>CM062811.1:908603255-909168255 GCA_031772625.1 Pinus tabuliformis | reverse complement strand
ATACAGTTGCCCATGACACTGCCACTGTTGCATCTATTGTACAACTCCCTCTCAAATGTTGCATCTGCTATACTGCTAGCACTGTCACTGCTAACACTGCATTCGTACTGCAACTCAGTTGTTGAGAGAAGCAACTAAAAAACATCCAAAATTAACTTAACTTAATTGTCTTCAACATAATACCATGAATGTTGGAATCTGACTGCTACTAGTCTCTGACCCTCTGAATCTTCTGCATTTTTGTTGTCTTATGCACTGCTGCCAACCTTGTTTTGCGTTGATCAGTCTCTGGTCTTTGGCTACTGCATCTATCCTCCAAACAATCCATTGTATCATCTGACACTGAGTCCATCTCACTACTGCTAAATCTTGGGCTCTCATAGCAAGGAATTGATCCAAGAGGTGGACTCCTCAAGGATCCTGCCCACATGTAGTCCTTCAGGCTACAGCTCAATATCGCCCCATTTCCCTCCCGGAGATGCGTGGGCACTCATGGCAAACTCATTGTCGTCAATCTTTGTTGGAGCAGCCTTAGGATCATGTTTCTCATCTTTATCCTTTTGCTTCAAAGGACACTCAGATGCAAAGTGGCCCAACTCGCCACATCTGAAACATTTCACCTTCGAAATGTCCTCCTTCCGCTTATGCTTTTGTTGTCCCTTTGATGCTAGGGTTGCGTTCTCCTCCTCCTCCTTGGCCTTATTGCGACTCCCATTGTTGCCATTGAGGTTGACCTTTACCAAGGCCCTCCTTAATTCCTCCTGTTGAAGAGCAACCGACATCTCCTCCCATGAAGGTAGTCTTTCCCTACCTAATATACTTTGGACGAAGACTTGCCAATCATCTCAAACTCCATTCAGGGTTGTCCTTACCATCGAGATAGACTAGGGAGTAGACCCTACTACAGCAAGCTAGTCTCTAGTGTCGTGAAGACGTTGAAAATAGGAGTTAACTCCTTCTCCCTTCTACATCAATGTCCGTTGCAACTTCTGTTCTAAATACATCTTTCGTTGTTCGAAAGAGCCTTCATACAGTGAAGACAAAGCTTCCCACATCTCTCGGGTTGTATCTTTGCCCTACAAGTGTGAGACCACATGATCTTGAACTCCATCGAGTATGAACCTCTTCGCCTTCCCCTGCTCGGCCTTGTACTTCTTCTTCTGATCATTGTCAACAAGAACAGCCACAACACTCTTGACGTAGGCTTCGAGATCGTACTCCTCCAGAACAACTAAGATTCTGGTCTTCCATATGACATACTCGGAAGCTCCCTCCAATTTGTCCTGATCCCTGAGCCCATGCGATGCCATCTCACCCAATTGTCGAACTGACTCCTCTAGTCACTGCTCAGCTGGTGAGAAATTCGAACTTTTTGGCAAAAAGTTCTTTGAGGAGAAAATTCCCCTTCTGTGTCTTTGCTCTTTTCCGACGGATTTCTGCCCCGACAGAAACTGTGCCCTTCAAGCACTATCTCACAAACCAGAAATCGTACCTTTGTCAACTCTCTCAGAGAGATATTTCCTCGGAATCTTTGCTTTCCCGACAAGAACTACGCAATTTTCCTAAGTTTAGACTTAGGAACCCCATTAAAAATATTAATTGTTTTAATATAATACAATCTGGGTGGAATTTCACCAAATGGTTTCTGGGTTCTTTAGAACTCATGTGCCTTAGCCTCTCTAACAATTTTCAAGGCTAGAGCACTTTCAATGCTACCAAAAACTAACACTCCAACCCTCTCTACTTGCTTCAATCTTTCAAAGTAGCTTCAATGCTGCTTCAAGGCTTCCAACAACTTCTTCAAGAAGTCTTGAAACATGTCTTCAACAAAACAATGTTTCAAGGAGTCTTCAAGAAATTTTCGAGATAAGTTTCAAAAAGTCTCTAGTAGTATTCTAAAGATGACTCCCAAATCTGCTTCAACTCTGCCTCAAGAATGCTTCAGAAAGATATGCTCCCGATCCTACTTCAATATGCTTCAAGAATGCTCCAAGATACGCCTTCAATGTCTTCTCCAAAAGACATTAAGAGTTCTTCTTAATGGGCCTTCAAAATGTTTTCAATTTTGTTCCAATGTCTCCAAATTTTCGTTAGGTTGAACTTCATAAGCAATGTCAATACAGACATAAATCTGCTCCTCAAGGTTTTGTTCATAAGTTTGTGAAAATTTCAGCTTTTGCAGCAACTGAAAATTATTCTTCTAACTGTAAATTAATTAACAATTTATTCACCCACACAAACAACGAATAATTCACAAATACAATTTTCACCGAATTAAATTTTGCAGAAGATAAATTGGAAACTAAGAAAATATGGGCACAAACACACACACACACACAAACTTGACACAGTGATTTTTGGACAAAAGTCCCCGAAAAAACCCAACTTGGGAAAATCGATGCAGTAACTAAGGGGGTTTTTATTATTAAGCAGCAGTGAGAAATTCTGAGTACAATAAATATTGCCAAACTGGCGAATCTATCCAAGAGGAATACTAGCAAAAATTATCTGAGGGAATTTACCCTCACTCTGAGCAATCTCGGCACTTGACTGCCTCTGAAAAGTTAGCCATCCAACTAGCTCTACACAAGCCCTGCATCACCCTAGCGCATTCCCTCAAATGCTTTGCCTGACTTAGCTGCCAATCTAGTCGTCCTGCCTGCTGCTAACTTCGAAGATGCTTCTACGGCACTCTGGAAAACTTTCCCGACCTCTGGAACTGAAAACGTCTTCCTCTTTAGCTGGGTCAAATTTCCTTCTTCTGAATCAACCGCGCTGCCCTTGCGCTGCTCCCTGGAGAAAATCTTGACCTCCTCTTTCTGACTCTTCGAAATTGGCAAACTTCCTCCTAACTCACTATCTTTGCCCCTCTCTGCTTCCCTTCTCTGGCTGGAACTCTTTCGGAAACTGTTGCTGTTCTCTAGAAATTGAACTGCAAAAGGAAATTGATCTCAACTCTCAAGTGTGTCAAGTGTGTTCTCCATCTAACCATCGACTTCTTCTTATAAACTCTTGTTGGGACTCCAACGGCTAAATTATTTCCTAGTCGATCCATGTGTGTCTCTAGATAATTCACACCTTTCTCAATCAATATTGATTAATTAACACCTTTTCCTGAATTTAGACTTAGGAAATATTTTTAAAATAGGCTAACAATCTAATTGAGATACTTCTAGGTGGAATTTCCATAAACGGTTTTTGGGTTATGGAGAACTCCTGTGTTTTAGCCTTTCCACAAAGTTGTGAGACTATAACACCTCTGATGCTACAAAAACTAACACTCCCTCTTAGCGAAGAAGGTGTTGTAGTGATGCACTATTGCTACAAAACCCTGTCTTTGTATCACCCTCTGTCACGCTATTGATGTCTAGCATCTACCCACCAACCAATGCGCCACTCCAATGTTGCATCTGTGTTGCTATTGACACTGTTATGTTGTTGCCAACTCTTCATCTGCACTGCAACTCCCTCTCGTTTGTTTTTGTTGCAACTACAATTACTGCAACCGAGAAGCATTCTAAATATTGAATCAATTGTCTCATGTTGCATCTGTCTCCTAAGTACCTGACTTCTACTAGCCTCTGCACTATCCACTGAAGAATATGCACTATTGGTGACTTCTCACTGAGCCACCTGCTTTGTTGTCAAAACTACATCTGCGCTCCTCAGTGCCTTACTGCAACTAGTTTACTACTATCACTCGAGAATTTGACTGCATCAACTAACATTGATCCATCTTGCTACTGAATATTGTGGACCCTCGTAGCAAGGTAATGATCCATAAGGAGGAAACCTCAAGGATCCTGCCAAAATCTGCGTTTTTGTAGGACTATAACTCCATATCACCCTGCTCACTCCTGGAGGTATAGTTGCAAATATAGCGAAGCCTTCATCCAACCTGGAGGATAATTTGTCTATCTCTACGGATGTTGCCACCTAGTCCTACTTCTCCAACTTGTCCTTCTTCCTAAGAGGACACTACGTACTATAGTGGCCAAGCTCACTCTGAAGCACTTGACCTTAGATAGGTTCTTCTTCTTCTTTTTCTCCCCCTGTCCCTGACTAGGACCCTTTGATACAAGGGCCACATTCTCCTCTTCCATCTCACCCTTCGAGCCCTTGTTGCCACTTCCGTCGATAGTGCTCTTTACTAGAGCTCGCCTCATCTCCTCCTATTGTAGGTCTGACCACATCCTGTCCCATCTAGGCAATGTGTCTCAACCCAAGAAACTTTGGACAAAGACATGCCAATCCTCTAAGACATTGATCAGCGCCAAACATACAAGCTTTGTTGGTTGAGGTGCCTCCCCAACATTTACAAGTTGATCGTGAACTTCTTAAATCCTGGAGAGGAAGGGATCTATAACTTCACCCTTTTGCATCCCGGTACTTCTCAGGTTCTCCTGCAGGAACATCTTCCACTGCTCAGAAGTATTTTGATATAGTTGGTTGAGAGCATCCCACATCTCCTTGGCAATGTTCTTTCCTGACATATGCGAGACTATATAGTCTCGGACACCATCCAAGATCATTTGCATTGCCTTCCCCATCTCTTTCATGTATTCCTTCAGCTGGTCTGCATCCTGAGGTAGTACCACTACATTATCTACACACTACACAGGTTTTCGGGCCATATTCATCCAGCAAGAAGGACATCCTAGCCTTCCAGCTGACAAAGTTGGAGGTCCCTCAAACCTATCTTGATCTCTAAGTCCAACTATGGCCATCTCTAAATCCGATTAAAAATATCCCTCTTCCTCTGCTTGGCTGTTGAATCTACTACTCACACTCCCTTCTATAGTGAGAAAAACTACCTACAGCAACTCCAGACTACAACTAGGAAAATCAGATTTCTAGGCTAGAAACCCTCTAAGAGAAATTTTCTCTGTGTGCGCCTTTCTCTTCCACCCGGCATTGATTTTGCTGCTGCAAAAACCTTCTGCGCCCAAACAAGGAATCTGCCTAGCGAAAATACTAGACTGTTGCTCCCTCTGCTTGTTGGAATCACTCAAACTGGCAAGCTGAATTTTTCTGCCTAACTGCACTGAAAAATCGAACTTGCTCAAGCAACTCACACTGCTTGGCTTAGGCTTTGCGTAGACTCTAGAAACTTGTCCTGTTCCTCCATCTGAACAGCGAATTTATGCCTCTGCTTCTACGCTTCCCCGTCTGATCAAAATCACTCTAATACCATGTGAGAATTTCAACTATTGCGACAATTGGAAATTGTTCTTCTAACTGTAAATTAATTAACAGATTATTTTCCCACACAAACAACGAATAATTCACAACTGCAATTTTCACCAAATTTAATTCTGCGGAAGATAAACTAGAAACTGAGAAAATACTAGCACACACACAAAAATTTGGCACATTTATTTTTGGACAGAAGTCCCCAGAAAAATCCAAACTTGGGAAAACCAATGCAGTAGCTAAGGGTTTTTATTATTAAGCAGCAATGAGTAAATCTTAATACAATATTTATCACCAAATGGCAAATCTATGCAAGAGAATTACTCCAAGCAATCCCGGCACTTGACTACCTCTAAAAAGCAAGTCTTCCAACCAGCTCTGTGCAAGCCCTTCATCACCCTAACACAGTCACTCAAACGCTTTGCCCAAATCAGCGGCCAATTTAGTCATCCTGCCTGTTGCTAACTAGGAAGATGCTTCTTCAGCCCTCTATAAAACTTTCCCAACCTCTGTAACTGAAAACGTCTTCCTCTTCAATGGGATCAAATTGTTGTCTTCTGAAGCAACTGCGCGGTCCTTGCACTGGTTCCTGGATAAAATTTCGGCCTCCTCTTTCTGACTCTCTGGAACTGGAAAACTTCCTCTAGACTCACTATCTCTACCCCTCTTTGCTTCCCCTCTCTGGTTCAAACTCTTCTAGCAACTGTTGCTGCTCTCTGCAAATCGAATTTCCCAAAGAAATCGATCTCAAGTGTGTCAAGTGTGTGTTCTCCATCTACCTATCAACTTCTTCTTATAACCTTTTGTTGGGACTCCAATAGCCAAGATTAAAACTTAATCAAGGGATAAGATTATTTCTTAGTCGATCCACATGAGTTTCTAGATAATTCACACCTCTCTCAATTAATATTGATTAATTAATTAACCCCTTTTCCTAGGTTTAGACTTAGGAAATAATTAAAAAATAGGCTAATAATCTAATTGAGACACTTCTAAGTGGAATTTCCAAAAACGATTTTTGGGTTATGAAGAACTCATGTGTTTTAGCCTCTCCACAAAATTTCAAGATTAGAACACCTCTAATGCTACAAAAACTAACAAAGTTCTTCAAGGTCTGCATAGGAAATCACCTCAATTAAATCTGCTTCTTATTTGTTTCTGCTTTTAAGGTTACCAAAAATGACTGCCTCCTGTTCTTAAGTCTATTATAGGTGATTTCAAAGAATAGTTTAATAAGTTTTCAAAGGACTTCCTTTAGATCTTCACAAAAACTCCGAGGATTGCTTAAGATCTGCCTCAGAACAAGCTTTAGGCCTCTAGAATTCGGGCTTCACCAAGTCAACTTAAAACTGGAGTTTAGACTTCTCTTTTACAAGGAGGCTAGCTAGATTACAGTCTTTACTCTCCAGAAAGCTCGGTCCTGTCCACAGAGCCGGACCACGAAAATCTTGGTTTTGTACACAATGAGTTCACCACAGGGAATATACTTCAGGTCTTCGCTCATTCTATCACAGGTATACTTCAAAAGTCGCTTCTTTGTTACTGATTCATGCCTTGGATTCGAGCCCTATCCTTTTCTTAATTGGATGCTTCTTCAGATCTACGAATTTTCTTTTTTCACCATTGCTCTCCATGGCTTGATATATATATATACAAGCTTTCACTCTTGAATCAATGTGAATAGAGGAGCCGACTTGAAGGCCAACATTCACTCTCCCTTTGTGCTCCGTTGGCCAATATATATATATATATATATAGATATTTGATCCAAGATAGTGAATTAAGACGAGTCAGGATACTATGGACCGATAAATCAATACCAGTAAACACGCCAATTTTTGTGCAGTCTTCCATCATAAACAAATTAAAAACACTTAACTTCATCTTTGAAAAATTTGTTACGCTGAGACATAGATAATTTGACTGTTTCCAAAATTGTTCCAATGCAGCACAGATAATTCGAGATATTGAATCACTTGATTGGAAATACAGAAGAAACTAGAGATGGAAAAACTGTTTTCTTCTTTGGACAGAGAGAACAAATGAAGCTGCAGCTGGCAAATATTGTCCACTCAGATCAGAGTTTGTGCTTCACAAGTCTTGCATTCATCCCTTTTTGCATTAGTGTTTGAGACATTTCGAGCTCTAGCTACATTCTGCAATTTGATTTCTGTCTTCCTATATATCTTTGTGGATTTCTTTCCATAAGGGGACTAATAGGGAATCTCGTGTATCTTAGCATCAAAATTTTGTCCAGCTGGGAAACTCTCATAACATTCCTGCTTTTCACATGTCAGAGTTTTTGTTGTTGCAACTTGTGTAGCAAAGATTGTAATAACTTTTCTAAGTCACCTGACACGGGGACACGGGACATGCAGGACACGCAAATTCTAGTGTCCAACATGGGTCACGTAGACCCCACAGAGCAGGACACATAAGACACGTTTTATATATATATATATATATATATATATGTATATTTCATATTAACACAAATTCTCGTGATGATACAAATTCAGACATGCATCTAGATTCTACATTGTAAATTTGTAACATTATACGTACAAATAAAATAGTGACAAATTCATCAATGATCCAATACAAGAAAGGCAAGAAATTAACAATAAAGTGCAATTTTCTCATTAAGTCATCAAATTCAAAATGTGTCACATAAGTACTGAGTCCTAAGGACTCCCACCACGAAAGCCAATGACAAATAGAAATAGCAAATACAAAACAACTACAAGGTAGAAGGTAGCTCACCAATCATCATCATCAAAATCAGCATTACTGTCATGGTCACCACTACTCTCCTCTGCATCCTCCTCTTTTGTATCCAATGTAATCTCTACATTTGTTGTATCCAAAAGTGACAAGGTCTAGCACTAGCGCATTAATATCCGAGTTGGCCAACTCAACACTGCTATCCAAACCCATATCATTAGGAAACAAACTCCTAAACCCTTTGTTACTCGCTCTCGCACACCCACAACAAGAGAGACGCATTACAATGAAGAGAAAGCGGCCCAAAACGAGCTTTTAAAGAGCTCCAACACGCTTTTCAAGAGGGACATGTATCCCAAAATCATGACACGCTACTCCGGCGAATCGGATTTGCTAAGTCAATGAATCCATCGTGTTTGGACATGCCCAACCCACGAATCAGACATTGTCCCTTAAGAATCGTGTTTGACACACGGGATTCGGGACACATGGGGGGGATGACGAATCCGGTTTCTTAGCGACTTTTAGTCATTTTACTCATTTTTCAGGTCTTCAAGAACCTCACTTCACTGCATAGCTTTATAATATTTTTTATCATTGATCTCCTTTCTAGTTTCTTTTCATCTCAATCAACTAGCCCTTCCACAAGTATTGAAGGATGGTCAACTCTTTAGTCAACCATGCAACACAATGACTCTTTACATCAATGACAATATCTCAGGCAATCTTGCCTATGCTTGACTTTGACATAAATGGCAATATCGCCCAACATTCACACCCACTAGTAAAATGTGATATCGGTTCTTAAGCCATAGCCTAGTGATACAATAAAGAGAGCACATAGCAATAAATTATCACATTGAAAATTACCACCTTTCCAATAGACCAAATGCCCATAAACTCACTATGAATGTTGTTGGATGTTGTGCAAAAATACTGACTCCATATCTAACAACATAGATCTCATAATTCAAGAATCCTTAACCAAAAAGAGAGCATATATGCAAGAATATATTGAAGTATGTGTCAAAGTCCAAGACAAATCTCAAGTAGTCAATTTTCAATGTTGAGGAAAACACTAAAGTTCAAACCAATGCATCTAAAGATGGAGCAAATTAAACCACATACACTGACAAATTTTGGGTTATGAATTCTCAAACCCATGATAGTTCACCAAGAATCGAAGCAACTTTCATTAAAGGCATATATACTAATAAATTCAAAGATCAAAGCTTGTGCTATGTCAATTTTGTTACAACATCCTCTATTCATCATTACTCAAATCCTTATGTACTAGATGAATAGTAGGATTTGTTATCACCCAAATTGAACATACATGATAAAAGTTATGTTGACCCTACCGCCTACACCTACCTACGAGTCAGTGAGAAAAGACTTCAACCCCCCAAGGCGTGGTTGGTGGCAGGGAACTCAGAGAAGGGGTTGTCAAACTAATCCTGACTCTCTCTGTTTGAGCCATCTCCTAGGTTAGCTAAGGGGAATGGTCCCTAATGAAAAGTTAAGTTAAAAGGATGTGAGTTTCTAGGAGAATTTTTAGAGTTAAATAGATTATTTCTTTAAGATTTATAAGCAAAACTGATATGAACAATAACCATCAATACATAAGATAAGCATGAAATACATAAACAGCCAATGCCTTCAAAATATTGCTCTTTAAGAAATGAAATTGCATTTGCTTAAATGAAGTGAAATGCTTTCAAATGGAAAACCAAAATAATCCTGAAAAGTGAAACAATAAATTGTTAGCACAAGATATTTTAAATGCTTTTAAGATGAATAAGTCTACAAATCAAACCATGGAAACTATCTTGTTCAAAAAGATACCACTAGAAATCTGCTTGTGAAAATGAGATGATAAAAAGAACTCAAATGTTAGACCAAGCTCACAACATAGAATTAAGTTTACAACCCCAAAATAATAGTACTTGAAAGTGAAATCAACCATTCATGACAATATGCAATTAAACCAAAAGATAAGTCACTTTCCAAGTACAAGAAAATTGGAACTTATTGCAAATTAAAAGGGATTACAATGCTTGCATCCAAAGTGCCTCTTGAAATACGATTTGAATTTGAGACTTTAAACCATCAAGATATCAAGAACTTTGCAAACAAAGCAAATGTGATGGAATGTTGTTATTGGTTTATTTTATTAATTAGTGCTAAAGCAAAGTTACAATTAAACTCTAGTCCTTAGACCTCATCCTCGCCCAAATATTTGGATCTCACAATGAAGAGTCAATAGAGGTAGAGGGTCCCTAAAAGTTTATTCAACCAACTTAAGTTGGAGGTAAGTTTTAGTGGGGCTTGGGGCCTTCCTATGCTAAGATGCCTAGATGAAGTGCAAATTGTGTTAATAACCTAAATTAAACTAATGCAAATGCAAATGCTTCAACTAGAAATAGTTTGCAAAACTTGAGAGGCTACAATGTAAATAAGCTCATATGTGTTTGCACCAATGAATGGAAAATAATCAAGTAAAATGGAATAGATTTCTTTAAGCTACAATTGTTTCAAATAAATGATAGTGCTCCAAAAGTTTTCATGACATATAGCATTAATTGACCAAGTACTAAAGCATATACTTGAAGAAATTATGAAACAATTAAAACTTCCCAAAGTACTAAGTGTTTACATATAAGATGAGATTTTCTCAAGTTTACAATTTGGAAGCGTATGCATGTGGGAATTTAAATACAAGATTAGTAAAAAACTACATGTGAAGTGAAATGTGTTGATTTTAAGCATGCACAATATTAAATTAAAAGCTAGAAAGCTAAGAAAAAACTAGAAGCAAGATTAGGGCACCCATAAGAATTCCTCCTCTAAATGAGGAAGGGGGATACCATGGGAAAAATCCCAAGCTCCCTCCAACAAAAAATTTTATCTTTTATTAGCGCTTAAAACAGGGAAAAAATGCCTCTAAGAGGGCAGCCAACAATACAAGAGAAATCTTTACAAAGATGGAATTCTAACAAAGCTAGACTCTCTCCCCAAAAAATATAACAACAATAAACTTGAAAATGGAAAAAACTCTCTAAAAGATTTTCACGAGGCTCAAAAGGCCCACGGCTTAGATGAGTTCGCAACTCTCTCCGGAGTGCTTATGGCCTCCCTAGAAAACAGCGTTTGGATAGCATGAGGGGGTCCTGCATACAAACTAGTGAGTAGTTTTCCAAAGCTTCTCCTCAAGCTCCTTGCTGCCCAATGCTCAAGCCTATGGGCTGTAAAACACAAAAAAAACCAATTGTCAGTGTGAAATTAAGAAAAGGAAACCAAAACTAAACTTATAATTTAATTTACAAAGTACTAGCTCAAGTAATGGGAGTGAACCCCCATACTTGCCTAGCTTTGAAAATTGTTGGAATTTCTAAGTCTAACTGTTAGAAACCCTTCATGTACTTTCTGATTTATTCCTTCCTACTTGTTCTGATTAATTAACAAGTTATTTACAAAGTAAATACTGAAAATAAACACAAGTACATGCTCAACACATTACAGATCATCAACTGAAGGAAACAGAAACAAGCACACAAATGACACCGTTATTTTTGGACTAATGTCCCCGGAAAAACCCAATGCGGGAAAACCGGTGCAGCTATCTGAGGGTTTGATTTATTAAGCAGTTTCAGAATACAATCTGGGTGCCAAATCCGGCTCACCCAACAGAGAAAAATCTCGGCAGTAGCACCTCTCAATCTGAGACAGATGTTCCGGCTGAAACCCCGGATAAACACTCCGGCAGCTCCTCAACTCCAATCTGCCCCACGAAAAACCCCAGCGTCAGCCTCTTCTGCCCTCTACGTCAGCTTTCCCGGTAGTTCCGGCTTCTGCCCTCTGCATCAACTTTCCCGGCAGTTCCGACAATTCTCGATAGTTCTGGTTGTTCCAGGCAGTTCTAGCTTCTACCCTCTGCACCAGCTTTCCCGGTAGTTCTGGTTGTTCCCGGCAGTTCCGGCTTCTGCCCTCTGCGTCAGCTTTCCCAGCTGCTGCGCTGATCCTCCCAGCACTGCTTTTGTATTCACTGCCCCTCAGCTACAACTCTGATCACTCTCAACTTTCTCAGCAAACCTAGCCCCAGAAAATCGAAATCTTGATCTCTTGGTGTATTCTCCAAGTGACCCTCAAGCCTCCTCTTATACTTTTCTCATTGACAAATCAACGGCCGAGATTAAGTCCCTAATCAACGGCTAAGATTAGATCTGGCTTGATCCATGACTTTTGGACCATTCTAACACATTTTTATATTAATTCACATTACTATTTATATTAAAATATTAATTATTTTAATATCTCCCAAATTGTTTAGAATCTGCCCAAACCCTTTTTGAGTATTGGAGATCTCATGTGCCTTAGCCTCTCCACCAATTTTTGTGGCTAGAGCACATCCGATGCTAACCCAAATCAACACTCCCTCTTAGCGAGGACTGTGCTCTAGCAATACTCCTCACTAAGTATCACCTTGATCATCCAGCATCGGTCCCTAAGTCACCAGGTTCGTGTTCGAGTTCGAGTTCAGCGACCTTGAAATTCAAATAAAGTTCGGCAACTAAAATTTTGTCGATAAAGTTTGACATAAAATTCGACATATAGAAATTCGAAAAAAAAAAGTATATATATAAAAAAAATCAATTTAAAGTCAAATTCAAAGTCCATAATGCACATTGCAAAGACATAAAATTATTGCTCAAACATTTAAATCATTTCAACATAATTTTAATTTTTTATAAACCATGAAAGCGAGTGCCAAATTGTAATAAAGAACCAAGTTCCAACTTCCATAAATAGTAAACAAGCTGAGAAATTCATCATAGACATTGGCAATTTGGCACACATATCAAATTCAACAAAACCATGGGCCATATCAGATTTCATATATTGAAAACAATGTGATAAAAAAGTATTCAAAATATATAAACTCGAAAGTTTAAAGTAGCTTGGCAGTTTTAGAAAATTGTTCATGCAAAAAGTAGATTAGAAATCTAAAACAAGAACACAAGTTTTATTCTTGATGTTCCTATGGCCCACTTGTTATATCAAAAAGTTCTATATCATCAAGAGCAGTAGGAGTTGTGAATCCGCTAGATGCTTCAGCATTAGATTCATCAGTCAATATTACTATCAATGTACAAATCAGCTACATCCATTGATGCATTTGGAACAAGATCGATCCACGGAGTAGAGGAATTGGATAACTCTTTAACCACATTTTTCAATGCCAACTACAAGTTACTACGAACATAAACAAGATCTTCTAATCTTCCAGATAACAATCTATTTCTTTTCTTGGAATGAATGTGGTCAAAGGAACTCCAATTCCTTTCACATGTTGATGCACTTGATCCTTGGCTTAAGATATGAATTGCAATTCTGGTGCCCCTGAACCATAAAATTCCCACCATACTATTGGATCACTTCTGCTCTTATCATACTTCGTTGATTGTGTTCCAAATAACCCTTCTTCTAACTTGTATGCCCTCAACTGACTTCTGATCAAACTTGCAATTTCTGGATCTGGATTTAGCTTCCCAATAGCCTAGATAAGTCCATTCATGATTTCTTCACCCCTATGTCTTGGTAACCCAAACAATCTAGGGTCCAAATAGCATGCTACTACATGTAATGGACTATCCATCATCTTCCATCTTTGATCAATTAAATCCCATATCTCCTGGTAATCAGCGTCCACATTATTAAAAGCAATTGCAATGGTCTCTTTGCAACGATCAATGCTTTCATAAACAAAACCCATACAAGGTTTGTCACCATCAACCATGCAGAGCACATTAGCAATGGGGCCACAAATTTTTAAAACCTTGTTTGCATTTTCCCAAAAGCCATTATTGAGCACTATTTGTTCAACATTTTTCCCCTTAGTTTCTTTTGAAAGGGTAGATCTCTCCCACTCAGTGTTGCAAAAAACAGCTCTTAGGCTCGCTTTTTCCTCAACAACTCTTTTCAGAGTAATATAAAAAGTGGCAAACCTTGTATCACAAGGCCTCAACAACTCTTTTGATGCATTCTTCCTATATATGCTCAAAGTGAGACGATGGTTGATGATGAAGTTTGCAATTGTTTTGGCTCTTCAGATTGTCTCATTGACCCAAGGAAATTTGGCTAAGTCATGCAACATTAAATCCAAGCAGTGCGCTGCACAAGGGGTCCAATAAATCTGATTATACTTTTCCATAATCAGCTTCCCTGCACCAACACAATTTGATGCATTATCTGTAATAACATGGACAACATTTTCCTCCCCAACCTCTTGAATCGCTTCATCCAAAATTCCAAAAATAAATTATGATGTCTTCACTCGATCCATTGCATTTACTGCCTTCAAGAAAAGTACCCCTTGAGGACTATAAACAAGCACATTGATCAATGGGCGATGACACAAATCTGACCAACCATCACTCAAAATTGTGCATCCTGTAAGCTTCCAAGACTCTTTAATCTCAGCCAACTTTCCTGTCACTCTGTCTTTTATTTTCTTTAGCAAATTTGTCCTTAAAGCTTCAGATCCGAGAGGAACATAGCCCTTTCCAAAATCAATGGCCTTTTTAATTACATTTTTAAAATATGAACTCCTCGCAACATTAAAGGGAATTGCACATGCATAAAAGAATTCTGCAACAACATCATCAACTTCTTGTTTCTCAACAGGTTTCCAGAATTGATCTAATGTTTTGGTTCCACCTGTTTTTGCTTGAGTAGAACTTGATCCACCAATGTTTGAGATTGAATTAATGGTGTTGGAGGAAGACATGGCAATCTCCCTCTCAATTTGCTGCCTCCTATTTACCCTTTTCTCCTTTTTCTTCTTTGAATTGGAATGGTCTTTCTACACTGTGGCTTTTTGTTCATCAGTGATCCTAGTGCAGGCTTCAACACCACCTCCACTTCCACTGCTAATACCGAGAAGGTGATCCACTACTCTAGTTAAAGTCCCAGTGAAATCATGTCCACACAGCTGACAGGAAAGATTATAACCATCTTTTTTTACAAAATTCCAAGCTACAAAAGTGGATTTTGGGGGTGCCATTGAAATTTGAAGGTTCTGAACCTCTGATTGTTGAAAACTGGTGAAGGCTTGAAGTCTAAAATGTTTGCAATTTTTTTTGAATTTACATTTTCATTAGTTTTAGTATTTTTTGCAGAATGAAATTATGAAAATTTGAAACTATATTTTATATAATAAAAAAATATCAGTTCAAAATTCAGCCTCAGCCTCTTTAAATACTGATAAATTGTATTTAAGTTTTAACTGATAAAAACTAGTAAATTTTATTGAACTGATAAAAAAAAGTGTATTTTAATTTTTGACTTACCTCGACAGTCTAGACAATCTAGACAGTGCGGCTTGTTGGAAACTTGAGGTTGCTTGAAAGTTGAAGGCTCACTGCTCTTAGGCAGCAAGCTTGTCAGGATTCGGAACTTCAAAAAAAAATCTGAGCTATCTCACAGTGACCACTACTCAAATTTCACAATTATAATTTAGACCAATCAATGATATTGATTGCAGCCTGCAGGGTTTGAGGAGAGGAGTCAAGATAGATCAGTTGATACACAGGTTACCGAAACATAAAAAAAAAAAAAAAAAAATGATCACAACCTACAGCCTACAACTTATAAGTCTATTCACCCATGGAGAATCTCCTGGAATAAATAAAAATTGAAATGCTGAGCAAACATTAAAGAATCTTGGTGAGGTAAAACGTTTTTAAAAGAGCTCCCAGGTTCGAATGGAAGGAACTTGTTTAATTGTTCGTCAATTTAAGATTCCAAATATATTAATCTGATCACCCTTTAAAGAGTTTCTAAACATTATTGTTCAAAGTTGTTCACTAGAATTGAGAATTATGAAGCAAAACATGAAAGACAACGTATCTTGGAATGGGGAAGTTATAAGTTATAACTGAGACAATCTAGAGGAACCTTTAGGCTTTAATGTAAAATTTGGGGCTTTAGCGTGGTATTATGTGTATCGACCAGATCTGTAAACGATTTGAAGAAATAGAAGATGCCCACGATTTGAAGAAGGTGCTAGGCTACAGGTTTATAAACTTACTGTGCACTGTGCAGGTAGCAGGAGTCAAGACTGCTCGGCCAACCGCCAGGTATCAGTATGTTGGCGTGCAGGAGTCAACTTCAAGAGCCGAGCTGAGGCAGCAGGAGTCAAGAGCCGAGCTGTGTATCACTATATGTTGCTCACGCCGAGTCCGGACTAGTAGTTCGGTTGAGGTCAGTGGTCATCAGTCGCTTGGTGGTAGACTGGTAGTGTATCAAACCCTCCGCAAACAATGAAACCTAACCCTCTGACGTCTGCAAACAATGAAACCAAAAGCAAAACAGGCCCGCAATTCATTTCGAAAAAAAATTTAACAGGAAAAAAATTCGACCTAAAACGATTTTTATCGAACCAAAACGAATTTAATCAATTTTGTTCCTTTTCAAATTCGAGTTCGGCTTTAAATTCGAGTTCGCCATAAAGTTCGGCAAACTTGAACGAATAAGTTCGTATTCATTTGAAGTTTGGCAAATTTTGAACTTATTCGTTCAAATTCGTCGAACCTGGTGACTAAGTCGGTCCCTGTGCTGATGCTAGGCCTGTTGCCCATCATCTACACTGCTGCATCTCGTATTACTACCCATGGCCCTACCACTGCCACTGTCACATCCGTACAACAGTCCCTCTCATCCTGCTGCATCGTGTTGCCCATAGCACTGCCACTGCTACACTACAACTCAGTTACTGAGAAGTAAGTAACTGATCTCCCAACTCCGACATCTCTGTCAGGCTAGAGACACCCATGAAGCTGAAAACTCCCTCTGTCGCTGACAAGTGCTCCCTCTCTGACCTCTGCGTTGTTGCAACTACTCCATGCATCTCGCACCATTGCACACCTCTTTGTGCCATCCTGCACTGGTGCAACACTCTCGTGCTTCTTGCATTGCTGCCTCACGTTGTCCTAGGAATCTTGCACTGTAGCTCCCTCTGTCGCTCCAGCCTCATCCGTCTCTACTGACATCCGCCAGTACTGCTACTCCTCATCGGGGCTCCCGTAGCAAGGTGTAATCCAAGAGGCTGGGTACCTCGAGGATCCTGCCCCTCATCGCCTGTAGTTCGTCTGACTACAGCTCGATGTCTCCCCACTTTCGCTCAAGTGGCATGTGAGCACTCATGGCACAGTCATCATCTGTCTCCTCTATCAACTCCTCCAAGTCTCTCTACTTCCCACCTGGAAGTTCTCAGTTCGACTCCTACTGAGTCTCTCTACTTCCTGTCAGGAAGTTCTCTTTTGGACTCCCTCTGAGTCCCGATTTCCCTCCTAGAAATCCTTTTGCCCATGTTGAGATGCCCCACACTCTGATCATATGTGCAGCCGCACCATTGATCCAAATTTCTCAGCTAGAAACCCTCGATAGCAACTCCCTCCTCCTTGGCCTTGCCCTGTTAGGTATTCTTCTGACAACAGTACCCCACCAGCTCCACTCTGCAACTTACCCACAGCCTCCTAAACCCTAGCAGCCTGAAGGTGAGAGCTCCTAGGCTTTGCAGAGTCCCGGCACTAACAAACTAGCTTCCTCAACCAATTGCGTCAGCCCTCCTGGCCTCTATGTTGCTCTGCATGAGCTTGTCTTTGCCTCCCTCAGCCTCTGCGCAGCCTCTTCTTGGCTCAAACTTGATGACGCAGGCATTGCGTCACCCCTCCCTTGCTACTTTGTTGCTAGGAACAGCGTTTGTCGCTCAGGACAGTTGTTTTCTGTCGCTGATGTTCTGCTCTGCTGATGTCCTCAGTGCTCCTGTGATCTGCAACAATCCTTTGATACCATGTTGGAATTTCTAAGTCTAACTATTAGAAACCCTTCATGTACTTTCTGATTTATTCCTTCCTACTTGCTCTGATTAATTAACAAATTATTTACAAGCTAAATACTAAAAATAAACACAAATACATGCTCAACACATTACAGATCATCAACTGAAGGAACCAGAAACAAGTACACAAATGACACTGTTATTTTTGGACTAATGTCCCCGGAAAAACCCAATGCGGGAAAATCGGTGCAGTTATCTGAGGGTTTGATTTATTAAGTGGTTTCAGAATACAATCTGGGTGCCAAATCTGGCTCACCCAACAGAGAAAAATATCGGCAGTAGCACCTCTCAATCTGAGACAGATGTTCGGACTGAAACCCCGTATAAACACTTCGGCAGCTCCTTAACTCCAATCTGCCCCACGAAAAACCCCAGTGTCAGCCTCTAGGGACTGCGTTAGCCTCTTCTGCCCTCTGCGTCAGCTTTCCCAGCGATTTCGGCAATTCCCGGCAGTTCCAGATTCCGCCCTCTGCGTCGGCTTTCCCGACCATTCCGGCAGTTCTCGACAGTTCCGGTTGTTCCTAGCAGTTCTGGCTTCTGCCCTCTACGTCAGCTTTCCTGGTTGTTCCTGTCAATTCGGGGGTCTACCCTCTGCATCAGCTTTCCCGGTTGTTCCAGCTATTCCTGGCAATTACGGCTTCTGCCCTCTGCATCAGCTTTCCCAGTTGTTCCGACAGTTCCGGCTATTCCCGACAGTTCCGTCTTCTGCCCTTTGCTGCTAATCCTCCTGGCACTATCTCTGTCTCTCTGCATGTGTATTCACTACCCCTCAGCTGCAACTCTAATCACTCTCTCAACTTTCTCAGCAAACCCAGCCCCAGAAAGTCGAAATCTTGATCTCTTGGTGTATTCTCCAAGTGACCCTCAAGCCTCCCCTTATACTTTTCTCGTTGACAAATCAATGATCGAGATTAAGTCCCTAATCAACAAATAAGATTAGATCTGGCTTGATCCATAACTTTTGGACCATTCTAACACATTTTTATATTAATTCACATTAATATTTTATTTTCCCTACGTTTAGACTTAGGGACTCCATTAAAATATTAATTATTTTAATATCTCTCAAACTATTTAGAATCTGCCCAAACCCTTTCTAGGTATTGGAGATCTCATGTGCCTTAGCCTCTCCACCAATTTTCGCAACTAGAGCACATCCGATGCTACCCCAAATCAACAAAAATGACTCTTGAATAAGAGATATAACTTTGAAAAAACTAGAACCAAAAAAGTATTTTGAATTTAAATGGATGATCAAGTAGCTATAGAGTGAGAAAACTCTCTTTTGGTCTTTGTTGGATGAAAAACTTGAAGCGAAAAAATCGCTGAGTCTTGGATCACTGTGACTCTAGGGGAGTTGATATAATTGAGATTTCTCACACTTCCAGATGGATTCTTGCACACAATACAAAATCTTTCCTACACACTTGAACATGTATTAGTTTGCACAATATTAGAGCAATATAATGAATAAGATAAACCAAACATTCCTCCTAAAATGAATTGGCAAGTTTATCCCTAAAATACTACTCTAAATCAATGATACGTGCAAGATAGTTTGCACACAACAATCCAAGCAAGATAGCAAGTATAAACTAATATTAATTCAATATGCGAAAGAATATTGGTGTATTGATCCGTGATCTGTTTGTGACTGGTGTCCTTTGGTGTTCTGAGGAACTTACCCTGTAAATTTCTACATGGTATCAGAGCTATTTGAGGGCCACATCCTTTGGTGATCCAAATCCGAAGCCAGTACAACTGCAACCGACTGTCGTTTCCTAGATGTACTGTTTCTGACTGCTTTCGGGACAAGAAGACTGCTCTACTGTGTTAGAAGCATCTATTCCAATGAGGAACCCCTTTGGTTTCACTCGAAAAGGTTTCCGATAGCCCTAGCTACATCATTTTCAAAATCTGGAGGTATACAGTCTTTATTTGCAGTTTTAGTGATTCATCTCTCTGCTACTTTGGTTTATTTAGCTCTTTGTTTTTTATTACCAAATCTATACCTTTCATTTATGCGTATGCTCTTTGCCCCGCGACTCTGCGCGATCTAGGCACATCATAAACAGAAAGGAAGGATTTTTCTCATGCGTATGCTCTTCTCCATTGTGCTTTAGTGTGATTTCGAAAATTAGAAACATGGAGTAAAATATTTAGTTTCCAGTGAAAGTTAACTTCAAGCCACAAGGTTTGATTTTTTTTTGCATTTCCGTGTTTTGTTGTGTGTTTTTTCTGTTTTGTAGGCAATAAATGTCTTTTCAAGTAAGCACAAACTCCAAAGCTTCAGTGACAAAAAAAAAACCCTTCTTCTTTTCTAAGAATTACTAACATTTTAAACTACCTCACTTTGTCCAAAATTACTTTATGAGAATGGAGGTCTTAGGTTCAAGTCTTTCTTTTTGTTGAGTTACTTTTTCTTATGTTTTAAAGTTACTTATGTAAAAGTGTTCTCACTCATTATAAAAAGTGAGTCATTTATAATTCTAAAGTCCCTTTATCTTTTATTTACATTACAATTTAGTGGGTAGCTCATAAAGTTCCATTGTAAAAGTGGCTTTCACTTATTTATAAAAGTGGGTCACATAATTTTTTTTTAAAATGAGCTAATTAGATTAGGTTTGGAAAGAGGGGGGATTTTTTTTTAAATATAACATTATCATTCACTTCCGCACATTCACATACTTCATCGGCATCTTCAACAACTTTTCTTCAAAAAGCCATAACTTCTTCATCCGAAAGCCATTTTCAGAGCCGTTTTTTTTAATCGGCCTAGCTTTTCGAGATCTTTCCATTGGAACACTTAGTTTCAGCATCTACAACTTCAGTGTCTGTAAAAATGGAAAGTCCATGCCAATTTATCTTTGACAGCACCAACTACTTCTAATGGGTGTCCTACATGGAGGATTTACTTAGAAGTAAAGGTCTTTATAGAATAGTCTCAAGCTAAGAGTCTAAACCTAAAGATGAAAATAAGGCAGTGAAATGGGAATATAAGCAAGATCAAGCACATGGGTTGATAGGGATGTCTATTTCTCCAGACTTTAGATTCCATATCGTAGAACTTGATACCCCTGATGAAGCAATGAAACAGCTTAATAAAATTTTGGAATTAAAACTGAAATTAGAGCACATAACTCGAAAATGAGTTGCTTATGTTGGACCCCAATAATTTTTCTTCCATTGAAGAGTTTTTGTCCAAGTTCAAGACCCTTAAACTTCTCTTGGAAGGTGTTAAGTTTAACAAAGAAGATGGTAGCCTTCTCTATTCCATTCTTACTAAGTTAGGACAAGCCTACTCTGTGTTTGTTTCCACCTTCCATTCAACTAGAAAAGCCTTTATTTCTCAAGAACGAGCCTACAAGTCCCCCTTTTTTTTATGCCTTTCGTGATTCTTTAATAAAAGAACATGAAAAACTCTTACATCTTGGTCTTCTTAATCTTGGAAACTCTTCTAAGAAAGCATTAACCGCCCAGAAACAACTTAGTTCAAAAAATCCTAAGAAGCAGCATCCTAAAAAGAATGGTCCTAAACCAACCAAGGGTCCTAAGCACTTTCAGTCTCAAAATGAAAATCAATTCAACAAAATGATAAGGCAAATAAAAACAAAGGGAAGAAGACTGATAGACATTGCAACTTTTGTAATCGAGATGGCCACTTAGAATCCAAATGCTTTAAGAAGATGGAAGCCTTGGAAGCAACAATGAAGAAGCATAACATCCATTTGGAGCACTCTTCAACTTCAACTTCATCTTCAGGAATAGCACTTTCTGCATGTGGTTGTCAAGCATCTCGGTTTGGTTATGCACTAAATGTATCTTCTTCTTCTCATTCTCATGAGTGGCTCATTGATTTTGGAGCTTCTTATCACATGGCCAAAAACAAAACCATGTTTTCTTCTTTAAATGATTGTAACACCAAAAATATATATGTTGGTGATGATAGATCTCTTAGTGTTATAGGGACTGGAACTATTCATCTAGACAATGGTCAATTTAATGATGTATTATGTATTCCAACCTTATCCTGCAACTTTCTATCTGTATATCTGATAACTCATTCAGGTGAAGGTAAAATCGTTTAATTTTCACCTCATGATGTTGTAATTAATGACCTAAGAGATCCTAGACAGATTTTAGCTACTGGCATTGCTGATGATTCTACAAGGTTGCATAAAACAACTTTGGGTCATCAACTCTTCCCTCAATATTTGTTTCTCATAATGATGAAGTGAGCAAACTTTGGCATAAGCGATTTGGTCACTTAAACTATTGCTCCCTTCAAAATCTATGTAAAGAAAATATGGTGATAGGCCTTCCTATGGTATCTTGCAGAGATGGTGTTTGTTCCGAATGTGTACTCGGAAAACATCATCGAAATAATTTTGAAAAACGTGCCTCTTGGCACGCCTCAGCCCCTTTACAGCTTGTGCATAGTGATTTATGTGGTCCACTTCCAATTGTTTCATTCTCTGGCTACAGGTATTTCTTAACTTTCATTGATGATTTCTCCAGACGCACTTGGGTATACTTCTTAAAACTCAAAAGTGAAATATTTAACATGTTCTTGGCCTTTAAGGCCTTTATTGAGAAACAATCTGGACATCAAATTCTTAAGCTAAGATCTGATAATCGCGGAGAATAGGTTAACAACAAATTCATCAACTTTTGCACTGAGCATAGAATTCAAATGCAACATATTGTTCCATATACTCCACAACAAAATGGTGTAGCTAAAACGAAGAATCGCACCTTAAAGGAAATGGCTAATTGCATGCTTCAATCTAAAGGACTTAGTCTTAATTTTTGGGCAGAAACAATTAACTGTGTAAATTACATAGTAAATCGTACTCCTACTAAGGTTTTAAAGAATATCATTAACTGTGTAAATTGCATAGTAAATCGTACTCCTACTAAGGTTTTAAAGAATATCACTCCAGAAGAAGCATGGAGCTCAATTAAACCAGATGTAAGTCACTTTCGTGTTTTTGGAAGTGAAGCATGCGCCCATATTCCCAATGAGAAACATAAAGCTTTAGAACCTAAGAGTGAGAAATGTGTTTTTGTTGGATACTCTAAAGATGTCTAAGGATATAGACTTCTTCCACTAAGTCCAAAAATGTTATCATTAAAAGAGGTAAAGTTTGCTGAAAATATATTAGCCTACGAGCCTATTTCGGCGGATGTGCCACCTCTCTCTATCCCTTCTACTTCTGAAAATATTTCTTCTTCACATGATGACAGCGAGGATGACAATCCTCCCCCACCTTCTCAAGATCCTCCTTCAGCTCCTCAGCTTCCAAAACAGGTCCGTGCTACTCGGGATGCAGCAAGTTCTCTTGCAGGTGATCCTACAGATCAGCGACGTACACGTTCTCAATTCAATAGAGCCTCTTCTTAACTAGCTCAAGCTTCAGTGAATTATGATCCTGACACCTTTGCAGAAGCTTCAGGCCATCCAGATTGGGATGCAGCTATGAATGAAGAATATTGTTCATTATTGGCAAATGAAACATGGGATCTTATTCCTCTTCCAAAGGGAAGAAAACTTGTTAGATGTAAATGGGTTACAGAACCAAGTTTGAACCAAATGGAAAAGTTGATAAACATAAAGCTCGTCTTGTTGCTAAGGGCTTTTCACAAGTTGAAGGCATTGACTATACTAAAACCTTCTCCCCTGTTGCCAAAATGAACTATATCCGCATTGTTCTTTCCCTTGCTGCCTCTTTCAAATGGGAAGTCCATCAGATGGATGTTAAATCTGCCTTCTTGCATGGGAACTTGCATGAAGAAATCTATATGGAACAACCTCCTGGCTTTATAGAAACAGACTCCAACCTTGTATGTCGGCTTAAGAAATCCCTTTATGGTCTCAAGCAAGCCCCTCGGGCTTCGTATGCCAAAATGGATAGCGTTCTTTTAGATATTGGCTTTCCTAGGTGTCATTCTGACAATATTGTCTACACCAAGAAAGTGGGTAAGTCTCTTATCATTCTTGTCATTTATGTTGATAATCTTATCCTTACTAGTAGTGATCCCAACCTTATAAATCATGTGAAGTCCAGCCTTAAAAAGCAGTTTGAAATGACAGACTTAGGACACTTGCATTATTTTGTTGGTCTTCAAGTCTTGCAATCCAAGGAAGGTATTTCCCTTTCCCAGTTCAAGTATGCTTGTGATCTTCTACGCTACTTTCACATGGAAGACTGTAAGTCAGCCCCTTCTCCCTTTCAGTCTGGAGCCAAACTTTTAGTCACTTGTACTTCCCCTGAAATTGATGCTACCTTATACAATCAGCTTGTAGGAAAACTTTTGTATCTGACCCATACCCATCCTGACCTTTCCTTTGTTGTTGGCCTTATTGCTCGGTTTACGCAAAACCCACATGAAAGTCATTGGAAAGCAGTTAAAAGAATACTTCGTTATGTTCGAGGTACAGTTCAGTTTGGGATTCATTACAGTGCAGAAGCATCTCCTCTATTGGTTGGTTATACTAATTCTGATTAGGCTCGTGACCTTGATAATCAGAGGTCTACTGCAGGGTATGTCTTCACTCTTGGTTCTAGACCTATTACATGGGTTTGCAAGAAACAAAGTGCCATTTCTCTTTCTTCAGCAGAAGCAGAGTATGGTGGCGTCGTAGAAGCTAGTAAGGAAGCCCTATGGCTTCGTCAAATCCTGTCGAAGTTTGGCTTTCAGCAGCAGCATTCGGCTACACTTTGGTGTGATAATCAAAGTGCCAATCAACTGTGCAAAGATCCAGTCCAACATCAGCGCAGCAAACGCATTGAACTACACATGCACTTCATCAGAAAGCTCATTCATGATCATGTTCTTGAAGTGCAATATTGTTCAACCGATGATCAAGTTGCAGACATCTTCACAAAGGCTCTCACAGTGGCGAAGTTTACTAAACTTCGATTTATGTTTGGAGTTCAGGAAGTTGTCACTAAGGGGGGATAGGCTCTAATGCCTCCTTCCTTCTCCTATTGTGTCATATTTGTACATCCTTCAATCCTATCCCAAGTTGTTCTTATGAAGGAATGTTAGGATATTCCAACACATCGGAAATAGTTAAGTATAACTTGGTCCAGTGTAGAGTTAGGTAAAGTGTGTTTCTTTACTATGTACTTTTGTAGCTTACAATCTGACAGTTGTGATATGTTCTAGACATGAAGTGATCCGATGGTTCACTCTCCTTGGTATTATCGACACTTGATCAATGGCTTACTACCCGATTGGTCTATGATCTATATTTAAAGAGCATGGAGGGGTCATTTGTAAGGTGACCGTTCATGAGAGAAGCTCATGTAAATTTTCTTTCTTTCATTAATAAATTGCCTAAAGTGGCCACGTTGGCTCAGGCCGTGGATTGTTTCCCTCTTTGAGGGTTTTAACCATGTCAAGAATACTGGTGTATTGATCTATGATCTGTTTGTGAGCGGTGTCCTTTGGTGTTCTATCTGAGGAACTTACTCTGTAAATTCCTACAATTAAACACAATAGCAATAGCATGAAAATACATCACCTCATAACGCTAAGAGAACACTAGCCAAATAGCCCCAAACTCTTGATTTTAATAAGAAAGTATGCAAGAACAAAATGGCAGAGTTTCTCCAAGCCCAATAGCTCATTACATGATACAGTATGAGAGAATATAGCCTCATTATATAGAGAGTTAGGAGCAAATCCCAAGGAAGAATGCATGTGAGAACTAGACTTGGAGCAAATCCCAAGGAAAGATAAGTCAAATTCGATATGGAGAACATAGAGACATCATAGCAAAATCGAATTCCATATGTGCACATCAAGGGAAATCGAAGGTGGACTCTGATTTCAGGAATTTGAAGACACTCCTCAACATGGCTGCTCCAGCCTGCAACCGTGAATGGTAAAGATTGTCCTGCAATGATTGTTTGCGTGACGGGAGCGACAGGTTTCATTGCCTCCTAGTTGGTCAAGCATCTACTCAAGAAGGACTACATTGTCCATGCTACAGTGTGTGATCTAGAGAACAAGGCAAAGGTGAAGCATCTCCTGGACATTTCAGAAGGTGGGGAGAAGCTCAGGCTCTTCAGAGCAGATCTAATCGAAGAAGGCAGTTTCGACGCTGCCATCAACGGCTGTGATGGCGTTTTTCATGTGGCCAGTCCCGTCGACTTCGCTCCCAAAGATCCCGAGTTTCACTCACATTGGGAAGGAGGAATGAGGATGGAACGTGCAGCTAGGGTTTATCAGATCTTTGAACCTGAGCTGGGCGCCGACACACTGGTCGATCTCGACATAGAAACCCGCAGCAACCCTACATGCGGCCAGAGCCCAGTCCTGTATATTCTGGTGGCTGGAATAGGAGCGTTCATTCGGGCCTCTTCTTGGAAACGCATGAAAGGCCACTTTGAACCCGCAAAAGAACTTTGGAAAGGCGGAAGGACTAGTTTAGCAACTGACCGGTCGTTTTGGGCACGCTCTGAACCAGAAGAAGCCCTTCAAAGCACCCACGGGCCTCTCTTCAAGGGCTTATGGGTTTGGTTTTCCACAATAGAGACGGCGCGGTGGACACAAAAACCTGGAGAACTGAGCATTGAAAAGATCCCTGAAAACGTTGTTAGCGTCGATGTTGCGTTACCGACCACAAATCTCGGTATCAATGGAGTACGCAGGATGCCAAAAAAGGTACACGACGACTATGCAAAGCAGGCAATCAACAAGCTGCACCGTGAGCCAGAGCATGAACCCTCAGAGGTGAAAAGATACCCACAGTGGATATGGACAACCTATCCCTTTCTGAAACAAGGCGTTCTTCATAGATCTGAACAGGGGATCTCTAATCTGGGCAGCCAGACAATAGATCGGCCCATGTACTGGCTAGCTTCGGTCAATCACCATTGTTTTCTCCCCGTCCCCTACCGGCATGACGGATCTACAACAAATGTCTTCTTTCTGGTGGACTAGGCAGAGCAGAAGAATGCCTGGGATATTCGCCTAGGCGCTCTGTTTACAGAACTATCAACACTATGCCCTGAGGAACCCCTTCTGTGTAAAAGAGACCCAGTTTGGTTGCCAATCCGTGGATTGGATCTCAATGAACATAAGAGCTGCATAGACAGATCACTAGGATGGGTAGAGCCCTACTCGAGAGGCCACATGGAATGTGCAGGCGGTCATCGGACAAACGGCAATGCCAGGCACACTACTGAGGCAGACTCGATACAGATCTTCATCAAAACGTTGGAAGGCAATCATCTCTGTTGGACGCTCCGAAAAGGGATGAGGATACAAGACTTAAAGCAAGAAATACAGCTTTACCACGGGATACCAGTAAGCAATCCAAATCTGATTTACTCAGGACACAACCTACAAGACAAACACACGCTACAGGATTATGGCATCGTAAGGGATTCGACTATCATAATCAATCTGCATCTATGGGGTGGATATTCTGGAACCAGCACAAGAAACATAGGCTCTTTTAAAGATGCATTCAAAGGAAAGGCAAAAGCACAAACCAACGTTGTATTAATTGTTATCAGGATAATATCGGCACGAGGAAAAAATCGGAAAAAATCGTAATTATCAGGAAAAAATTGGAAATAATTGGGAAAAAATCGTTTGGTACAAAAATATTCATTTTTTTCATTTTTTTTCAATTTTTTTAATATCTAAACCATCTACAACATAAAATAAATACATTGACACATAAATATGATAAAAGAACTAATATATAAGATGTTTAATATCATTTCTAGTGCTAAAATCACACATAACAGTGAATCATGTCTTGAATAGTAAGCCCTGACTCCTGAGTCCCAACTCAGCGTCAAAATATCAACAACAAATATAATAATGTATCCAGGATTATGACGAATTTAGATTGGTTTTACTAACTGCCAGAGTAATTTTTAAAAACTAATATTTATTTTAAATATTTTTAAAATAATATGTTAAACATTGCTAATATCGATGATTAAATTAAAAACCCCACCAATTTATACATATTATATTCGTGAAATTTTGTAAATATACTAACCTAAGTTAATAGGTTAATAGCAATGGAAATCTATATTGAAATGTAGTAAATACTAAAAATATTGGAGCGTTAACACACAGGGTAAACATCAAATTTCAGCATTGGTGAGAATCATTAAAATGATATGTCCAATGACCACACTCTGACCAATAAAACATAAGGGAGGGCACAGGGAGCTTACTGTTAAAGAATAATAGCAATAAATTGAATACTGGTCCAAATGCATTTAGAATGGCTCTATGCGAGAATTCATAACACGATATGCCCAGGGACTCCCACTCCAGCCTTAAAACTAGTACGAGGGTTTAAAACAGTGTTGTTAAAATCAAAAAAGAAAATTGTTTTTTGCCTTGTAAAACCGCGCTGCCCCGACACCCTGCGATAAATTAGGAAAAAATCACGTATAAAAAAAACCGCGAGTACTACTCGCGATATTCTCATCTTCGGGAAAAAATCGCGATAAATTGATAATATCGTGATATTATCGCGATCTTAACAACACTGGCACCAACCAAACCAGCAACAATGGCCGAGCTGCCAGGGCCTTACATCGTGGAACAAAAACCTGAAAATCTTGTTCTCACAGTCTCCTCAATGCCTGAGGTAAATAGCTTATATTCAGATCTCTATAACAATGCAGTTATATGTAGATTTAATGGCTTTTGGCCAAAATCTGATGTTCTGCACCAATGGATACATGATGCATGGTCACCAAATTGTGAAATCTATCTATGCCCCAAGGGGTTTTTCATAGTCAGATTCAACACAGCACAAGAACGAGAACATATCCTCAATGAGGGACCATGGTTCTGGGGCAATGTTGAGCTCTTCATGACCCCGTGGTTCCCATTTCGATCCCAACACTATGGTGGTATCAAAAATTCCAGTTTGGGTCAGATTGCATAACCTCCCATTACACTTCTGGCATCATAATGTATAAATTTCCATTGGGAACTCCCTGGGAAAGTTCCTAATGGGGACAGACTTACAAGGGGAATATTTACTTTTTCCAGGATATGTGTTGAAGTAGATCTCAGCCAAGGTTTACCAAAAAGCATCACATTAAATTTCAACAACTCACGGTGGACCCAACCATTAGACTACAAAAACACAGCTTTTCGGTGTCGTGGATGTTTACAAACAGGCCACCTACATAGCGCCTGCCCACTGGCCAAAAAAGACCCCAAATGGAATAAGAAGCAATAGAAAAAGCCAAAAGGCTGGCAGTACACAGACCCCCTAGAAGAAGAAGCAGAAATAGAAGAACCAACAAAAAACAAAGCAGAATCAGATGCTCAAAAGGGCCAAAACAGCACACAAAAGGAGGATCCCGGCAACCCCCCTCAGCAACAAGAGACCCAAATGGAAATAAGTGGAAGCAAACGAGCACACAGATCAGAAGGCTCAGACTCAGACAAAGAATACCCCACAAATTCCAATGAAAAACAGTTGGCCATTGTAACATCCACTCCCAACACTGGAGTTTGGAGAAAAGTGGAAAAAAAGAAAGGTAGAAAAGAATAGGCTCAATTGTAATTTTTTAATTTTTTTGTATCCTATAAAACAGGAATAGCTCATATGCATATGCTATTTAGCATCTACAACATGTAATTTTGTCTTATGAATAAAATTACGATCTTTCCAAGGGGAAAAAAATCAAGGGAAATCGAATTCCATATATGGTATAGTAAACTCGTCCATGAGTGAATCCAAATACCATGATAACTCCAATCAACAAATGTAAACTCGAACTAAGTGATGCCACATATGTAGATGATCCCGAGATAGCTTTGCGTGATACCTCCATGAACTGCCTGATTCCTCCATGTGCAACTCGTAGTCCTCAAGAGTGGAGTGCCAAGAGTAGAAGAACCTGAGATAACTGTGAGATGAGGCCCCACCTAATCTTCAGTCCAAATATACCATGAAAGATTCCTTCAGTGCATGAGATCCTCTAATAAATTTGATTTTCCGCATGTGCAACTGCCGCTTTATCTCTGGGAAATTCAATTTTATGAAATAATGGTGTATTTATGATGTAGTGTGCTCAGTCATCTTCGACATGTCCGTTGACTCAACTCTTTGACTTAGGATAATTTCCAACTCATTTCCATGTCATTTTGTCACATGGAATAATTTATTTCTCTCTATTTTATTTAATTCTAGCCTAATTAAATGCCACAATTTCCACTAAACTTAGGAAATGTGGGTTTTGAGGGCCTTGTTGAACCTGCCGCCTACACCTACCTACAAGTTAGTGAGAAAGCCTTCAACCCCACAAGGTGTGGTTGGTGGCAAGGAACTCAGAGAAGGGGTTGTCACACTAATTTTAACTCTCTCCGTTTGAGCTATCTCCTATGCTAGCTAAGGGGGGTGGTCCCTAAAGAAAAGTTAAGTTAAAAAGATGTGAGTTTCTAGGAGAATTGTTAGAGTTAAACAAATTATTTCACTAAGATTTACAAGCAAAAACTGATATGAGCAATAACCATCAATACATAAGATAAGCATGAAATAAATAAACAACCTTTGATTCGTTACCATTTACCTTGGTAAATTGTTTCATGAGCACTTGAATACATGCTTCATTTTTATGCTACATTGTTATCTTGAATATTTGAGCAATTTATTGTCATTGTCTATTTGAAACAAATTTTACTTTCGAGCAAATTACTTGTATCATTTTAATTCATTGATGAGACACATGCAACACTTGTAAGCTAATTTTATTCCTCCAATTGAAGTTATAATTGCAACTTATGTTGAACATTATTTCATTTTCAAGCATTGCAAATCAATCTCTTTGAAGCATTTGCATGTAGCATTGTTTTAATTTGAGGAATTAACACAATTTGCATTTCATCTAGGAATTTAGTATAGGAAGGCCCCAAGCTTCATTAAAATTTTACTTCCAACATAAGCTGGTTGAAGTAGACATCTTAGGGATCCTCTACTCCTCTATTGACTCCTCATTGTAAGATCCATATCTTTGGGCAAGGGTGAGGTCTGAGGATTGAAGAGTTAAATTGTAATCTTGTTGTAAAGATAATTAATAAAATTAACCAAGAGCACTTTCCATTACATTTACTTTACTTGTCTCTTGATGGTTTGAATTTTCATATGCAAAGTCTATTCCAAAAGCAAGTATTGTAATCCTTTCAAACAAATACTTTCTTCTCATGCTTCAAGTCTAATTGCATATTGATGTCTTGGTTTAGCACTTCCTTTCTTTTACATTTCCAAGTTAATTGCTAATTTTTGGGTTTTGGCAAGATATGTTTCACATGTTTTGATTTATAAAGAGTATTATCTCAAAAACATTTTGTTTCTTACATATCTTGTGCTAACAATTTTTGTTTACATTTTAGAGTTACTTTGCTTTCTCTTTTGAGAGCATTACATCTTACATTGAGAAAATATATCTTTAAATTGTTGAGAAAATTCCTTATAGCCCCTTCTCTGAGTTCCCTACCACCAACCACACCTTGTGGGGTTGAAGGCTTTTCTCACTAACTTGTAGGTAGGTGTAAGCAACAGGGTGAACATCTTTGGCATCATTGACGGAGACAAGCCTTCATGTACCTGGGAAATCGACTAACTTTTTATTTTTGCATGTTGGATTTTAGAGTTAGATTCCTGTTCAAGTGGCGACTCCACTTATTTCATTTTCTGCAAGGATTTTTGCTTGAAGCTTGCTTCTTGTAGATTTCTTGCTAATCTTGGACATGAGCCTCTCTCCGGTATCCATTTTCTCTTTTCAAGGTCAAGTGAGCATGACATCATGAATGATTTGTTTGCCCCTTGTGATTTTACTAACATTTTAGGTTATCCGAATTTCATTCCAAATGAAGCCATTGAGGCTATTGAAAAGTTGCCTAGTTTTCTAGGTAACAATGTCATCAGTACTGAAACTCATCTTAGGGATTTCCACCTTTGTGTGAGCAAATGGTGCCATGATATTAATCACAAGGATGTTAAAATGAGACTTTTCATCTTTTCATTAGATGGAAATGGAATGGATTGGTTCATAGAATTCCCTGCTAACAGCTTTGATTCTATAGAATCAATCATTGACGCCTTTGAAGAAAAATATGGAGATGAAAGAAAGATCAAAGCGAAAGAAAATGAGAATGATAAGGATCCCATCAAGGGGTTGACTCAAATGATTAAGGATATGCAACTCAACCAAGTTCAACTCATTAAGACCATGGACGAAAATCATCCACAAGCAATAAAATCCATGGAAGTCAATCATTCTAATCAAATGGCCAGTTTTCAAAATAGGTTGCTCACCATGGAAGAAAACCAAGTGCAATTAATCAACACCATGGAAACAAATCATGCCAAGGAAATAAGTGTTATGAAGGCTAACTAGATCACTTTTTAGAATAGGTTGGAGTGTTAAAATTGGCAACTAGGGCCAAACTTCATGTGGGTCATCTTATTCATGGCTGATAATATTTTTATTAAATTCCTCTCGTCGAGAGGTGTAGGATTGATATAAAGATCATCCGATTCTGATAAGTATTCATGGAGATATGAATTTATTTTGAATATGGAATTATTATCAAGCCGACCTACAACTCATGTAGGCTCAGAAGCCCAATAGTCACATCTATTCAAACACCAACATTGTGTATAAATATAGGAGGACTTTTCCTCATTTGGACTCACTCATCTCATCACATCTCTCTCTTCTCTACTGCGCAGAAAAGGGTCTCTCTCTCACACATGTGAAGCCGGAAGCTGCTAAAACTAAAGCTGCAACTGCAAAAGTAAAGTTTGACCTGCGTGGACTAAAAGATCTCCTCATATGAACTGCGTTGTAGGTTCATCTGAACCTCCTCTGAAAGCCGCAACTTTTGGTGGTGGAATCAAGTCAATCCGACGAACGGTTTGCAAGATATCGACTGCCCTAGTTTGAAGCCGAATGTTGTCGAAACTGAAGCTGCAACTGCAGAAGTAAAGTTTGACCTGTGTGGACTAGAAGATCTCCCCATCTGAACTACGTCGTAGGTTCATCTGAACCTCCTCTGAAAGCCGCAACTTTTGGTGGTGGAATCAAGTCAATCCGACGGACGGTTTGCAAGATATCGACTGCCCTAGTTTGAAAACAGCAGCTGCCGAAACTGAAGCTGCAACTACAGAAAAGTTTGACCTGTGTGGACTAGAAGATCTCCTCATCTGAACTGCGTTGTAGGTTCATCTGAACCTCCTCTGGAAACCGCAGCTTTTGGTGGTGGAATCATGCCGATCCAATGGTCGATTTGTGAGATATTGTCTGCCTTAGTTTGATGATGAAGCCGCTAATGCTGATGCTGCTGATCTAGGGTTTGCTACTGCTGATATAAATCAGATTTATTCTACTATTTCTCTCTACTGAATTATTGAAGATAAAAGAAGATTTGATCAAAGGGTTTCCCCACACATTTGGGGTTTGTCCCTGGCTAGCCGCCACATCTTGTGTCTCTTGTCTTGGCTTGTTTTCTATCGATCGTTTAATGTTCTATCTGCACTTTATGTACATGTGATTGCTAATCTGTGGAATATAATAAGAAAAAGAAGTAAACTGTTATAAGCATAGAACATACCATAACTTAACATGGTATCAGAGCTGAGGTGAAGACAAAGCCCGAGCAAGAGCAAGAGCAATCACCGAAGAGAAGATTGGCCAGGCTATCCTAGAAGAACAAGGAGTGTTGGACCATATGAGAGGCAATATTATTGAGCCTCCATCAAATGCACCTCCTGCTGCCAGGAACAAATGGAAGAACGGAGAAGTTAAAGAGAAGAAGATCGTACGGGACCCTATCGACAAGCACTTGGTGGCCTAAATCTCTGAACTGGACACCTCCAAGGAAATCTACGATAGACTGGTGAGTTTATTTAAAGTTAATGATGCAAATCAAGTTTTGTTTCTTAGAAATAAGCTGAGGGAAATCAATAAAGGTAAAGATGAGAGTATGCAAGCATACTTCTTAAGAACCACCGAGATCAAGAACAATCTCCTATCTATTAGGGAGACTATTACTAACATAGAAATGGCACTCACCACTCTTGGAGGATTACCATCCGAATGGTACATGTTCAAGACTACTCTTCTGAACAATAATGTAATTCCTGGTTTCGAGGAATTAATGGCTACATGCATTCAAGAAGAAACAAGGGTAGAAGAGCAAGAAATGTCCATGCCTAAAGGTCCTCCTGCTGCCTTTTCTTCTCATGCTAAGAAAAGAAATAATTCCGGGACTAAATCAAAAGGGAAGGCTGGACCTAAGGGTGGAAGAAAAGGACGATGTTATATCTGCAATAAAGCAGGTCACTATGCAAGAGGAATGCCCTGATAGAAAGGACTCTCACCGTGATGATGATCAAAATCCCTATCATGGTAATTGACGGAATGACGAATTCAATAGCAAAGGTAAAAGGAATGTTGGAAATCAAGGAAGAGGACAACCATTCAAGAAGCATAGAAATTCTAGGATGTATTAAATGCACCTGACCTCAAAAAGAACCTGGTGTCCATCTCGGCAATGGAAGACAAAGGCTACAAGGTAACCTTTCGCAATGGCAAGGTACGCATATGGAAAAATAATGTTAAAAATGCCTTTACTCTTGGGTTTCGTGTTGATTCATTATATCAGGTCGATGGAAGTCCGCTAGGTGTCATGTCTTATGACACATCTCTTCAGTCTGAACTTTGGCATCGGAGGTCTGCCCCCCTTTATTATAAAGCTCCGCTCCGTGTAAGACAAATGGTGACAGGGATGCCCGAATTTTGAGTAGAGAAAGAAGGTGTATGTCCAGGATGTGCCGAAGGAAAGCTCAAAAGGGAACCATTCCCCTCAAGCCAAAGCAAGACCTCTGATATATTACAGTTGGTTCACTCAAGCATACATGAGGTTGGCATTAAGAGGGAGACTACTACACCACATACTCCTGAGCAGAATGGTGTGGTGGAAAGGAAGAACTGTACAATTGTGGAAGCTGTCTCTATGGGTAGATGATGTAACAATGCTTGATGTGGAGGAACCCATGGACCCTATTTATCCACCTGAGCCTTCCTCTTCGAGGAAGAGGCCTTCATGGCTTAGGGGGATACTTGATGATGATGAAGGACATGCCGCACCCTAAGGAACCTTCCGTCAAAGTAAGAAACCTAACAGGTATCAGGGATACCTGACCATCATGAGCACGATCATACAAAATGAGCCTTCATCATTCTCAGATGTCGTCAAATATCAAGTATGGAAGGATGCTATGACCATAGAATATGAGTCGATTATGGAGAATGATGTCTGGGAAGTAGTTCCCAGACCCCAAGACAAGACAATTGTCACTTCTAAATGGTTTTACAAGATAAAGCATGCAGCAGATGGAAGTACCGAAAAGTATAAGGCTCATTTTGTTGCTCGTGGTTTCTCTCAAAAGGAAGGTATAGACTATGATATTTGCACCTGTTGCCAGATATACGACCATCCGCTTGATCATAGCCCTTGTGGGTTCACAAGGATGGAACCTACATCAGATGGATGTCAAGACCATGTTCTTGCACGGTTCGATCAAAGAAGAGGTCTATGTGGAGCAACCCGAAGGATTTGAGATTTATGATTGAAAATATCATGTATGCACGTTGAAGAAGGCTCTCTATGGGCTGAAGCAAGCGCCCCGAGCATGGTATGAGAGGATCGATAGCTACTTGTTGAAGCTGGGATTCACTAGGCGTGAAGCCGATCCTAACCTTTACTTTAAGGTTGAAGATGACAAGCCTCTCATACTGGTACTATATGTGGATGACCTCTTTCTAACAAGTGCAGACCCTCTCATTCACAAATGTAAGAGGGAGTTGGCTTCTAAATTTGAAATGAAGGACCCAAGACTTGAAGTGTGGCAGAAGCCAAGGGAAATTTTCCTATCTCAAGGAAAATATGTGGTAAAGATAATGGAAAGATTCGGTATGATGGACTGCAAGCCTGTGACTACCTCAAGGATCTTAACTTTTAGAAGTTATATGGTAGTGATGTCAGACTAGATTTGGGAAATGCCTCTGAGTTTCATAAACTCATTCGCATTGATGTTCTTGGTGAACCTTCGTCCGAACATATGTTTTGCAGTTAGCATTGTGAGCTCATATTTGGTTGAGCCTCACTGGATTGATGCCAAGAATCTTCTGAGATATCTTCGTGGCACAATTACTAATGGGTTAAGATACACTGTCGGAGATGTGAGACTACTTGGATATACTGATGCTGATTGGGCAGGCAGTGTGGTGGACCGTAAGAGCACTTCCGGGTGCTGTTTCACCTTGGGATCTGCTTCGATATCCTGGATGAGCAGGAAGCAGAAGTTGGTCGCTTTGAGAACTGCCGAAGCAGAATATATTGCTGCTAGCATGGCCTCTTGTGAGGTAGTCTAGTTGCGAAAGCTCTTCAATGAGCTATTTGGATTTACATTGGATACCACCGTAATCTGTAACAACTAGAGGTGGGATTCGATTATTGAGGAATCCCGTATTCGTCGATTGCTCCAGCAAATAGACATCATCTAGGATATGGTAAGTCGATGAGCAAGGAGGCTCCATCGCATTTTGATGATGTACAGGTTGATACACCTTGTCAAAGCCCCGAGGAAAGATCTAATCTATGATTTTCCCAAACGACTTGGAGTCATCAAGAAACCCTTGTACAAGGGTCCTGCATGTTGCATACATTGAGCTCTGGGAGCTCTGAGGGCTTGCGGTTCTTACTAGAGACCACAGAGTGACTCACTCTCCCCTGGTGGTGCGCACTGGAACAAGATGATTCGCTCTCTTGTGGGACAAGATGATTCGCTCTCTTGTGGAACAGGATGATTCGCTCTCCTGTGTAGCAGGATGATTAGTTCTCTTGTGAGGCCTGGATTGATGTGTTCTCCATGGCGATTGTAGCAGGGTTGATGTGTTCTCTTGTGAGGCCTGGATTGATGTGTTCTCCATGGCGATTGTAGTAGGATTGATGTGTTCTCCTGTGAGGCCTGGATTGATGTGTTCTCCATGGCGATTGTAGCAGGATTGATGTGTTCTCCTGTGAGGCCTGGATTGATGTGTTCTCCTGTGAGGACAGGATTGATTAGTTCTCCTGTCGAGGCATCCTACCCATGCAGTCTGGGACTCATGGGAAGTACCTCTCATCTGATCAATGAGTAGGGAAATGAAGTTAGGGACCATAGTAGTACCAATGGACGCATCGTTGTATCTACCGTACTCCCTACACTAGGATGACCTCCATTGATCTGGGATCAATGATACTGGTCTGGGACCAATGGTAGGAGTTGTACCATACTATGACGCTGACTTCGTGTCGGTTAAGACTGGTCTGGGACCAATGGTACATACTCTAAGACTGACTTTGTGTCAGTGCAGTACTGGTCTGGTACCAGTGAGAGTGGTACATACTATGACGTTGACTTTGGATCGATTGAGACTAGTCTGGGACCAGTGGTACACTCTCTGAGATTGCAATACTGGTCTGGGACCAGTGGTAGGAGTGGTACCTACTACGACGCTGACTTCGGCTCAGTTGAGACTGGTCTGGGACCAGTGGTACGCACTCTGAGACTGACTTTGAGTCAGTGGAGGATGATACTGGTCTGGGACCAGTGGAGTTGTACTCACTATGACGCTGACTTCAGGTTGGTTGAGACTGGTCTGGGACCAGTGGTACATACTCTGAGACTGACTTTGAGTCCGTATGATACATCCTCGATCATTTCTTCTTCTTCTTCATAATTCGGACAAATGCAGAGCAAAACAAAACAATGCAAGAGCTGAGCAGAACAATACAGATCAGTATAGGGCAGAACAAGACAACGCAGAACAGGCAGAATAGAGCAGAGCAAGGCAAGGGTCAGGCTGTACAGGGCAGTGCATTTGTTGGATGAATAGTAGTGACCATCAGATAGATTGCAGATGAAGTTCTCCCTAGTTGAGAGGGAGTGTTAAAATTGGCAACTAAGGTCAAACTTCATGTGGGTCATCTTATTCATGGCTGATAATATTTTTATTAGATTCCTCTCGTCGAGAGGTGTAGGATTGATATAAAGATCATCTGATTCCGATAAGTATTCATGGAGGTATGAATTTATTTTGATTATGGAATTATTATCAAGTACAACTCATGTAGGCTCAGAAGCCCAACAGTCGCATCTATTCAAACACCAACATTGTGTATAAATATAGGAGGACTTTTCCTCATTTGGACTCACTCATCTCATCACATCTCTCTCTTCTCTACTACGCAGAAAAGGGTCTCTCTCTCACACATGTGAAGCCGGAAGCTGCTGAAACTGAAGCTACAACTAGAGAAGTAAAGTTTGACCTGCGTGGACTAGAAGATCTCCTCATCTAAACTGCGTTGTAGGTTCATCTAAACCTCCTCTGAAAGCCACAACTTTTGGTGGTGGAATCAAGTCAATCCGACGGACGGTTTGCAAGATATCGACTGCCCTAGCTTGAAGCTGAATGTTGTCGAAACTGAAGCTGCAACTGCAGAAGTAAAGTTTGACCTGAGTGGACTAGAAGATCTCCTCATCTAAACTGCGCTATAGGTTCATCTGAACCTCCTCTGAAAGCCGCAACTTTTGGTGGTGGAATCAAGTCAATCCGACAAACGGTTTGCAAGATATCGACTGCCCTAGTTTGAAACCGAAAGCTGCCGACACTGAAGCTGCAACTACAGAAGTAAAGTTTGACCTGCGTGGACTAGAAGATCTCCTCATCTAAACTGCGTTGTAGGTTCATCTGAACCTCCTCTGGAAGCCACAACCTTTGGTGGTGGAATCATGCCGATCCGATGGTCGGTTTGTGAGATATTGTCTACCCTAGTTTGATGATGAAGCCACTAATGCTGATGCTGCTGATCTAGGGTTTGCTACTGTTGATATAAATCAAATTTATTGTACTATTTCTCTCCGCTGAATTATTGAAGATAAAAGAAGATTTGATCAAAGGGTTTCCCCTCACATTGTGGGGTTTGTCCCTGGCTAGCCGCCACATCTTGTGTCTCTTGTCTTGGCTTGTTTTCTGTCGACCGTTTAATGTTCTATCTGCACTTTACTTTATGTACATGTGATCGCTAATCTGTGGAATATAATAAGAAAAAGAAGTAAATTGTTATAAGCATAGAATATACCATAACTTAACATGGAGGAAATGGAAGGATTACAGGTACAAAAATTCCAGCTTAGGACAAATGGCAGGTGGGAAAAGAACAAAGAAATAAATCATAAGCCTCCTGATCCACTGAAGCAATCTTCATCTCATTATGACAAGGTCATTTACTCCATTGAAAAATGGCTAATTGATGGAGACTTGGATAGCAAGGACATTGAGGGGAATCAAGTTTATACTTGTGAGATTGATCCACCACCCATGTCAGAGCAGAAGCATAATGGACAAAGGAAGGTCAAAGAAGTCTTGGACACTTCGAATTTTCCATCAGAGAATCTTCAAGATCAGGCAAAAAGGTCTACTTTGATCACTTCAACACCAACATCACATTCTATTGAGAAAAAAGGAAAACAACAGAAAGGATTAGGTAAATCTTATGGCCATGTACAACACTATGTTGGGATTGATCAAAGTCCTCAAATATTTAGAATTGGATAGGGCACATCAGAAAAGCAGCCCATGGATCTGCTTGAAAGTAAGCAAGTTCTGAGCATGAACTTCATTGAGGACATCGGATGCTATGGAGCATCTTTTTGTATCATATTTCTAACTTTATCCCTTGTCATTTTTGTTTAATTAGTTTTATTTTGTGAATAAATTGTCATTTATGCTCTTAGATAAATTTTCATTTCTTCACTTTTCTACATGATTTCATTTGATGATATTTAGAATGAATACTGTTGATATATGTCTTTTGTCGATGGATTCAGATCCCAGGTTCTTGCACACTATCACTTCATATCTAGCATGCATCCACATATGGAGCCAAATGTTGACCACTAGAATAGCACCTGATGATTATATGAAGACTCCATGCCTAAGGATGTACCAATGGACACTTGTACCATCAGATATCATCAGTCAATAGAGTTTTTAAACTCTACTTCTATCTTCTCATCATCTTTCTTGTACCCAAATTCCACACCCTGCGGGGAATTGTAATAAGTGATACTATCTATGTTGCACGGGTTCCCGAACCCAGGGGTGGGGTTCTCGAACCCGTCCCGGGTTCTTGTCCCCACATTCCGGGTGCTGGAATGGGTACCTCTAAGAAGAACCCGGTTCTTCTTGAAAGAACCAGAGACTTCGAAATCATAAACCGGGTTCTTTTGATACATCGGAAATGATTGCAAAGTGTCAATGTAGATGTAATATTCCCAACTCAAATATACTCAATTTTCTCTTAAAATTTCTGAGTTTTTAATTGAGTTTCAATGAGTCTTAATTGAGGTATTTTATCAAATAGTTGAAGGACAACTGTTGTAGATGTTGGTTTTATATTTTCTCTCAAATGACATGGACAGTGGTCATTGCAGCAATGGGAAAATGCTTCAAATAACTAGACAACTTATTTATAAACTCAGAATTAGACTTTCACTGCTGTTACAACTTAAAATGATGAAAATTTCTGAGCATAAACAACCATGCAATTAACTAGACACCAATAGATGTAGTGAAGGTCAAAACGGTGGAACCTGGTAGCATTACAGCAGTGTATAAATGGAATATCAGCCTTTAAATAATAGATCTTCAGCCATTAAAATCAGTCTTCTACAGCAGAGATGGATCAGCAATAAACATAGCTTATTCTCTGAAAAATCGTTGTTTAACAAGGCAAAGTCTGATATTGTTTAAGAGCAAATTTCCCAAATTTTACAATGCCATTGCGAAGGACACACCTGGAACATGCTCCATCTGATAAGAACTTAAACTTGCTGATTGTCAGAGCTTCTACAATTAACTTGATTTCTTGAGTAGGCAAGCTGCTACAGGATTTGGAAAAAATCTTGAAATCTGGAGAGTAAATAAGGATACATAAATTGGGCTCTATTATCTCTTGAAAGAGGATATTTGATCAGCCTTTAACCTCTGAAATCAATACGGTTAAATCATAAATATTTTAGTTTTCTTGTTTAAAGTTGAAAAATATACAAATTCATATATATTATAATTTATAAAATATAATATTTATATATTATATATATAAATTATAATATACCCCCGACGAACCCTCGCACCCTGTTTCAAAAAATGACGTACCTGTCCCCGTCCCCAAACCCACGTTTCCTGGCAACATAGGATACTAGTAATAATGAGTTTTGAGTTTGTAACAGGCCTAGGATGTTGGGACTCGATCAGCAAACTAATACACCTTAGAGTGTTTTTTTTATCTGATTAATTATCCCTTCTTTTTCAGAGGCGGATAATTTCCTGGGTTTTTTGACTCACTTTTTATCCCAAAGTCGGGGTGATGGTTTGAAGGTTGAGCCCCTAACACATCTTAATGTCTAGAGTTAATGTATATTACCATACTAAATCACACACAAAAATTTCGTGGAATTTGGTTAATTCTAGGTAGTTATTTTTTAATTTTTTAGATTTCCCGCAGGTCAAAAAATTGCAAATAAAATTGTATTTAAATTGTAATAAGTGTAGTCTAGAGAAGTTGTATGGGGTATGAGTAATCAAAATTACACCTCTCACCCTCAACTTTCTACTATGACACACTTTGAGGGGTTAATAATGTGTTTTGAGCTCTCAAACCCCACATTTCCTAAGTTTAGTGGAAATTGTGGCATTTAATTAAGCTAGAATTAAATAAAAGAGAGAAATAAATTATTCCATGTGATAGAATGACGTGGAATATACTTGGAAATTATCCTTAGTCAAAGAGTTCAGTCAATGGACATGTGGAAGATGACTAAGCACACTGCATCATAAATACACCATTATTTCATGAAATCGAATTTCCCAGAGATAAAGCAGTAGTTGCACATGTGGAAAATCGAATTTATTAGAGGAGCTCATGCACTGAAAGAATATTCCATAGTATATTTGGACTGAAGATTATGTGGGACTTCATCCCACGGTTATCTCAGGTTCTTCTTCTCTTACCACTCCACTCTTGAGGATTACGAGTTTCACTTGGCCAGACTACGAGTTGCACATGGAGGAATCATGCAATTCCTAGGGGTACAACGTAGAGCTATCTGCGCATCATCTACACATGCAGCATCACTTAGTTTGAGTTTGCATTTGTTGACTGGAGTTATCACGGTACTTGGATTCACTCATGGATGAGTTTACTATGCCATATATGGAATTCGATTTCCCTTGATGTGCACATATGGATTTTGATTTTCCTCTGATGTCTCTATCTTCTCCACATCGAACTTGACTTACTTTACTTTGGGCAATTCATCATTTACATGCAAACATTTTATATTCTTAACAAACTTTGATTCATTACCATTTACCTTGGTAAATTGTTTCATGAGCACTTGAATACATGCTTCATTTTTATGCTACATTGTTATCTTGAATATTTGAGCAACTTATTGTCATTGTCTATTTGAAACAAATTTTACTTTCAAGCAAATTACTTGTATCATTTTAATTCATTGATGAGACACATGCAACACTTGTAAGCTAATTTTATTCCTCCAATTGAAGTTATAATTGAAACTTATGTTGAACACTATTTCATTATTAAGTATTGCAAATCAATCTCTTTGAAGCATTTGCATGTAGCATTATTTTAATTTGGGAAATTAACACAATTTGCATTTCATCTAGTCATTTTAGTATAGGAAGGCCCCAAGGCTCATTAAAATTTTACCTCCAACATAAGTTGGTTGAAGTAGACATCTTAGAGATCCTTTGCTCCTCTATTGACTCCTCATTATGAGATCCATATCTTTGGGCGAAGGTGAGATCTGAGGATTGAAGAGTTAAATTGTAATCTTGTTGTAGAACTAATTAATAAAATTAACCAAGAGCACTTTTCATTACATTTACTTTATTTATCTCTTGATGGTTTGAGTTTTTATATGCATAGTCTATTCCAAAAGCAAGTATTGTAATCCTTTCAAACAAGTGCTTTCTTTTTATGCTTGAAGTCTAATTGCATATTGATGTCTTGGTTTAGCACTTCTGTTCTTTTACATTTCCAAGTTAATTGCTATTTTTTGGGTTTTGGCAAGATATGTTTCACATGTTTTGATTTACAAAGAGTATTATTTCAAAAACATTTCGTATCTTACATATCTTGTGCTAACAATTTTTGTTTACATTTTAGGGTTACTTTGCTTTCTCTTTTGAGAGCATTGCATTTTACTTTGAGCAAGTATCTCTTTAAACTGATGAGAAAATTCCTTATAAGGCACTGGTTTTATGGTTTTTGTCATATTAATAATTGGCGTTGCTATTTCAAGTTGTTCACTTCATATTTGCTCATAGATCCTTAAAAGTAATCCATTTTCACTATAGCACTCCCCTAGAAATTCACATCTTTTAACTTAATTTTTCATTAAGGACCACCCCCCTTAGCTAACCTAGGAGATAGCTCAAACGGAGAGAGTCGAGATTAGTGTGACAACCCTTTCTCTAAGTTCTCTATCACCAACAACACCTTGTGGGGTTGAAGGATTTTCTCACTAACTTGTAGGTAGGTGTAGGCGGTAGGGTCAACAGATCCAAAACACATTATTAACCCCTCTGTTAAACACACATGGACAGTAAAAACAATGGGAAAGATAAATCATTCAGTACTTTTTATTAACAATAGATATACATTTATAGTACACATATGTGACTCTTGGGATTCAGATCCCAAGGTCTCTTGGACTTCTTTTGTCCATTCGAATTCCACACTAACCCTTTAGGATTAGGTGTCCAACATTCCCCCCCTTAATCCGAAGGGTTATGTATGAGTCCAAGAAGAGAGCTGTAATACAAAATGTGTAAAAATGCATGGCAGCACTAGGCTGAATGTGCTCTATGAAATGTTGGTAAAAAAGGGCGGTGGTTTAAGGATGACCACCAACACTGGAACGCTTAGTGCAGTTCCCGGAACTCTTCCAAAACTGGCAAGAAAATGAAGTTTTCTGCTAGAGGAAGTGTTCTCAATCTGTGATGGTTTAAGGATGACCAACAACTCTGGAATGCTTAATGCAATTCCTGGAACTCTTCCAAAGCTGGCAAGAAGCTGGAGTCTTCTGCTAGAGGAAGTGTTCTCAATATGTGTTCACGGGCATCTTTGTCTCTGGCTGCAACTCTGAAATTGGTGTGGCAGGTTGTGGCTCAGGCTCGCTTGATGTGACTTTGAAGCTTGTAGATGACCATCATTTCCCCCCCTGTCAGCTACAAGATACAAGGTGAGAAGATGGAGAAAACTCAACTGCAACACTGTTCAATATTCTGGAACAAGTTCTGACATGTGTTTGGAATATCTTCTTGGCTGTTGATGCCCATTGCCAAGAAGCGATCCATCCTAGATGAATCTTTGTTCTTGCAGGATGTTTGTTTCTGAAGCATCTGTTTGAAGAATGAGTGGTTTTATGACAGTGCTTACATGGATGAAGATCAAAACAGTGATCTTTCAAATGGCCAACTCGGTCACAGTGTTGGCATTTCACAATCTGTTGTTGTTGTTGTGGAAGAGGGGCAGAATCTGGAACAGCTGAAACTGAACTGTCATAAGGAGCAGGTGAACTGTCATAAATGAATCCAGCACTCTGAAACTGAATGGGCTTGGCATAGTCTGGAATATGAAAGGACAAGTCCTTGTCATATCCAAGACCGGTTCTGTGCTTGTTGTGGACAAGTTGTTCCCAAGGTCTGATGATGGGCTTGGGAAGTGCAGACTGAACCTCTGCATCTGCATGTAACTTTGCTGCTTTATCTGAATGAACTGTAACATTATTGACTTGTTGTTTATGGGAGTCTGCTTCATTGTTCTGAACAGAAACAGGTTCAGAATGATGACTCCACTGGTGTAATTCTTCCTGCTGTAGTTTTGTTTCAAGCTGCAAAAACTCAATATTCTCATGTGCAGTTTGCAGAGAGGTTTGGATGTCAAAGAGAGTTTCTTTGTTAACTTTGACCATCTCATCAACAGTGGAATGAATTAGGATGTTCAATAACTTTAATGCATCTTCAAGTCTGGCCATTTTTCTTCAATGTCACTTAAAAAACACAACTGAGCCAAGAGCAACAGAAAAATAATATTGTACTCTTCCTACAAGATATTGTAAGGGCTTATCAAGTGGCAACAATGTTGCGAAAATGGTTGATGGAGCAGGACCTGAGTAAGCTGGATGTTACCAAGTTAAACTACAATAAACATTTCTCGTCAAGCTACAATAAACATTGGTACAATTGGGCACATGGTAAATCAACAGTCCACAGTTCGTTTCAAGAATGAACTGGAACATAACATCACCAATGCAAAAAAATATATATAAATGTGAAGATGAGCGTTGTCCTCAACTTCAAACTTCAGAGCATCTAGCGGCTATGGAAATCATGCAAAATCTCTACAAGAAACTACTCCAAAATCTCTACAAGAAACTGCAAAAAAATGACTTCAAAAATGTCTTCAAAAATGCTTCAAATTCACTTCACAATGCTAATCACTTCTCCACGAATCACTTCACTCAGAGGTTGTTTCAAATTGTTCCATGGACAACACCAAATTTGCTTCGAGGTGGCTTCAATACTGCTCTTAAAATCTGCTTGAGCATGTGCCAAGTCATAAAAAATTGTTGGTCATTGGAAGATCAACCCAACAAATCGGATCTGCAACAAATAAAACTCCTTCAAGGCAAACAATCCAGGTAACAATCCGAGTTCGAATCTGAACAAGTGCTCAACAGAATATTCACCTCAACAGAATATTACTTGAAAAAAGATGACTAAACTCAGAGATAGTGAAACCTGGTATACACACTGCCCAGAAAACTTCAACTTAGTGTTTACTTTAGCAACAGAGGTTCGACACTTTGTGCTATTTAATGGATAACAATAGACTTCACTGGAATATCAGTCCCAGAATACCAAAAAAACTCATCCCTCAGTAGAATAGTGAATGTAATTAGACTTGAATGTAATTAGACTTGACCAGTTGGTACAGGAATGGCTTGGACTCAAAATAAACAGACCACAACTTGTAAACTTCAATTCAAGAACAGGGATCCGCTTCAACTCGTTTAAAGGCAACGCAGCATGCATAATGCTGAACTTGTGTTCGCCATCAAATACCAGGGCTGATGCTCAACTTATTAATCATCCAGAATCCACTTCATAAAAGATTGCTTAGTTAGTTGGTAATTTATCAAACATGTCTGCACCAGCATGCCTCACACCAGGATATCGAGGAGCATCGGCCAACACATGGAGCATCCATTACCTGCACTCTTCAGTCGGTGAATTTGCGAGTTCCTTTATCCATTCACTAGTAGATTTCTGCTACCACAAAATCTAGCAAGACCACGCTGCAGGCGCCAAATGTTGAAGGACCTCTCGGAAAGAGGCCTCATCTGCAGGCAGGTTTCAAGGAGGCTTCTGCCCTCAGTTTAAGGAATTTGAGCTGAGAGCATGGGCATTCTGCCAGGGATACTGAAGTCGTGCCGCCTTTTCTGAGATCAATTGATACACAGAAATTTTATTCGCCCCGTGTTGAAGGGTCTGGAGGAGCTTTATGTGGTAGGCAAGATTGAATTCCGCATCAAAGCTACTGATCAGCAGGCGTTATTGGTTTCCAGAATTGACAAAGAAATGGGGGAATTTAAGAAATGGAAGCGGTGTAATTCACTTCCATCACCGATAAATTTCTTGGACGATGGGTGCCTAATGCGCATATTTTCCTTTTTCTCCCCTTTGCCAGATCGATATAGTGCTACAAGGGTTTGTTCTAGGTGGAGACATCTGGCATCAACAGAATAAATGCATTTGCTTCAATCCAAAAATAATTTTGCGAACAATAATAATAGCGGTCAATACTGATTACCATATAATACTCAAACACGGTCAATGCGCATATACCCACAGCGTTAAAAGCACATATACCGCCTAGCGTTGGTGTCCCTTTGCAAAACAATATTTATAATGGTTTACAAATTCATATCCATACGCAATTACATCATCGTCTGAGGGAAAATACGAAAATTGAAGGCAATCTACACTTCTTAGCATACCACAGTTCTTACGATACAAAACGATACCAAAGTTCTCAGCATACCACAGTTCTTAGGATACCAAAAACGCAGTCTTCAGTCTTCAACGCAGTCACCATTACGCAGTCACATAGATTGACTAATCGTCAATGCAACAGTTGGAGTAGAGGAAATTCCCTGGCTTCATCAAATGCAGGCTTTTTTTTTTTTTTTTTATAGCAAAAGAATCTGTCAACTCAATATTTGATCCTAGCTTATATCATCGGTGTTCTCAACAAAGAGGACATAGACTGGTTGTCAGGGCAGAATCGGACTACTATAGTATTCTTGCAGTGTCGCGGAATGCCAGTAAATCAGAAATAAAAAGTGCTTATCGAAAACTTGCAAGACAATTTCATCCAGATGTAAACAGTGGGAGAACATAAACAAATATTTCAGAAAAGCCAAGGACAGTAACAGAAAGAGGCCTGAGAATTCCAAGACCTGCCCTTATTTTCAACAACTTGATTCACTCTACCGTCAGGGAGCTCTGGGATTCTCAAACGGCGGAAGCAGTACCACTGCCACGTCCACTAGTACGAAACTATCAAACCCGCCGGACGGCGTTCATGACCAGACCACGACTGACGAACTCGTATTGCAACCAATGATAATAACAATAATGGCAGTAACGGCCACCCAACACCAGGAGCTTCTTCCAATAATAATAACTGCGTGCAGTTCTTCTCGGAGGCAGAGAGGAGCAGCGAACAGTCACCTACTGGCAGACGTTTATGAATAGTGAACGTTTATGGACAGAGAACGCAGGTCTCATAAATAGAATAGGGAAGACAGACATGTCAGAATGGCTTGGACAGATGCGTTATATGGCAGAGGCAGCATGTCAGGAGCGCTGGAAAAGAATATGGCAGAGGGCTAGCACTGACATGACATGCACATAACGGGCCACAGAAAAACAAGCGGCTCTGATACCATGTTAAACACACATGGACAGTAAAAACAATGGGAAAGATAAATCATTCAGTACTTTTTATTAACAATAGATATACATTTATAGTACACATATGTGACTCTTGGGATTCAGATCCCAAGGTCTCTTGGACTGCTTTTGTCCATTCGAATTCCACACTAACCCTTTAGGATTAGGTGTCCAACACCCTCAAAGTGTGTCATAGCAGAAAGTTGAGTGTGAGAGGTGTAATTTTGATTACTCATACCCCATACAACTTCTCTAGACTACTTATTACAATTTAAATAGAATTTTATTTGCAATTTTTGATATGCGAAAAATATAAAAAAAATTAAAAATGACTACTTGGACCTAACCAAATTCCATGAAATTGTTTTTGTGATCTAATATGGTAATATACATCAACTCTAAACACTAAGATGTATTAGGGGCTCAACTTTCAAACTATCACCCCGACTTTGGGGTAAAAAGTGAGTGAAAAAACCCAAAAAATTATCCGCCTCTAAAAAAGAAGGGATAATTAACTAGATAAAGAAAACACTCTAAGGTGTACTCGTTTGTTGATCGAATTCCAACATCCTAAGCCTGTTACACACTCAAAACACATCATTACTAGTATCACTTATTACAATTCCCCACAGGGTGTGGAATCTGGGAACAAGAAAGATGATGAGAAGATAGAAGTAGAGTTAAAAAACTCTGTTGACTGATGATATCTAATGGTACAAGTGTCCTCTAGATCATCCTTGGGCATGGAGTCTTTCATATAATCATCAGGTGTCATCCCAGTGATCAACACGTCCCAATCTACAATGCACAATCTCACGAGAACCTTTAAGAAGGTCAACTACAATCACCTTAGCAACCTGTCATCTCGCTTTAGGCTAGCTCTCCTTTGACTCAAGGGGGGTTTCCCTATTAGGATTACTACGGCAAAGTGAATTAAGCATAAGGTGACGTCAATGGTAGCCTCTATTAAACATATTTTTTGGAGATCTTAAGGGCTTTTTTGTTAAAAAGGGAAAAAAGGTGATGAAAGGACATGAAGATCACTACCAAAATCCTAATAGGGCACGGAGTCAAGAGGAATCAAGTGGCAGGATGAGACTGAGAAGAAAAACCTATCAAGCTAGTCACCCAGTGTTTGTGGACTAGAGCAAGAGGTTAGAACTCAATACAAATTAATCCCTGACTAAACAAGGAAAATTATGAAGTCACGCCCACACTAAAAGGGATCCCAGAAATCCTCCAACCACAAAATCAACTATGGCGTGAAGTGGAATCAAAACCCTTATTAAGGAACTCGAGTGTATGGCCTAGCAAGGAGAGATAAAACTTACCCCAAACCAATAAAGGAGACTGTGTGAGAAAAACTCCTAGACGTCCACCCTACAAGTGACAAAGTTGCCCTTCAAATGGATCGATTTTTGCAGTCTTATGGTAGTCTTGAACAATCACAGTAATGCCTTTAATGATGTAGAAGAATAATCAAGAAAGAAAAGCTTCTAAACCAAAAGAATTCACCACATAGATAAGCTCTTTAAGTTTTAACACCAAAATTCCTCCAACAAAGATAATTCCATTAAGTTCCAAGGAAAAGAGTGCACTTACAATCCAACCATGAATACAAATGAGGAAGCTCTCCTCAATTTATAGAATGAGATCTACTTCTTTATAATAAAATATCATTATTTGATTTAATTCCTTAGATCTAGCCTAAGAAAACTAAATCTAACAAACTTTTAAAATCAAGTCATCTATCATAACCAAAAAATAAAGTCATCAAGCCACATGTATAATGATTTGATGAGAAAATGCCCCAAAAAGAGACACCAATCCACCCAAGGGGTAAATGGTCCAAGATGCCAATACCTAGCCTCCAAAGACACCTTGATTGGTGCAAGTGGTCAATGTTCCTTTGAAAATGCCACATGAATGGCCTCAAGCATAGTGGAGTGTCTTCAAGTTAAAAAGTCTTCAACATCCTTCTCTTTTTACTGCAAAGATTTCATGAAGATCCGATCAAAATGGCAGCATCATTAGAACAGCTCCATAAACCAAGTGATATAGTGGTCAAACACCATCAAATAATGCTCAAAATGAAAGCACATGGTCATGCCTTTAGTCAAGGCATCCCATGAAACATGGAAGATGCTTCTACAGGTCAAATTTTCGGTTATAAAACACCCATCCAGCCAAGTGACGTCAAAATATAATACAATTAACCATCATCCCAGCTCACTTGTTCTTCGAGACATCTTGACCAAGCAACATACACATCATCCAAAAACTAAGAGAGCGATACATCATCCATACAGCCCCTCCAAATCATCCAAAGTGCCCCAAATTGCTGCCATTGGTGCTATAGGCGCAAATCGAAAATCAAAATAAGACAAATCATCTCACAAAGTGACTAGGACAGCGCTCAAGGATCTTCCATGTGGCATGCATAGGAGGTGTCCAAGTGTCCATAAACAGCCCCAAACCTGCCTCAGGAAGTATGAAAAATGTCTTCATATACGTGAACTTTGAAGTGTCTCAAACAAAGTGAACTGCCTTGGGAAACGTGAAGGTGCCCAAAAATCAGAATGCAACCAGCCCATCAAGGAGGGCTACTCCATGTCATTAATCTGCCCGTCTTATCAAAATATGAGTCATAAATGCAAAAAAATTACCATTGGTACCTCTACTAAAAGGAGGGGAAACAGGATCCTTTTTTCAGCTATGGTGGAAGTTGAACTCCGACATCAATCCTTATTACTGCTTTGAGGACAAAGCATCTCAAGGGGTGAATGACTTGTAACATACATAATTGGGTATATATAAACATACTGAATAGATTAATTAATATCGTTGTTTATAAGTGGATTAATGTGTCAAGGCCATGAAAATTCAATGTAACCACTCTTATTCAGGGCTATATAAGTCCAAACTATTCATTCATTGTAACCATCACTTTTCATATGAATAATAATATAATGATGGCTCCTCGTGACTACAGCCAAATACATCACAGAATTCTGTTGGCAGTTGACTCATTAATTTCAAGATTGACGCTAATGCATGACAAAAAAAGATAAAATTTACATGATTTTGCTCATTCTGAATGTAAAACGGCAACAAGGTGCCTCACAGAATTATCAAGCATGTAGAGTGGTTGAATGTTTGAGTACTAAAATCAATCACTTGAATCACTGGAGAAAGATAGTAAACCATGTTTCCATTGACGCATACATACCAAAAGTATTGATATGAAAGAAAGATCCAGAGTGACCACATCCACATTTTGTGGAAGACCAGAAAGGTATCTCAAGTTTGTCCTTTCTATCACACTAACTCGTTTATCTTTACGAATCCTCTCAGCAACCTGCACTTACATGCAATAGAATTTTCCACAGTTAAAAATTATGGATAGATAACCCAAAAAGATAATCGAAAATACAAAAGACCAAGAATAAAACATTTGCTCTAAACATGCAAAAGGAACAAGAAAGAGAAAAGCATCTGCATTAAAAGTGAAGAGAAATTAACTAGAAGGAAAAAAAAAGCATGCATTCACCTTCAAAATGGAAACATAAAAAAGTCTCCTTGAAATAGATAATATAGGAAGCATTGAAAAGGAGATATTAAGTGCTGAAGGCTTCTTTCGAAGAAAAATGGAAAATCAAACAATTAATCAAAATGTTATATGATAGATCTACAATTAACTCCGGCCATATGAAATGAGGATCTGAAGCAAAGTAGATGGTATAGAAACAAGAAAATAAATAGTTTACTAGCCAACAATGTCTCCTAAATCTACATGGACATAAACCATGGCAAGTGCATGTTCTATTTCTCAGAAATGTTCATAAGCAAATATTGACAACAAGGCTGCTACATTGTTACTAATCTTACAATCCCATGGATCTTCTGCCCGAGCGGATTTTACCAAAGATTGCTATCATTCTATTTACTAGTCTAATTCAAATTACTTGGACGGAAAAAGATAACTACACAAATTAATGAGACACTAAGACAGAGACAGCCATACAAGGTTAATCTGGCACATCCTTGCAAACTTATCAAGTTATCATAATAAAAAATTAAGTTGCAGGAAATGCAAACTTGGGCCATGTCCTAGTACCTGAAATGCCTTGAAATTTCAATACAGGGACAAAGCAGATTGGATGCATTGTACAGAACAGCAAGTGGCGTTTCAAAGTTGTTTTGACCATTTGCAATGACATTTCAAGCACTACCCAAGTGCTTGAGAGGAGTGTTGTTGCTCAAATTGTACAAGCACAGTGCGACAATGACTCAGGGCGGGGGTTGTCACTCTGATCCCCGCCCTCTCCGTTCTAGTTGTCTCCCAACAGCAGGCTATGGGGGGTAGTCCCTATGGAATGTGAGAATGCGAGATTTGTTGGCAACCAACAAGTCTGAGAGACACAATTGAATGGCCTAGCCACTTGGTTGATTTTAGCAAGTTAATAGATTAGATTGGATTATTTTAGTGAGACCAGTGCCTTATGGAGTCAAATACTTGTTTTATATCAATTATATACCAAATGATTGGATGAACAATCATTGCTTAAGAGATGCTTAGCTATCCTATATGAAGTGCAAGTCCTACAATCTAGGTGAGATGCAAAGTCTTGGTTTATTTTAGTTAAATGCCTAACTAGGTGAATCCCTTGATCCTTAGCTATTTTGAGGCTAGTCTCAAAAGTAAGTTGTAGAGAGAAGTCAAGGCAAAGCAAGCAAAGGCTTGGTTAACGATACCTCCCCTTGAAATCTAACTACCTAATGCTTCTGGTGTTGCAGAGATTGTGGCTCTAACGACTGCAAGGTCACCGTGTTAACCACTAAAGAGAGTCTATCCTTCGCAAGCTACAAGATGAAAGGTGGTCCTATCTTTCTATCAACCAAGCTTAGGCTTGGAGGTAAATTTATTAATACAAGACTAGGCCTAAAATGCAAGTGCAAGGTGATTGAGTTCTCTTGAGGTAAGATTACTTATGATCTTGAGTACTTCGTTACAATTAATCTTAACCACAAGATAGAGTGCTCAAATTCAACAATGCGTAAGAGATATATCTAATGTAACCAAGAGGTAATTGCTCAAGTATAAAGCAAAGACAAGATTAATGCTCTTCAAAATGATAACAATTTATCAATATGCGAAAGATAAATTATCATCCACAATAGATATTTAATTCAACCATGAACAATAAACTCAATGACAATAATGGCTATAAGAAAGAATAGAGCACTTATCCATGATATAACTTAGAACAATTAGCTAAGGTCCTTTAGAGACAATACAAGAATGAAAAAAACTAATTAAGAGATTGCCACAATGATGATAAAAACAATTAGATCTCCAAAAGGAACAAGTGACTAAACATTAAGATGCCCAAGTCCAATATCCTTTGAATTACCAACTTAAGCAATGTCAATCGTTCAATAAGACATTCAACTCTTGAGATTGATAAGTGAGTTACTTAGTGCAAAATTATGATCTTTTCGATTATGGAACTCACAAGAAAGCTATGCGTTAGTATTCAGCCACTTAACCAATTGTCTAAACACTTCAAAAATATTTAATGTTACCAATGCCGTCAATCTTTTCCACAATAGAGCATTAGCCAATACCAAGAACCTTTATGCACTTATGCTCAAATTTTATGACAGCAGTGAGCTAAATTAAATATGAGAACACTTAGAATGCAAAAATGCAAATGAGGCAACCCAATTAAAACCACTTTGCCAACACAAGATCATGAACAATGAAGCAAGGGACATAAGAGATGAATGCTTGATGAGTTTAGGATCTTTAGAAATACAATTCAAAGATGCCCCAAGGCATCAAATGTGTTCAATATAGTGCATACTGAGCATTTGCCTGCTTTCAGGAAAATCTGTCGGCTATTTCTCAGATGTACCATGTCCAATCTTGCACACGGTATGACTTCTTCCTATCTGAAAACCAAGCTGCTCGCGGCCATCTGATGCATCAAATCGCTTTCTCATTCTCTTTCTCTTGCGTCTTTTCTTTGTGGTAGGTTGTATCATTGATGATGTGGAACATTCTGCTTCAAAACTCTCAAATGAAGTATATAAGATATGTGTGACATGTCTTTCTTCATTCTGCATCTGATTCTTATTAATTTCCATTTTATCTGGGTCACCTTCAATCAGCCACTTTTCAATGGAACAGATGACCTCCTCATAATAAGATGGAGCTTGCTGCAGCAGACAAGGAGGCTTATGACGTTTCCTTGTTTCTTTCCTCCTCTGACCGATGTTGAAATTTCTATACCTGTATTGTTATGGCATCCATCTGGTTAGAGTGTTTAACCTTCATGGCACTGACTTCCTTGGCATGATTTTCCTCCATGGTCAATAACTTATTCTGAAAATATATCTGACCAGCTTCCATATCTTTTATTACTCTGTCATTATCTGCTTTTATTGTCGTCAAGCAATTTTGCATAGAGCTCATTTCTCTGTCATGATTAGCTTTCATGGTTTCCATTTCCTTAGCATGGTGACTCTCCATGTCGGTCCTCATAGCCTCCATATTCTGAGCACACCTTTCTACTACGGTGGCTACATAATCGGAGTGTTTAATTTTCATGATTTCCATCTCCTCATCACGTTTTTCCAGTTGAGTGTACAAATTTCTCATATCCTAGATGTAATCAGTTATAATTTTTTCTTGATTAAGCTCCATATTTTTTACCAGTTGTGTTTGACTGAACTGCATGTCTTTAACCAACTGCTTTAGTTCTTCTATAAGATGCTTATCATTCTCCCTTTCATTGTCGACACTAATTTGATAACTTATTCCTGCTTTTCCACTCTCATGGATTCGTCTTACAATGGCACAAGTGGATGGCACATTCTAATATGGAGAATTGTCTTGAAATCTTTCATTGACAGTTAGATCCTTTACAAGATTATTTTCATCTTGTTGCATAGTACTAGAGGCACAAGGCGAGACACCTTGATCTCCATATCTATCTTTAAAAGCATCGATGATGTCTTGTAAAGAAGCAAAAGAATCTTCAGGACAATTATGAAACCAATTCAAAGCATCACCCTCTAAAGAAAAGGCAAATAGATGCATCTTGACATCTTCATGTTTATATTGGGAAGAACGACAATATCTGATTATTGTATGAGTAACCCTACATAGATGCTTTCTAGCAGCAGCTGAATCACCACTTGAGAACAAAGGCAATTTATGAATGGCATCTTTCGGCATATCATCGAGAAAGTTATCAAAATGACACCGGGTAAACAAGTCATCCATGATGACTTGCTTAAAGGGATAAGGAGGGACCAAATGGATGCTAGAGAGAGACCCCTGCTCAAGAAAATCAAGAGATCCACAAGAAGCGAGCTTCTAGTAGAAATTCTTGTAAGAAATGAAAGAAGTGGAGTCGCCACTTGAACATGAATCTAGCTCTAGGATCCAAAAGGCAAAAACAACTAGATATAAGGGAGAGCTTGTCTAAGAAATAATAAATGAAATAACTGGAGTCGCCACCCAAACAAGAAATGAACCGAAATGTCCAGGTGCTAAAAGTGCAGATGAAACGATTAATGAGATGACGAAAGATAAGGCGATGAAAAGATCAAATGACGCCAGGAATGTTGTGCCGCTTGACGGGCTAATGAATGGCGGAAAAGATGAGATGATTAAAATGATGTCGAGGAAACCAAGGACAGAAAAACTCTATCCTCGGCAACGACGACAAAAAATGTTGGCGTTGCCGACTAAAATGAATGATAGAAAGATGAAAGATGAAGAAATGTCGTTGAAACGCCAAGAATAAAATATCCCCGACAACGGCGCCAAAAAAAGTTGTCACACAAAGTGTCTAGGCAGCGCGACAACGCTCAGAGTAAGGGTTGTCACTCTAATCCTTACTCCGTTTAGACTCTCTCCTAGACAAGTCAAAAGGGGTAGTCCCTAAGGTGAATGAATGAGCATAGCCTGTGAAACATGGGCTCTAGGAGATTTTAAGGATGAACAACTTGATGAATTTAGAATAAGTCTCAGTCAATTGAGATAGATAGACGCAATCATAAGTTTAATGCAATGTGGAAAAAGTCGAAGTCATCGGCAAGAGTCCAGAAGTTGAAAAAGTCGTTAAAGTCGGGAGTTTTTTGAGAAAGCCGGCAAAATTAAAAAAATACAAAATATTCATTTTTTTTAAAATCCCGTCTTTTTCAATAAAATTCTGATTTTTTCAAAAATAAAAGATATAAAATCATTAAAGAAACTACCTCATTCAGGATTTTTTGGAAAAGGTCTCAATTTAATCTCAACTTTTTCGATTTAATCTCGACTTTTTCAACTGGGAAAAAATCGGCCGACTTAATCGACCAACCAAAAAAATCGCATTTTGGGGATTTAATCCCGATTTTTTCCTGACTTTTTCCACTTTAACGACTACAGACCAATGCCTTTAATTTGAATTAACCATAGATTAAGTAAGAAAACAAGTTATCCGGAGCAATTTTCCAATATGTGACGAGTGGTGAAAATCAGGCATAATCAAGATAAATGCCCAAAACTGTATCATGCAAGAGATTCCAGAAAAATGATTTTCGTTAGGAATTCATATCTAGAACAATTAACCTTCTCTTATAGCCAATATAATTTAAAACATTTATCGCACCTTGACCATGGAAGAATCATGAAAAATGCATTTATCACCAAATAACACCAAGGAACTTTGAATTAGAATTTTAATTATTCCTTAGGCAATTGCTTTAATGTGAAAAATAAAGAAGTAAAACAAATCAATAGGTTAATAAATCAAATTTTTAATGGGCCACATGCCACATTAAAAAAAAATTAATGTTTAAGCACAAACCCCTTAATTTATTTCATTATTAATTCTCACAGCACCAAGAATTTAAAAATTTCAGATTTTTTATATGTTTTTTAAATCTTTTAGATTTTTTTAATTTTAGGATTTTTTTTAGATTTTTTAGAATTTGTATGATTTTCCAAATGTTTTAGATTTTTTAATGTTTTAATATTTTAGAAAAAAATTATGTTTTAGAAAAAAATTATCTTTTTTGGATTTTTTAAATTTTTAGATTTTAGAAATTTTTATTGATTTTTTTATGTTTTTAACGAAAATAACAATAAAAAAATTAAAATCACAAGTTAAAAGAAAAAAATCAAATCAAATCGAAAATTAAAAATAAAAGTCAAAAAAGAAAAGATCGAATTTAAAAGAAATTGAATCTAACCTAAGGCATAGAATGAAAAATAAAAAATAAAAAAAGGTCAAATGCTAACCCTAACCAAAACTTACAAACATAATAAATAAAACAATCCAAATGTTTTTTTTTTTATTTGTTATGTTTGTGTGCGTTTGAAGCTATCCAGGTATGGCGGCGGAATGGAAGTGCTTGATGGTGAGGAAGGGGGATCGAGGTCAAACGGACAGTAAGAAAGGGGCAGCGAGGGAGAAGTATGGCTCGACGGACAGCGGGTTAAGGAGAAAATCGCAAGGGTTAGGCAGCACTGATGGACAGGTACACGCGTGCATGTTTATGTTTGCTTGTTGGATGACGGAAGGGATGAGGAAATGGACGCCGGCAGGGAGAGACTTCGTTGTTTTGGCAGCGGAGGAATGAGGGAAGGAGGCTGCGGATGGAGGGAGTGGGCAGAAGTGCGGATGGGTAGCGATAAAGGAGAACGCAAGTTTTTGTTTGAGGAATAACGCAGGTTTAGAAGAGGGTTTTAAGATGCAATGAAGGCAAGATTTGAGGGCTGGAGGAATCCACGGGTTTTGAAGGCAGCCTTGGAGCTGTAAAAACGCAAATAATAATAAAAAAAATTCTAAATTTTCCAGAAAACCCTAGGTAGCAAAGGAATTGAAGCCAGAAACTTAAGATAACGCAGGAAAACGAATTTCACGCCAATGTATATTTAAGCTTCAAGTTTATTAATGAAACCCTTGTTAAATTGTTTCCAGATTAAACAAATTTAAAACCCTTGGACTGCAAAATTAATTTGAATAGTATTCCTACAAGATGATGCTGATGAACCCCAGAGATCCAGATCTTACCCTCCAGGGCCTAGATCTGGACTCTACACAGATTTATTCTTCAGATCTGTGGCTGCAAGGTAACAAAAAAACACCCAAACGATATGTACAATGATAAAACTAAAACCCAGAAAAACCCAAGTCAGAAAACCCAAATAATTTACAAATGTATGTACAAGAATGGTAGATCTATCAGATCTGAGGAGTGTGAATCCAACTCCGCTCCCAGATTTGATAGTCAAAGGCTCTCAACAACCATATCTATCAATTTCGCACATAAAAAATTAAATTTTTTAATTTTAAAGGAGGTGCTTAGCTCAAAACCCTTCATGCATCACCAATAAAAATCTTATGATAAACCCGAGATCAAATTAAGTTGGGCTCTTTAGAAAACACGGAACGGGAGTTGGCTAGTCCAACTGAAAACTTCCCTGAACGCCCGATGATCTAATAATCAAGATTTTCCTACAAAACTCAATCCAGTCATCAAAATAGAGCGAAAAAATGATAATAAAATTCAAATAAATAGAGATACCTGCTATTACATTCAAAATTTAAATTATAACTTAAACCCCAGCCACTAAACAAGATACCTGTACTCAAATCACTCTTCAAAAGCTATCATTAATGGCTAAAAAAAATTTACACATGAAAAACGACACATCTTACAGTGCTTCCATGAAGAGTAACACCGGCAAAAATTAACCCCAAAGTCTTTCTTTATTATCCGAATAAAAATTACACAAGAGATTTTCGCTTAGCACACGACTCAAAGGTCAGATGAATTGACTGACAAATGACTTCCTATTTAAAGATAAATCCTCCAACGGCTAGTTCGAGTGATCTTCGTCAAAGCAATCTCGACCATTGATGAGAATTAAAATTTCTTTTAATCTAATCTCTCGAAATTTTAAATTCTTGAGGAAATTCGAATTTTTCAATTAAATGCATTTTAATTAATTCAAAAACTAAATTTTTGAATTAATTTCCTCAAAATGTTGACTTTGACTTAACCCCGGGGATCAAAGGCTTAAAATTTATCAAAATAATTAATTTACTTTAGTCTCGCGACCTTTTAAAATTTGATTTTTAAGGACCGACAAATTTTGCCTTCGGAGAATTTAAATTTACTTAAGACCTAGAATCAATTAAATTTCTAGCTTAAGATTTTAATTAATTTTTTGCCAGAAAATTTAATTAATTAACCTATGTGGAAATAAATTATTTTTCCAACCCTCAAGACACTTTACATCATGATTTTCATATTTTTTACATCATAAGAGGGGAAACCCATTTGTGATAGACCCTCACAGACTACCCATTTCTACGACACAAATATAATCCAGCAGACTAAGCAATTTGTAATAAAATAACCTAACCAAATAGTTAGGACTATTCCCAAACCACTTTTACATAGACTAGATTTAGAACACTAGGACTCGCCTAAGATCCTAGTGTAAAATACATTCCGACTTTGGGGTAAGACTGAAGGAAAACTCTGTCAACTATCCGAAAATGGATCAGTGAGAAAAAACCTCCTAGAATGTAGATCATCACCAAAAAAGTAGGTTTACCTAGGCAATTACATACATGACACAGATCTATTGGAATTATTTACATCATACACATGTAGAAAGTGTTTACATAACATCTTGGAAGTGAAACTGATGATGATAGTTGTACAGCACGAACACATCGATCAAGCGCTATCTCTTTTGCGAAAAAAGGGGGTGTTCTGTTATGGGCCGTTGACACGTAGTGGTCAACAAAGCTCACCTGCACAAATGAAATAAAATTTCCCAAAACCCCAATATATATATATATATATACAAAAATCAAAATAAACACATAACCCAAGTTGCTGCAAAACAAGAGTTAGAAATAATTTACAAAATTATTTTTAAAAAATTACATACAAAATATTTACAAATATACAATGTTTGTAAAATAAATTTTTTGAGAAATAAATTCTGAATAATGGCAATGGATAAATGTATTTTTCGAAAGTTAGAATATTGGCCACACCCTTCTGCAAAGTTAGAACACCATATAAAAATTCCTAGAGCCCAAACAAGGTCGGTTCTTTCCCACAGTCTGTGAACTTGGAGACCAAGGACTAGTGTAACTATAGATCTCTATAATTTTTCTCAAACCAAATTGTTAGATCATATGATGCACCGTAACCTAAGATAAAATTACATTTTACCAATAGAATGCCCTACCATTGACAAATGAAATAACAATTTATATAACAATGAAACATAATATAAGATTAGCACATAACTAGCATGTACCACAGATTAATGGAACAAGAACACCATGAACGAAACCCCAAAAAAAAATTATTATGATATTAAAACGTTCGCAGCAGAGCAATGACTCAATACTAGCATTACAAATTTACATCATCCATAGATAGCCCAAAATTAGAATACCTTGAGAAGCAAAAAGGCTTCTATTTATAGAGAAATCATCCAAGTGGGAAAATAACAGCTAGTTGGCTTGATTCTCATCAAAATAATCTCGACCGTTGATAATAATTTGATTATCTTTTAATCTTTGCCATCGAAAATATTTATTTTGAGGAAAATTTCGAATTTCACTTAAAACTCATTTTTTAATAATCCAAAAATTAATATTTTGGATTAATTTCCTCGAAATTTTGACTTTGACTTAACCAGCAAGGTCCAAGGGCTTGATTTTTATTAATATATCTATTTTTCCCTTGGTGGGAGGCGTCTAAAATTTAACCTACGAATTTTTTTTATTATTTTCCACTTGGAGAAAATTTAATTTCTCTATAATTATTTTTTACTCTAAATTAATTAATTTTCTGGCTTAGGATTTAATTTTAATTTAACCAGAAAAATTAATTAATTAACACAAGAGGGATTAATATTTTTTCACCCTCAAATACTTTAGCCATGGTGTCGAAATATGAGAGACCATGCATTAAAATATCTTTTACATCTGATATTACAAATAATTCAACCCTCAAAGGGGCAATACACATTTGTTATAGACTCTCATGACATTACCCAATTTTGCGACACAATATGATCTAGTATAGACCAAGTGATCTGTAATAAAATAATTTAGCCAAACAGCTTAAATTATTCCCAAACCACCTTTACAAAGACTCAATATAACACTGGGACTCACCTAAGACCTTGTCAATGAATCCCACCTTAGGTTTGGGGTTTAAAGTGGAGGAAAAACTCTGTCGATTATCCGTGTTTAAAAACACACATAATTTGACGAGGTTAAAAAGCCTCCTAGGATGAAATTCGTCACCAAAATCAAAGGCTTGACTAGGTGTTGTTACAAAATTAAACGGTCATACTAGCATCTTTTACGTTATAACTTGCAGAAATTGGGTTTACAATGAAACATGTAGCTAGTTGATGATTATGATATTTGAAAAATTTTGTACACTGCTTCCTCAAAGTTGTGACAAAATGGGTACAACATCTGGCTCCATATGGGGACATGTTGCTTCACTAAAGTAACGTGAGGATCCAGAATCTTGCATCCAAGAAAACAAGATACATAAAGTAGATATCCACTCATAATCACAATCATCAGCCATATATAGAATATTTGTTGGAACGGAAAACATCTATCCTAACATATGAAATGGAAAGGCATAAAATTAAATGAAGGAAAGAAAACTAACTAATGGCATAAATGAAATCTTAACTAAGAGAGTAGGGTTAGAGATACTACACAAAGGATGCATTATGGCATCAGATGTTATCCCTTTAGTATAATTTGATCATTTGCCCATTTGTTGGCAATTCCACGAGATCGCCCTCCAAAGTATTCAAATAGAAAGAATTTGATCTAGCAATTCCTTTGATAATATAAGGGCCAAGCCATAGACTGTTGAACTTTCCATGATTGTCGAGTTTCTCATTTCTGCGATCCCATAACAACACCATATCGCCAAACTCTAAAGCGATTTCGTTAATTTTTGTCAACATTTGAGTTAATCCTTAACCTTTGACAAGCTTGATTGGTCTAATCTCAAGATCATCCTCCTGAATTTTGGTCACCAATCTGGCGCAAGTCCCTAAGCAATCAGCTTGAATTAATATATCTTTGATAGCAGAGTGTGGAACAAAGGCTATGACTTTGGAATAACCCACATATGTCCTGAAAAGCTTAAGGGATTTGACCAATGTGTAAGCTTGCTTCTCCATAATGTTGTAATTTAACTATCAATTCTGCAAGGATTTGCTCATGAAAGCAATTAGCTTCTCATGGCCATCTTTGTTTTTCTGCAATAGGACCCTTGCTATAGTATCTTCGGGTGCAAATGAAAATACCATAAAGTCCTTTAAATAGTCTGGGTTGACTAGGACAAGAGCCTTAGCTATAACATCTTTAATATCTTGAAATCCCTTCTTAACTTCAGCTTTCCAAACAAACTTTGCATCCTTCTTCAATAGACATTGTATGGGCTTAGCAATTTCAGCATAGTTTGGAATGAATCTCCTAAGGAAATTTGCTTTCCCTAGGAAAGATAGAAGGGACTTGAGATTATGTGGCAAAGGAATTTGTTAAATAGCTTCAACCCTTTCAGGATCAATATTAATATCATCCTTGGAGATGATGTGACCTAATAACTTTCCTTTGGTCACCCCAAACACAAATTTGTCGGACTTAATGATATGCCAAATTCTCAACATCTGTCAAAAACCTGCTTAAGATGGCTTACATGAGCTTTGCCATCCTTTGAGAAAACAGTGAGATCATCCTGGTATATCTCAATAATTTTACCAATTAATTCCTTGAAAGCATAGTCCATAGCCCTCTAAAAAGTAGCCCTTGCATTTGTTAACCCAAAAGGAATCTTGAGATATTAAAAGGTACCCCAAGGCGTGGTGAAGGTAGTGTTATGACGATCTTCCTCCTTAACCCAAGCCTGATTATAGCCAAAAAATCCATCCAATAATGACATCATATTGGATCCAATTATCCTTTGAAGCATATTTTCCATGTTAGGTAAAGGATAATTGTCCTTTTTACAAGCCAAGTTAAGATTTCTGAAATCAACACACAGTCTAATAGTACCATTATTTTTTCTAACAATCACCAAGTTTGAACACCAAGAAGAATGTCGAGTTTGTCTAATGATACCAACAACAAACATTTTCTGTAACTCCTTCTGAACGAGAGGGGCCAACTTAGGATTGATTTGCCTAAGTTTTTGCTTAAAGGGTTTAGCATCTTCATCTTTCAAGGGAATAGTATGATCACTAACATTTTTTCTGTAGCCCTTGAGCTCAGCATAAGAAAAGGCCAAGATATCACAATTTCAGCAAGAGACACGTACTTCTTGCTAGGGTTATTGTCATTAACCCTTTGACTACAATATTAAGCAACTCAAACAAGAAATCAATCTCATTCTATTTAGGATCTCAATATTCTTACAAAGATATACATACTCTACAATGATTTACTGCGAGCACTAGATTCCAACTTTGAGACACAAAGCCTTAGATATCAGTAGTTAATAGCAATTCTACCATGCATCTAAGGTTTCAACAATGTTAGATACTACTAGGGTTTGTTTGCAAACCCTCAATTTTATCATCAAAACTAAATCATATCGAAAAAACAATATTATCATATCCTAGAATATCAATTACTACGGCTTTGTTACAAACCATAGAATTCACAATTTACGAGCATCAATAATTAGGTCAGCATACTTGCAAATACATATCTAGGATTTCATGCATTAGCAACTCACACCAATATCTACACAAACATCAATACATCAGAGTTAGACATATATCAATTTTGATCATGCTAGGGTTTCGGTCAGACAGACAAACAAATACCTAGGGATACATTCATAGAACCTTGCTATAGATATTACACATGTTTAGTTCATAAACCCTAAATTACCAAAACCTAAAGATCTACGGTTTCAATAACAATTTCAAAACATCAAAAGAATAGGAATTCTAGATTTCATAATCAACCCTAGGTAGACTAGAGTTTCAATATTAGCATCGACATACCCTTAGGTTAGGGTTTTATACGGAACCTTTTTAGGGTTCCACAAGAATATAATATAATGAGGGTAGATTCAATCTAATGATTAATCACCTAAACAAGAATCTTTGAGATTCAAAACCCTAGACATAACGATGTTAGTAATGTAAAGCAAATTTTTGAAGAAGAATGATCATACCTTTTTATATGAAGAGAACTTTATAACAAAGTTTATAGTCTAAGGCATACCTTTGAGTTGTTCCTTAACAAACCTTGTAGGACATCAAATCTTGACGAGATTCAATAGAACTCCTTTCACACTTCAAGTCTATCCTTTGAAGTTTCATCCATAACCTTTGAGCAATCAGCAAGCTTTCCTTTGAGTTGTTCCTTAACAAACCTTGTAGGACATCAAATCTTGACTGGTTTCAATAGAACTCCTTTCATGCTTCAAGTCTATCCTTTGAAGTTTCCTGCATAACCTTTGAGCAATCAGCAAGCTTTCCTATCCAAGGAAAATATAAAGAGAAAGGTTATTAGTATACAATACAAACAAGTCTTGATGTAAGGAGGAAACCAAACATGAAAAGATGAAACCAAGAATAGAATACTTATCATTTGGTAAAATGGTGGAGGCTCCCTCTTAACCCAATCCTTTTTAGGGATACCTACAACTTAGTAGTATAAGTCCTTGACTTCTGATTCTTTGGTCTTGTTCTTCTTAGGTGGATCTTTATTAGCAGCATGTGCATGTTCCCTCTCTCTCTTTTTATTTCTTGGATTCTCTGGGCAATGGCTTTTGTAGTGACCCATCTTGTGACAGTTGTAACATTCAATATTGGATAGGTCCACTTTCTTCTTTGGTCCTTTTAACTTCTTTAAGGTTCCCTTCCTCTTGAGATGAGCAAAATAGGCATTCGAGGTGTTTTCTTTTTCATCCTCCTTATTGTTGTTTACTAACTATACTTTGGATTCTTCATGACTACATGCATTCCACATTTGTTCAAATGTTGGAGTATCCTTCCAACTATTAAGTCCTGATGCAAAGGCACTCCAAGATTTTGGTAGTCCTAGAAAGGCAGTAATTACGAGCTCCTTTTCTGGGACAACTTCATCTATTGCTTGGAGTCTATCTTTGATTCTGGATATCCTTATAAAATATGATGAAACAGTATCATCATTTGTCATCTTAACAATTCTTAGTTCATTCTTGACCAATGTTGCACGAAGTGCCCCCCCCACCCCCCCACGGTTCCAAGCCCCGAAGCGCATCCCGTACGGAAGCGCCTAGGAAGCTTGGCCGGAAGCACACTTCCGAAATTCGGAAGCGCCGCTTCCGAATTTTTTGCCGCTTCTTGGAAATTCGGAAGCGTGGTACAGAAGCGCCGCTTCCGAAGCGTCGAAGCGCGCTTCATATGACAGTTCGGGCGTCAGAAGCGTGGCGCTTCGGAGGAGGAAGCATACGGTTCCCGTACGCTTTCGGAAAAGCTTCCGGAAAAGCGTTTAGAAAATCGTTTTTTTTAATTTGAGGTGAGTTTGCTTGTTGGGGGTGGGTCCACCTTGGGTTAGGGTGACGAATGAAGGCAAAAAAAATATAAATATAGCAGATGCTCCCTCATGGTAATGTTAAATTCTTAAAGTAAAAGTGACATTCTACTTAAATTTTTAACATTACCATGAAATGACTCAGGATGTTTGAGAGTGGTTCCAGCCTCATTGGACGTCATATGGAGAAAATAGAATTTCATATCCTATTCAAAATTCAACAAACTTAACAGTTTTCAGGAATTCAAGATCAATGGGATTGTGGCATTTCACTAGATTATATCAAGTATGAAGGTATGCGATTATCATTTAATCAAGAGCACCAAGCCCTATATGTACCCTAGTGTTGGTGGTGTTAATTGTTGAACACCTTTGTCACGCAGCACACCCTTAGCAAAAAATTACCTTTCAATCAAGTCAGAATCATCGATCAAGCATGTTAAGCTTTTTCTACCATATTTTAAGTCTTGAATTAGGTAGTTTGATCAAAATTGGGCAATGTTGACTAATATCCCTAGACAATCGAGGTAGAGGCAAAGGCTAGACAAGAGGAGAAGAATCTAGATTCTAGATGGTTGATGCATCTAAATGGTTGATGCTCGAATAATTAATCATTAATGTACAATGGATGTTATATCTATCTTGATTTATGCAAAAATATGCATGTTTTCATGTCTTCTACAATTAATTTGCTATTTGGGATGTTTGTTTTGAGTATAAATGCAAAAAAATATAAATATATATATATATATAGCAGACGCTTCCGCGAACGCTTCGCTTCCTAGATTTTTGGAAAATGACGCTTCCGCGTCCCCGCTTCCAAAAAACGCTTCTGCTTCGCCCCCGCTTCGTGCAACATTGTTCTTGACGCTTGTTATTTGACCAATGTTCTTGATTGTGAATAAATTGGAGAGAGCCTCATACACTTCTTGAGCGGAATTTATGTTGGATATGTATGGAATTAAGTTATCCTTAACTCCATCTACTATTAGGTTCATAGCCACAATTTTGATTTCTCTAAACTTTGCTTTCTCTGCATCACTTAATTCATCAGTAGGCTTCTTGATTTTTCCTTTAACAAGATCCAAAACTTTGTTCTCTTTGAGAGTGAGGTCTATCATCGTTTTTCGGGCCCTATAGTTGGAGGCTCCTAGTTTGTTTTCTCCCTTCATTGAGTTTGTCATAGTTCTTGTAGATAGTAGACTTATCTTCTTATATGATCCTATTTTAATGACCTTTCCTTGATCCTTTTCTTCAATAGATCTTCAGCCTGCATTTTTCTTCCTTTTTCACCTTTGCTTTGATATCATGTTAGAAAATCAGAAAGGCAGAAAGATTTTCTTATGTTGATAATTACTTGTGAAATATTAGTGTTCTTATTAACTTCTTTATGTTCTTCCTTTATCTTTGTTTCATCAAGCAATTACCAAAAGCAAAACACGAAGATCAATGGACACTAGATGTAGGCACTTAGTTAGGGCTAAAACCCCTTTATAGGGGAAAACCTAGTCAAAACTCTTCCTTCAGTAGATTCAAATTGAGATAGACCAAAAGACCTTCCTCCTCCACCAAGTCATCTCTTCCTTCTAATAGATGATCTCTTCCAAAGTTACCAAGTCCAAGCTTCTCAAATGCAGCTCCAATTTCGACCCCCAGCTTCAGAACTTCGGCCAAGCTTTAGGATTGCAGTTTCGATCTTAGCAACTTCAGTAGCTTCAGCCTAGCAGCGTCACAACTTAAACCTTGATGCAGCTTCGATGCAGGTTCAGAATTTCGTTGCACATGAGAGAGAGAGAGACCCAAAAACTTTGATTCCAGCTTCCTTCTTGAACTTCACACTTTTTCTACTCCCAGCAACTACAATTCTAACTTGTGTGAGATATGTTTCCAAATGAGTCGAGTTGCTCCAATATATAGTAAGTTTGTGAGGTCGAATTCCTTTGTTGATGCCACTTGGTGGAGGAGGCCTAGAAGAACTATTTTACAATAAAATAAATTTATTTCTTGACAAATAAATCCCAAGAAGGGTACTTTACATTATGACATGGACAAGGACACTTGACTTAAACCCAATGAGCATGTGTAAAATGTATATGAGTCAATTAAGTGTGTAGAAAGCCCTCCAAAGACAAGCATAGTCCTCTTCTTTTGATATCGGCTTCTATACCGGTGGCAAACTCATGTCGGCTCACATTAAGGAGATCCACCCATTCAGATGCTCATGTCGGCTTGAGTATATGGACGAACCACTATATATAGGAGGCTAGGCTCTTCGCATAACCACAGGAAAGAACTTCGCATATCTCTGAGTTTTTGGGACCAGAAAAGAGACTCGGGAAACCCCTGTTTTGGTGAAGACTACAAGGTTACACGACTACAATTCTGTAGGGAAGGGAATTCGGATCCCTCTTAAATAGAGATCATTGTGACAGCGAAGAAGAACATTCGTCTTTGTATAGACCACAGTGCGATGTTCCTGAAGTAGTCATCTTTCCATATCATGAAGAAAACTACAGTCAAAAGTTCGGTGGTTCCTCTTTGTGATTTCGGATGACAGAGACAATGAACAATTCAGATACCTCTATTCGGGTGGCCTAGTGTAGACAAGTTCGGATACATCTGTACTTCGTATAGAAGACTGCAGTGACATTGTTTCGGTGTTGAGGAGAGTCTATTGTTCGGTGATATGAGAAGACTATGTTTTGGTGAAATTTCTGAAGAAGTCTCAGTGCTGCCACAGGGAGAAGGATCCAGTGCTAACCTCGCTCAAGTCACAGTCTCAATGATGTCACAGTTTGGACATGATTACCATTCATGAAGTCTCGGTGCTCCTACAAAGTGACAAGATCTCGGTAATGAAGATCTCAGTGCAGTGATGAGGTCTTTTATGATATTACAGTGATGGATTTTGGAACTCTCTCATTGCTATCACAGTGAAGGTCTCAAGTGATGTAGTCTCAGTGTTAAGAAGTGGAAGAGGAATCAAGAAGACCAAAGCAGAAGGTTGACAATTAAGAGGACTCATGTCTTGATCGTGGAGTGGCTAATAGGTCAAGGGTCTTGGTCTTGGTATTCGTCAATTGGAATCTCTATAAGAAGAATTTGTGCGGGTTTTCCTCTCAAAGAGTGAGAGGTTTTGGCCCTGGCTCATATCCTACATGCTGTGTCTCTTCTCTATTTATGTTCATGCATTGGTTATTGTTTCATGAAGAAGAACACTAATAATCTAACATGAAGAAGATCCTAATCTAAAGAAGTAAAACGCATTCACAAACAATCACTAATGCTAATGCCCTAGATTTCTCAACACTTTCCCTAACCCTTCATTCCCCTCTCATCATAACTTGTGGCATCTACAAAGCATAATATTATAGACAATGATTGTGATAAGGAGTTCTTGAGAGTGATCATTCATTCCACTATTGTGTAACTAGAAGGAAAGCTCGAGACCTCTAGATTGAACTATTTTCTTTCCCCTAGGACTTCCCTTTATCTCAGATGGAGATCATAATTTCCCACCTCCCACCAGCTTTATCTGCCATGTGACTATTTCCACATTCAATTTGGGAGTTGCTACATGAGTATTGACAAGCATATGTATATTGATGTGATGATATGTTGGTTGCACTGGCTTTATGATTACACTTAGTATTGCCCTTACTATATGCATGCTAGAGTAGGATGCATTTCATGTTGATTTTGCATTAGAACTAAAATCATATGATATTTCTCATGGTAGAGTAGATGCATATTCCCGTATTTTATTTTTCTGTTGATTTTTATGGCCTAACATTAAGCATGTGCGACCATGAGACGTCGCGAAAGCATGCTACCCTTGTATTCTTCGTCTATTATATGTGCAGATAACAGGGCTACAGTAACCAAGAGATTATTGGAGTTCTCGTGACCTCTCGTTCGAGTAGCTTCGTCCACTTCTTCGAGAGATCACGTCCCAGTTGGAGCCAAATGTTACCCACCATTTTGTGGGTGATATCCCTAGGAGAAATTTTTTCTCCAAGGTAGTCTTTAGTCAGCAACCAACAGCCCCTTCTAGCCACCAACTAACTCATTATGCCATTTCTCCGCCACCTGAGCCTGCCATGTGGTCCCTCGCCCATCTACCATGATTGTATGTTTGTAGGTGGGCCTCCCGAACCTAAAGGTATGCCTTGTCATTTGGTAATTGAGTCTTGTAGTTTGCTTATCATGGACACTTCTGGGCATGGATTAATGGGGGGATTTGACGAAAAGAATGGGATAGGTCCATGCTCTTGTCCCCTAGTCGCCTTTGGATGATTAACCTTGGATTCTCATCCCGTGGGATCTCTTTTACTGACCATTTGGCTCTAGGGATGGTATTTCACAAGAAACCCTTATTTTGGTTGTGTGATCCCGCTCCCTCATCCACATATATTACCCCCTTCCACTCATTATAACCCCATTCATCATTTCTCCGACATGGGTCCACATAGGGTTAGCCTTCCCCTTCCCCTTCCCCTTCCCCTTGCCCACACCTTGGGTCAGGCCTGGAGTAATGCCCCGGAGGTTGATGTAGCTGAAAATAAAATTAAAAGCATGATTCACCACATTCAACAGGAAAATGTACCACAAAATACAAAAGATGGTCGAGACAAACGCATTTAGCATGTGGGAAAATTCAATACGTGAGCTCTACCCCATCATCATGGCCATCACCCTGGTTCCTACAAGCCCTAGATGAGCCTCCTTTCTCATTCATAAACCCATGATTGTCCCAACCCCTGGTGGGAAATGAACCGCCCTATCTTAAAGCAGGTATCCACTGTTATATCTCACACATCATGCTCTTACCCCTTGAGCCCCGAGCTATCAATTAAAAAAAAAATCATAAAAGGCAAAAGACATATAAAGAAGGGTGGAAATCAAGGTCGGGGCATCTCATGTACCACGATTGCTCTCTCCTATACATTATATATCCCGGTGTGGGCTTCCCTTCTACTAGTTACCCTTGTACCCCAGCATGTGACCCAGGGCTGCCCCTTCTCATCCCCTACTCCATTCACCTCTTTATCACATACCACCACCTTTTAAAGTATGTACCTTGGACATATTATCCTCTCTAGAAGTAGAAACCACCTAATGGAATACTTGGGTAACCCCATTCGGAATTTGGAGACATTGGCACATGCTAAAGCCCATTGTTGAAGGGAAGGCATTTATGAAGTCCCCACTTGTGGTCCATGGTTTGTAAGTTATTTTACTCAATTTCCTTGATGTCTTGTTGTACTGGAAGGCTAGGGAACGCATTAGATCTTATGCACGATTGCAGGTGGTCTCCATCGTGGGTTTGGTTTCCCTATACAAGGTCCTAACCCTCCAAAGGGCTACATTGACACATGTAGGGTGTGTATTGAGAGCCATGGGCCTCCACAACAATAGACAGCACTCCATGGATCCCTAGAGATGTTCAGAGATTGGCTCGAGATTGACCTATTGGATGAGCAAGATGCACCTAGTACACCTTTGCCCACCCAACCCCACAGATGTACCATGCACTTGGAAACTGGCCCGGGACTTGTAAGATGATGTGGCATCATCTACACCATCATTTGAGCCCTTATAGATGGCCTATAGACATTTTCAACTCATTTGGAGACCCATGAGGTTATTATTGTGCCCCCACATCCACTGGAAGCACCACAGGTTTATTGTTTCGAGAACAAGGGTCTACCCCCTTGTCCATCACTTTTGAGGGTCCTATTCTTCATTATGGCACCTATGGACCTCATTAGGCCTCTTCGAAGGCCCTACGACATGTATTGTTTGTCATTTGACCTCTTGAGAGGCTTATTATTTCATTTATGAGCTATTTTGGTGGGCTTGTCACCAGAAGTTAGGTTATTAGCACATTATTTTATTTTTCGCGCTTATGTAGACCTAAGAGACTAATTCGAACTCTTGATTAATGTAAAAATACAAGTGAGATGATTTCATTTTCTCATCATCACTTTGGATTGGATTTCTCTACTCTTTCGAGAATTTCGCACTTTTTCTAAGATGAAAAATTGGAGCATGAATGAATTTTGATGTTCGGATTGGAGTATTTTGTCTTGGAGCTTATTTATTGTCAAATTGTTGATGGTTGGATATGTTCTATTATATGTAAGTACACACTTTTAATGCTATTCTTGTTTTACTTTGTCATATGCATTAAATGGGATTTTCGCAATAATAGGGCTAATTGTTGCATTACATAATTGCAAATGTGTGGAATTATTGTTTCTATATAGCATCTCTCAATCTTTGGGCCATGAATGTGAATGAAATCTCCTAGGGATAATTCCACCAGGCAATTTATCTTGATAAACCATCTCTTTTTCCAACCGAAGTATAAAAGCTTTGAGGTCTCTTCTTCTTGCCCTAAAGGCCAAGCGAAGTAGTCCTTAAGGCCTCCTTGACCGAAATACAAGTTACTTTCTCATTATTCTCCAAGACTCCATTCTCCCCAAGGGCTTAAGGCACTAGTCCTCCAATAGGTGATCATTCAAAGAATACTTTTCTACACCTTTCCCTCTATCTTCTTGGTCTAGCCAAGTTGGGTCACGTAGGGCATCATTTTCCCTACAAAATAGCCCAAGAAGAAGTTCAATCTCCTAGCCTCTATTGCACTGGTGTGTCCTCAAAGGCCTCCTCCAATTTTGAAGCCATTCTGACGGTGAAGTTGTGAGATAACCCAAGCCTTAGCTCCAAGATCAAACTTTGCCCTGGTGTTCCCTAGGCTAGTGCTTCATAGGATCAATATGACACCTTTAAGTAGAAGTTCTTGCTTTGATCCTTTCACCTTCATTGTCTGGGTTAAGAACATCATTGGTTGCTAGAATCTCCCCCGTTAACCTAGGGTTGGTCCTATGTGATCCCACACTTTTGAAAAGTCAAATCTTCAAGAACCATTCGGGAAGTTAAGTCAAATAAGGATTTTAGGATTGGGAAACTCCTTTACAAAGCATATTCCTCTAACCTAACCCTCAAATCCTCACCTCCTTATCCTAGAAACCTTTGTACTTTGCTTAACAAGCATGTAATCTTTATTCTTAAGCCCCTTCTAGGAAAAGGATCATTAAGGTCACTTCACATCCATTGGTTGATTCATCCTTCACAAGTGACTTTCTATATACCGAATATCCTCCCATTGGTGAAAATTCGTAAAGAGTAGGGAGTCTTAGCTGAGGTGACAGTGGGCTAAGCCTCCATCATTATCCTTTGATCTAGTAGTTGTCCCTTTAGGAGTCCCTTTTATGACCCCTGCTAGTTTGAGCAATAACAAGTGTTGAAGAATCTAGGGCAATTAGTTGTATTGTGATTCTTCTTGACTTGAAAGCAATTTGTGAAGCACTTTTACAATTATCTTAGCTTGATCTTCTTCTTATTATTAGTGTGTGTGTGTCATCAAACTGCTACCAAAACATAAAGACAAGAACACAGATGTTGGCTCTCTACCAGGGCCCAAACCTCTCTCTCTTAGGGAGGAAAACCCTTTAGTAAGTTTCTCTTATTGAAGCTTCTTATTGATCAATGCCAAACCCTAGACCCTTGACTAGGATGTCGTCCAAGCAAAAGTCAAGTACTTCCTCTATTCTGCACTTTGTTCCCAGCATATAAACTTCCTCCTTCCAGCACTTTGCTTCCCCGCACTTCGTCCTCCTTCTGCAATCTTTGTCTAGAGATAGTCCTTGCTTATGTGAGCTTCTTGATGAGATATGCTTTTTATTTACTTAGAGATGATCTTCACTTATGAAGACAACCTTCCCTTGATTCAACAAGGTCCTTCTTGAGATAGGTCTGCAAACTGATGTTACTGAACAGCAGCCCTAGTTTTGCCACGTGTGGTAGGAACCCTAGAGAATTAGGACTCTTTTCCTTCGCTAGAGAGAGAGACTCCTTCGCTAGACTTGGGAGGCCTTGTAGACTTGATTTCCTACCCAAACAATGATAATTCATGCATTGTTTTCTAGTTGTTGTTATGTCGTAGACTTGTCTTCCTTTTCTTCGCATGTGTGACCATTTCTAGCCCTAGAAACAGTCCTCTACACTTCGGTCTTCTTCCTCCTTTCTTTGCTTGTCTTGGAGACCCTTAGACTTGCCTTTTACCTTCAATTTCACCGTCTTCTACCTTCACTGATTTTAGAGCTTGCTTGATGATGTTGAGAGGGAGTGGACAGCCTCTATATATAGAGGATTGTCCCTACTTGAGGTCGACTTGACTATTTCTTCATTATTTTGCTGCTTGAAGGATGTCGTTTCAAGGAGGAGACTTTGACTTTGCTTGGAGGTATTCCTTTTGAATCTAATACAATTATATACATGGTGTAACATGCCCTTAAGGTCTTCAATATTTTTCTTTTGACTATTTGACTCACCTATAGCACTTTAACATGTGCTAGACCTATTTCAATAAGCAAGAAACTCATTGACATATATTATAAAAATAATATTTCTTTTCTTAAACAAATACAAATATCAAAAGTACATTTATGAAGACCAAACCTAGTTACATTTCCTTCAACAACAAGCTCCATAAAGGAAAATCATAAGAAAGAAATGAGCTTTATTTAAGACAGAGAAGTCAGTTTTCAGATCAGATTAACAAGTTGAGGATCTGAAAAACATGGAAATTAATCATTCTAATCAAATGGCCACCATGCAAAGTTATCTGGTCACCATGGAAACAAATCATAAGGAATAAATTGATTCTATTCAAGTAAGTCATGATAAAGTAATAAAGGACATGGAAATCGGTTTTTCGAGCAAGTTGTTAACCATGGAGGAAAGTCATGCCAAGGAAATCAATTCTATAAAGGATGAACACTCAAATCAGATGGATGCCATCAGAATTGAAAATCCTACTTTTCAGAATAAGCTACAAATGATAGAAAAGACATAGGTTTTGAAACTCCAACCAAAACTAAAGGATCCAGAACATGTGCCTCCCATCTCACAGAAGCAACCTTCATCTTATTATAAAGAATTCATTGATTCCGTCGATGACTGCAAGATTGATCCACCAATCATAACAGATCAGGTTCATGAAAAAGCAGAGCATGTCATAAATGTCTTGGACGTTCAAAATTTGCCATTAAGTGTTGTCCAAATCAGATAGAAAGTTGCACACTGATCGCATCAATATCAACATCGCATCCTACGAACAGAAAATGTAAAAAACGAAAGAGAAAAGGAAAGAAGTTTGATGCATCTAATGTTTGAGAGCAGCTCAATATTCGGATAAGACAGAGTCCTTCAATATGTGGGATTAGGCATGGCACATTCGAGAAGCAGCCCACAGACTCGTTGGAGAGTCGACAGATGCTCAATATGCACTATATTGAAAACATTTGATGCCATAGGGCAGCGTTTGTATAGTATCTCTAACCCTCCTCCCTTTTATTTCATGTCATTAGATAGTTTTATTTCACGCATTTATATTGTCTTTTATGTTTCAGTTTATTAGAGTAGAATTTTCTATTCCAGCGACACTTATTATGTATGCATGATGATTCCGATTTTGAAATCTATTTGATGAACTTTTGTTTTCTTGGATGCAGGATTTTAAGATTCTCACATTACTTCTTGGAAGCAACATGTCCCCATATGGAGCCAGATGTTGCACAATTTTTGTCAAAGTTAAAAGGAAGCAGAAGTACCAATTTTTTTAACAGGATCAAATCATCTATCAGCAGTTTATGTGTCATTGTAAACCCATTCTACAATGTATGTAATGTAAATGATGCTAGTAATACCATGAATGTATGTAACAACCTAGGTAAGCCTATTATTTTGGCGAGAGTTTCATCCTAGGAGGTTTTTTGTCTCACTAATTCATTTGTATTTCTAAACACGAATGGTCCATAGTGTTTTTCCCTCCAACTTCACTCCAAAGCTAGAGTGGAATTCTCCCTCAAAGTCTTAGGTGAGTCATAGCGTTCTAGTTGAAGCTTATGTAAAAGAGATTTGGGAATAATTTAAGCTAATTGATTAAATTATTTTATTACGAATCACTTTGTCTACTTGATCATATTGTGTCGCAAATTGGATATGTTTTTTGAGGGTCTAAGTCGAACGGGTATTCCCCCTTCAAGAGTTGAATTATAAATCTTATGTAAAAAAATATTTTAATGCATGATCCCTCACACTTAGACACCATGGTTAAAATATTAGAGGGTGAAAAAATAGTTAATCCCCTAATGTGTCAATTAATTAAATTTTCTGGCAAAATAAAATTAAAATCCTAAGCCAAAAATTTAATTAATTAGAGTCAAATTATAATGTCATAGGACAATTAAATTCTCCAAGTAACCAATTCGTGGGTCTTAAGAGAATTAATTTTTGGAGGTCCTCCACCAAGGGAATATTGGATATTTCAAGAAAAAATGAACCCTTAGGCATTGGTGGTTAAGTCAAAATCAATTTTTTGAGGAAATTAGCTAAAAATAATTAATTTTGAGCTAAATTAAAATGGAATTAATGATAAATTCGAAAATTCTTCAAAAAATAAAATTCAACAACTAAGGTTAAAAGATTATCAAGTATTTTTCGACGGCCGAGATTATTTTAACAAGGATCAAAAGAACTAGCCATTATTTTTCACTTATAGGATTTATCTATAAATTAGAGAGTCATTTAAGTCTCTAGCCATCTGATTTCTGGCTAAAAAATTGTTGTTGAAATATTTGTGTAAACTATTGTCCTGCTAGGACCTATTTTTTCTAACGTAATAAAGACTTTAAGGCGCAACTCGAGGTGCATTTGTTCGTTGATTTGTGGTACGTACTGACTACGGGCTTCCTATGTTGTGCTTATATATGATTATTTTGAGATAAATACATAGTGTTTGCAAGTACGTCAGTCCTTGATCTCCAAGTTCACAAACTATGGGCAACAATTATTTTCTTCAGATCCTAAATATTTATATGGTGGATTAAATCTTCGCTAAGGCTATAGTGTGCATGCGGTTTCTAAAGCATTTTTAGCCATTTATCAAAGAAAAAGGCCATAAAAAACTTATCTTGTAAAAAAAATAATTTTCAAAACCCTTGTATATTTTGTAATTTTTTAAATTATTTTGTAAATTATTTTTTCTAGCTTGGGTTTTAAGGTTTCAAGAATTTTTGTATATATTTGGGTTTTGGATGTTTTATTTTCATTTTTGCAGGTTGAATCAAGAGATCAAGTTGAAGTAGAGCTAAATCTAGGCCCTTGAGGGTAAGATCTAGTCTCTAGAAAATTTTGCAGGGCTACCCATTGAAGATTTTGCAGCAAAATTCAGATCTAAAAGAAAAAAAAAAAAATCCGAGACAAGGATTTCACTTTTCAAGCCTCTCATGCCCAAATTCAGCCCCTTGAGGGCCAGTGTCCTCCTTCCCTTGGCCAACGTCAGCCATTTAGACCCTAGCATCTTCCTCTTTTGCCCTTTTAGGGCAAGTCGCAAGCCCTAAAGGCCTCGGCCTCCCTTCCTAGCCACTGTACAGAGGGTTTAAGGCCTTAAGTGGCCTGTTCGTGGGCTTAAAGAACCTTGGCCTCCCTCTGAGATCCTAGATGATTGCCTTAGGGAAAGTCGTGGGCTCTTTAGCCCCTAAACCCTAGTCATCTACCCTTAAAACCCCAGTGTCCAGCCTCTGGAGTGTCTCTCCCTCTAGCGTTGTTGCTTTTTTCCCTTTTCCTTCCTCTTTGGCCCTTGATATGTCATCCTAGCCTCCTTAGCCCTCAACGCTAGCCTTGGTAGGCCTAGCGTTGGCCTTCCTTAGCCTATTTTTCCCTAGCTTACCCTTGCTCCATCTCTGAAATTTTCAAGACTAATTCCTTGGTGGTTTTGCAGAAGAAATTTGCTCAAAAACTTGTGTTTTCAGGTGCAAGATCATTGGAGAAATTTTGGGCTACTCAAGAAGGTTGATTTTCAAAGCCTTGGGCCTAGGATTTGCTTTCTAAACGCTTATTTTGCCTTTGTTTTATTACAGCATTGATAGCAGTGATAATTAGGCCCTAGAATCACATAAAACTTGGTCAAAATCACTCTAAGTTGCAAAATCTAAATTTTCATGAATTTTGGCCAGTTGGGCATCTTAGATCTAGCCTAGATCTAATTTTTTGTTCGCTGGAATTTACTGCATAAATCACTAAATCAGTTCAGAAATTTTCTGAATCATATTCTTTAAAAGCCCTAAAAATTGATTTTTTCAGTTTTGGTGAGTTTTCCTATATTTGGGCATTATTGGGAATTGGTTGTAACGTCCTTAGCTTGTTGATCTATTAGTTTATTTACTGTTGTAATAACTCGTTTTAGATCTGATATATCACTAAATACATCATCATAAAGTGGGCTAAACACATAGATTTACATTTGCTAGTCATTGGAAATTTTTATAATTCATGTGTTAGGTAAATCCTATGATCTAAAGTGACTTTCTTGTTGTTGTCATAACACTAATAAGTTCTGAAATTTCTTTAGTATTATTGCCGATCTGAATTATTGGAAATCTAAAGTTTGACTTATCTCATCTTGGTCTTAAGAATTGTCTAAGTTTGCACTTGAAACACTCTCAAATCTAAATCTAATCTTGTTGATTAATAAAGTTAATTCGGGCATCTAAGATCTAATTGGCATTGTGGTTCTAGCATAAGAATATTCTTGAATAGATTTGATTTACATCTTCAGGATAATCATTGGTGGATAAGTGCTCTCAATTCTTTGAATCTGTTAAATATCTTGTGGATTTGCACTTGTGTCTCTAAGCATTTATCTTGTTTAAGATTGTTATCTCATCATCATTAAGTACTCTTGCTATAAGATAATTCACATTAAGTACTTAAGTAACATAAACCAATCTTAACTCAAGATAAGTTCACTCAATCTATCTTGCATAAGCATTCTAGGATCTAGCCTACATTAAAAACTTACCTCCTAGCATAAGCTAGGTTGATAGACTCTTAGGGCAACCCTTTTCCAATTAGCATGAGGGATTCAACTCTTCTTGGTGGTTAACACAGTGACCTTGCAGTCGTCAGAGCCACAGTCTCTGCAACGCCAGAGGCACTAGGTGTGTGGAACACATGGGGAAGTGGTATCGTTAATCAAACCACTATCTGTTTTCCGTTAGCTTCCACTTCATAACTTACCCTGAAGATTGTTTCTCAAAACAGTGAAGGAAGAGGTTCTACTTAGACTAGGCATATAATTAAAATTAATGAAGGCCTTTGCATCACATCTAGTTCTTAGGAATTGCATCTCATATAGGTTAGTCTATCATATTAAGCAGTGGGTGTCCATCTGGTTACTTGGTTTTAATTTATAACAAGCAAGAATTGTGACTCCATAAGGCACTGGTTTCATCTCTAGATCTAATTAAATCCTTAAGACTTGCTAAATTTAACCGAGTAGCTAGGCCACTCATCCATGTCTCCCAAACAAGTTGGTTCCCAACTTCTTTTCCTGCACCCCATTCCATAGGGACTACCCCCCATAGTTTGTCGTTGGGAAACATCTAGAACGGAGTGGGCGGGGATTAGAGTAACAGCCCCCAAACTAAGCTTTTGGAAAAGAAATTTTAAAGATGCTTTTACTCTTGGGTTTAGGGTTGATACTTTGTATCAAGTTGGAGGAAGTCCATTGGGAGCCATGTCTTATGACACATCTCTACAATTTGAACTAAGGCACCGGAGGTTTTCCCATCTTCATTATAACGCCCTACCCGATGTGAGACAGATGGTGACAGGTATGTCCGAGTTCAAAGTAGAGCACGAAGGTGTATGTCTGGGATGTGCCGAAGGAAAACTTACAAGGGGACCATTCCCCTCAATTAATAGCAAGACCACAGATATACTGCAATTGATCCACTCTAGCATATCTGGTATGATGCCTGTAAACTCTTTGGGAGGATACTTATATTATTTCACCTTTACGAAGGATTATTCTCGCAAGACCTGGATATACTTCTTGAAGAAGAAGGATGAAGTGTTCACCTGATTCTGACACTTCAAAACCTCGATCGAAAACCAATCCGAGAAGAAAATCAATATATTGAGGACTGATAATGGGACGAAGTACGAATTTGTTAAAATTGGCAACTAGGGCCAAACTCCATGTGGGTCATCTTATGAATGGACGCTGATATTTTTCTTGGATCCCTCTCATCGAGAGGTGTAGGATTGATCTAAAGATCATCCGATTCCGATAAGTATTCATGGAGATATGAATTTATTTGTGTTATGGGACAATTCGTCAAGATCGGCCAGCAACCAAATAAACCCCACTTGTGCTCAACGTTTTAGTATAAATAGAGGTGGCCTTCAAGTAATTTTAACACACTTGGGATCTCTTCTAGACTACTTGTCTTTGGGTCTTAGTAAGAGGAGAGATCCAAAGGGATAACGCTGCCCTAATCTAGAGGGCAGAAGCCGGAACTGCCAAGAACTGCCGGGAACAGCCGAAACTGCCGAGAATTGTCGGGAACGCTGACGCATAGGGCAGAAGCCAGAACAACCAGAATTGTCGGGAAGCCGAAACTACTGGGAATTGCCGAGAACGTTGACACAGAGGGCAGAAGCCGGAACAACCGGAATTGTCGGGAACTGTCGAAACTGCCAGAACTGTCGGGAATGCTGACGTAGAGGGCAGAAGCCAGAACTGCCGGGAACAACCGAAATTGTCGGGAACTGTCAGAATTTTCAAAGATGCTTTTTCTCATGGGTTCAGGGTTGGAAATTTGTATCAAGTTGCAGGATGGTCCATTGGGGATCATGTCAATTGACATATCGCATCTATAACACCGGAGGTCTACCTATGGGGCCCTAACCGATGTGAGTCAGATGGTGATAAGGATGCCTGAATTCAAGAAGAGCATAAATGTACATGTCTGAGATGTACCGAAGGAAAACCTTATAAGGGGACCATTCCCCTCATGCAGCAGGTCCACAGGTTTGGAACAACCCGAGGAGTTTGAGATTCATGATCGAGAAACTCATGTATACAAGTGGAAGAAAGCCCTCTCTGGCTTGAAACAAAACACCCCAGGCGTAGCATGAGAGGATTGATAGTTGTCTGATGAAGCTGAGATTCACTAGGAGTGAAACCGATCCAAACCATTACCCGAAAGTTGTGGATGATAGACCTCTCATACCGGCACCTTATGAGGATGACCTATTTCTGACAGGTGCACACCCTCTCATTTGCCGAAGTAAGAGGGAGTTGGATTCCGGATGTGGAATGATAAACTGCAAGCCTGTGACTACCTCGAGGATCTTAACTCTTAACTTTCAGAAGTCATATGGTAGTGATGTCTGACCAAATTTGGGAAATGCCTCTAAGTTTCATAAACTCATTCGCGTTGATGTTCTTGGTGAACTTCTGTCCGGACATATGTTTTGCAGTTAGCATGGTGAGCTCATATTTGGTTGAGCCTCACTAGATTGGTGCCAAAAATATTTTGAGATATCTTTGGGACACAATCTCTCATGGATTGAGATACACTGTCGGAAATATGAAACTGCATGATTATTCGAATGTTGACCAGGCAGGCAATGTGGAGGATCACTAGACCACTTCTCAGTGTTGGTTCTCTTTGGATTCTGCTTCGATATCATGGATGAGCAGGAAGCAGAAGTCAGTTGCTATAAGCACCGCCGAGACCGAATCCATAGCTACGAGTATGATCTCATGTAAAGCTGCATGGTTGCAGAAGCTCTTAAGTGAGCTGTTTGTACACATGATGAATACCACTATGATTCTCTATGACAACCAGAGGGGGGATTCGATTATTGAGGAATCTTGTATTCGATGATTGCTCCAGCAAAGATACATCAGATCCTACCTTATCTGGGATATGGTAAGTCGATGAGCGAGGAGGCTCCATCGCATTGAGACATTTTGTCAAAGCCCCAGGGAAAGGTCAAATCTGTGACTTTCCCGAACGACTTGGAGTCGTTGAGAGACCTTCTTATAAGGGTCTTGCATGTTGCATGCATTGAGCTCTGGGAACTCTAGGGGGCTTGGGGTACTTCCTGGAGCAACATACGACCATAGGGCAACTGACCCTCCCCTAGTGGTGCGCTACGTAGAGGATGACAGGTTCAACCTTCTTTTGTGATACCCCATGGCAACTATGGAACAGGATGATTAGTTCTCCTGTGGGCCGAGATGATTAGTTTTCCCGTGGCAACTGTGGAACAGGATGATTAGTTCTCCTGTGGGCCGGGATGATTAGTTCTCCCGTGGCAACTGTGAAACAGGATGATTAGTTCTCCTGTGGACCGGGATGATTAGTTTTCCCGTGGCAACTGTGGGGCAGGATGATTCGTTCTCATGTCGAGGCATCCTACCCATGCAGTCTGGGACTCATGGAAAGTACCTCTCATCTGATCAATGAGCAAGGAAATGGGGTTAGGGACCATAGTAGTACTATCGATGGACACGACGATATATCTACCGTACTCCCTATGCTAGGATGACCTCCATTGATCTGGGATCAATGAAATTGATCTAGGATCAATATGAGTGGTTTGAGACACTCTATTGTGATATTGATATGGGATCAATAAAACTGACTTCGGGCCAGTAAGAGTGATGTGACACACTCTCTTCAGATGAAACTGACTTCGAGTCAGTAGAGAATGGTATAAGACATTCTCGATCAATTCTTCTTCTTCATGGTTCAGCAGAGCAAAGCAAAGCAGAGCAGAGCACTGCAGGGCACTGATGGCAAAGATAGTACAGTCGGACATATGGATCAGCAGATGGAGTTCTCCCCAGTTGAGAGGGAGTGTTAAAATTGACAACTAGGGCCAAACTCCATGTGAGTCATCTTATTAATGGAAGCTGATATTTTTCTTGGATCCCTCTCATCGAGAGGCGTAGGATTGATCTAAAGATCATCTAATTCCGATAACTATTCATGGAGATATGAATTTATTTGTGTTATGGAACAATTCGTCAAGGTCGGCCAGCAACCAAATAAACCCCACTTGTGCTCAACGTTTTAGTATAAATAGAGGTGGCCTTCAAGTTATTTTAACACACCTGGGATCTCTTCCTCTCTACTTGTCTTTGGGTTTTAGTAAGAGTAGAGATCTAAAGGGATAACGTTGCCCTAATCTAGAGGGCAGATGTCGGAACTGGGAACTGCCGGGAACAGCCGGAACCGCCGAGAACTGCCGGGAACAGCCGGAACTGCCGGGAATTTCCGGGAAAGCTGATGCATAGGGCAGAAGCCGGAACAACCGGAATTGTCGGGAAGCCGGAACTACTGGGAATTGTCGGGAAAGCTAACGCAGAGGGCAAACGCTGGAACAACCGAAATTGTCGGGAACTGTTGAAACTGCCAGAACTGTCGAGAAAGCTGACATAGAGGGAAGAAGCCGGAACTGTCGAGAACAACCGGAATTGTTGGGAACTGTCGGAACTGACGGGAAAGCTAACGTAGAGGGCAGAAGTCGAAACTGTCGGGAATATCCGGAACAGCCGGGAAAGCTGACACAGAGGGCAAAAGCCGGAACTGCCGGGAACGACCGGAACTGTTGGGAACAGCCGAAACTGCCGAAACTGCTAGGAACTGTCGGGAACGGCCAAAACTGTCGGGAACAGCCGGAACTGCCGGAACTGCCGGGAACTGCCGGAAAAACCGGAGCATCTATCTCCGAAGGAGAGCAACATGCAAGGGACAGCTAACTAACATTGGGACAATTGTATGGTACTTAGTAGCAAATACACCAAGCATGCAATTTTACAGTTAGCATGCAAGGGACAGCTAGCATGCAACGGCAAGCATGCTAAGGACAACAAGCATGCTAGGGACAACAAACAAGCAAGGGACAACAAGCAAACAAGGTGCAGCCTGCACATAGGTCAGTATGGCAACATGGTGCAACAATGGCACATAATGCAGTACAGTGATGGGTACAGTCATGATTAAAGAAGCGTGATGAGATGCAGCATAGTGATGATGGGTGCAGCATGGTGCAGCGTGGTGAGGTGCAACATGATGACGAAAAGCAACACAATGATAGGTGAAGAAGTCACCTTGGAAAATCAGTTGAAGTTGCGTGTCTTCAACTGATCTCATGTATCATCTTCTTAGAGATGATCTATGCTCTTATCTAGATAAGTTAAAGTGTTGACTTCTATTGTAAACGTACTATCTCTCTCTGTTGAACTATTGAACATATAAGAAGAATTGATCAAGGGTTTCCCCACATTGGGGTTTGTCCTTGGCTAGCGCCACATCTTATGTCCTCTTGTCTTGGCTTGTCTTCTGCGATTTATGTTTATGTTCTATGTGCAATTTACTTTAATGCTAATGTGATTGCTAATATAGAAAAGGTATTAAGCTAACTATGACAATTGAAATAAATTGCTCTAAGCATAGAACATACCTAAAATTAACAGAATCCAATGAATTCCAAGATTATTGTAGAGAAGCTGGCATTAAGAGGGAGAAAACAATGCCATACACTCGTGAGCAGAATGGTGTGGCTAAAAGCAAGAATCGCTCTATTGTAGAAGCAGTTCCTGCCATGCTTCATGATCAAGGCCTTCCGAAGTTCCTATGGGTTGAAGCTGCAAATACTGTCGTGTATGTTCAAAATCGATGCCCTCATCAAGCATTGGACTCCAAGACTCCCGAAAAAATGTTCACTGGTAAGATACCCGATGTCTCTCATTTTAGAATTTTTGGAAGTCCAGTATATTTTCATGTGCCGAAAGAGAAAAGAAGCAAATTGGGTGCATCTAGCAAGAAAGGAATCTTTGTGGGCTACAGTGAAAATTCCAAGGGATATAGAAATTATGTGGCTGGTCAAAAGGAAGTCGAGATAAGTCATGATGTCACCTTCGACGAAGATATGGCCCTCAAGAAGATCAACAACCTTCCCAGCCTAAGGAAGGACAAAGAAGTTGATACGGGAAATCAGGGTGAAAAAGAGGACGAAACGATGCCTGATGTTGATGAACCTATGGATCATATTGATCCACTCCCTCACGAGCCTTCCTCCTCCAAGAGGAGACCCTCATGGCTTAGGGAGACTCTCGAAAATGCTGAGAGGCACATTGCACCAAGGGGGACTTTCCGTGAAAGCAAGAAGCCAAATAGGCACCAAGGATATTTGACCACCATGAGCACTATCATTCAAACTGAGCCTTCATCATTTGAAGAAGCCATGAAGCAACAAGTATGGTAGAATGCTATGAATGAAGAATACGAGTCAATTAAGAAGAATGATGTCTGGGATGTGGTCCCCAGACCCCAGGACAAATCAGTTGTCACTTCTAAGTGGCTCTACAAAATCAAGCATGGCGCTGATCGAAGTGCAGAAAAGTTCAAGGCTCGCTTTGTTGCTCGAGGCTTCTCTCAAAAGGAAGGAGTAGATTATGATGAGATATTTGACCCTGTTCCCCGATATACCACCATTCGCTCGATCATAGCCCTTGTTGCCTCGCAAGGATGGAACCTACATCAGATAGATGTCAAGATCGCCTTCTTGCATGGTTCAATCAAAGAGGAAGTCTATGTGGAACAACCCGAGGGGTTTGATGTTCATGATCGGGAATCTCATCTATGCAGGTTGAAGAAAGCTCTCTATGGATTGAAGCAAGCACCCCGAGCTTGGTATGAGAGGATCAATCACTATCTTATGAAGTTGGGATTCACTAGAAGTGAAGTTGATCCAAACCTTTACTTTAAGGTTGAAAATGATAAAACTCTCATTCTGGTACCTTTATGTGGACGACCTCTTTCTAACAGGTGTAAACCCTCTCATTCACAAATGTAAGAGGGAGTTGGCTTCTGAATTTGAGGTGAAGGACATAGGACCAATGCATTATTTCCTAGGGTTGGAGGTCTGGCAAAATCTAGGTGAAATTTTCTTCTCACAAGTAAAATATGTTGTGAAGATATTGGAAAGATTTGGGATGGTGGACTGCAAGCCTATGATTACTCCGACGGAACTTAAATTTAAGAAGTTACGTAGTAGTGTTGTTTGACCTTAATTGAGAAATGCTTCTGAGTATCGTCAACTCATAGGAGCACTGATGTTCTTGGTGAACTCTCATCCGAACATATGTTTTGCAGTTAACACACTGAGCCAGTAAATGATTAAGCCTCATCATATACACTGGATTGCCGCCAAGAATCTTCTGAGATATCTTCGGGGCACAATCACTCATGGACTGAGATACACTACTGGAAATGTGAAGTTGCATGGTTATTCTGATGCTGATTGGGTTGGCAGTATGGTGGATCGCAAGAGCACTTCAGGATGTTGTTTTTCTTTGGGTTCTTCTTTGATATCCTAGATGAGCAAGAAGCAGAAATTGGTTGCCTTGACCACTGCCGAGGCCGAATACATAGTTGCTAGTATGGCCTCCTGTGAAGCTGTCTGGTTGAGGAAGCTCTTCAATGAGCTGTTTGGACATGTGCTGGATACCACCGTGATCCTCTATGACAACCAGAGTGGGATCTAATTATCAGAGAATCTCGTGTTTCATGATCGCTCCAAGCATATAGATATTAGGTACCACTTTATCTGGGATATGGTACAACGAGGAGCAATAAGGCTCCATCACATTGGGACTAATGAGCAGGTCGTCGATATTCTAACAAAGCCCCTGGGGAAGGTCAAATTCTTGGCCTTCCGAGAACGACTTGGAGTCATGGAGAGACCCTCTTATGAGGGTCCTGTATGAGATGGACATTGAGCTCTGGGAGCTCCGGGGGGCTTGGGGTACTTCTTGGAGTGGTGAGCAACCATAGGGTGAGTGGTTCAGCCTTCCCCTAGTGGTTTGTTGTGTACAAGGTGAGCGGTTCATCCTTCCCCTGTGATACCCCTTGGCGACATGTGAGCAGGACGAGTAATTCATCCTTCTCTTGCCAAGACATCGTACCCATGCAGTCTGGGACTCATGGGAAGTACCTCTCATCTGGCTAATGAGTAGGGAAATGAGGATAGGGGCCATAGTACTACCAATGGACGCATCGTTTACTACCGTACTCCCTATGCTAGGATGTCCGATATTGATTTGGGATCAATGGGAACTGACTTCGGGTAAGTAAGAGTGATATGAGACACTCTCTTTTGATTGGAACTGACTTTGAGTCAGTAAGAGTGGTATGACACACTCTCCTTTGATTGGGACTGACTTCGGGTCAGTAGGGAAAGGTATGATCCATTTTCGATCACTTCTTCTTCATAGTTCAACAGAGCAGAGCAATGTAGAGCAGTGCATTAATGGCAGAGATAGTACAAATTGGCAGATGGATTAGCAAATGGAGTTCTCCCTAGTTGAGAGAGAGTGTTAAAATTGGCAATTAGGGCCAAACTCCACATGGGTCATCTTATTTATGACAGCTGATATTTTTCTTGGATTCCTCTCTCTGAGAGGTGTAGGATTGATCTAAAGATCATCCGATTCTAACATGTACAAATGAAATTATGAATTTATTTTGATTATTGTCAAATTGTCAAGGTCGGCCAACAAACTTATGTAGGCTCAGAAGCCCAACAGCCACGTCTATTCATCCTCAATGTTGCATATAAATAGAAGGTGACTTAGCCTCATTTGGACACACTCATCTTCACACTTCTCTCTCTCTCCTCATTGATTGGGTACGAATTTCTGGGTCTCTCTCTCCCCACGTCTGAAATTTCACAAGGCCAGAATTTTAGGAGAGCGAAATTTCACTGGGCTAAATTTGACTGTTTTGAGGGCTATTTTATCTTCTTGTTTGGAGGCCGACTTTGATTGAAGTTTACCGATTTGCTGAGGGTCAAATATTCCCTATTGACCACCGTTGACTTTTCTGGTTAGGGATTTTTTTTTTGTTGTTATAAATTATTAGATTTGTAAATTGTACTATCTCTCTCTTGCTGAACTATTGAAGACTAAAAGAAGATTTGAACAAAGCTTTCCCCACATTGGGGTTTGTCCCTAGCTGGTGCCACATCTTGTGTCCTCTTGTCTTGGTTTGTCTTCTATTGTTTATGTTTATGTTCCATCTGCATTTTACTATCATGTTGATGTGATTGCTAATCTGAATATTCATATTGGGCTAATAAAGAAATTGAAGTAAAATTGCTCTAACGCATAGAACATACCATTGTTGCCTAAAATTAACACTGTACAATCCGAGCGACAACACATTGACTCTTTCAACACTATTGAACGTGGCATATCTCTTGATTTGGGGTAGCATCAGATGTGCTCTAGCCATGAAAATTGGTGGAGAGGCTAAAGCACATGAGGTCTCCAAGGCCTAGAAATGGTTTGGACAGATTGTACCCGATTTGGGAGATATTAAAATAATTAATATTTTTAATGGAGTTCCTATTAGGAAAAATAAAATATTAATGTGTATTAATATAAAATTAGGTTAGAAGGTTCCAAAAGTCATGGATCAAGCCAAATCTAATCTTAGCTCTTGATTAGAGATTTAATCTCGGTCGTTGAAGGACCAACGGAAAAAGTATAAGAGGGGGCTTGAGGGTCAGTTGGAAGACACACCAGAGTGACCAGTCATTCAATTTGCTTGAGCGAGGTTGGTAAGCAAAGTCGAATCAGTGATCAATAGCAAGGGGCAGCGAGTACTAGATAGTGAGGCAGAGATAGTGTTGAGAGACTAGCGCAGAGGCAAAGATAGTGCCGAGAGACCAACACAGAGGCAGAGAGTGAGAAGCAGCAACTAGAGCAGGCCATGCAAAGCCCAGCAGAGACAGCGCAGAGGCCAGAGGGCCTGCGTCATCCACGTAGAAGGCAGCAGGAGTGACGCAAAGGGTCCCAGAGGCCTCGCAATGCCTCGGAGGGCTGACGCAGAGGGTTCTAAGGCTGACGCAAAGCAGCAGGACGCTTACGCAGTGTTTCAGAGTTGTTGGAGAGGATTTCATGGGACAGGTTTTCTGAATACCTGTTTTCGAATAGAGAGGTATTACTGCCGATTGTTTTCTCTATCGGGTGAAACAATTTGGCACCCAGTTGTACTCAAGGAAATATTGCATAATAATAAACCCTCAGAATAGTTGCACTAGTTTTCCGCATTGGGTTTTTCTGGGGACATTTGTCCAAAAATAATGGTGTCACTTGTGTGTTTGTTTTCTTTTAGCTGTTGACTTGTAAATGTTGTGACTGTATTATGTTTATTTTGGTATTTAATTGTTTTAAATAACTTGTTCGAATTCAAACAAGTAGAAGAAATACATCAGCAAAATACAAATTAATTTTCTAATGGATAGACTCAGAAAATTCAACATGGTATCAGAGCGTGGTTGCAGATCACAGGAAAGCTAAAGGCATCAGCTAAGCAGAGCATTTGCAGCAGAATCAGCTGTCCTGAGTGAGAGAAAGTTGATCCTTGCAGAAGCGATAGAGGAAGGGTTCATGCAGAGGGGTTGTGTCATCAATCCAGGCCAGAGAGAGGCCAACACAGAGGCTAAGGAGGGTAGAGAGAGGCTCACGCAGAGACCGGGAAGGTTGATGCAGTGGCTGAGGGAGTTGTTTTTTGCCAATGTCAAGATTGTGCAAAGCCTAGAGGCTCATTCCTTCAGTTGTTGGGGCATAGGAAGTTATGGGCAGTTTGCGGGAGCGAAGCTGGTGGGGTATTGTGGTCAGAATAGTACCTAACAGGGCAAAACCAAGGTAGAGGGAGTTGCTACCAAGGTGGATTTCTAGCCAAGGAATCTGAATCAGTGTTGCAGGTGCACAGAAGATCAGAGAGGGGCAACTTGACGATTGGCAGAAGGATTTCCAGAAGGAAAATCGGGACTCAGAGGGAGTCCGGCAGAGAACTTCCAAGCGGGTAGTAGAGAGACTCGGCAAGAGTCGAAAGGAGAACTTCCAGAGGGAAGTAGAGAGACTCGGAGGAGTCGACAGAAGAGCAGACAAATGGTCGTGAATGCGCTGAGAGATCAGGACAAGTTGGACGGAGCGTCTAACTTTGTGGTCTGGAAGGCCAGGATATATCGGCGATATTCGGAAATATATCGGCGATATATCGGCGATATTCGGAAATATCGCGATATTTTCGGCAAAACGATATATCGCCGAGAAAATATCGCGATATTTTCTGTTTTGAAAATATCGCGATATTTTCAAAATATCGGCAAATATCGGAAAATATCGGCAAAATATCGCGATATTTTGAAAATATCGGCTATATTTAAAAATTTGAAAAAATTATTTTTTATGCTTGCCGATATTTTCGCCAATATTGCCGATAAGATATTTTCTGGACCCTCACCGATATTTTGCCGATACCGATATTTTCAACACTGGTCATTACTGTGATCGGGCTTATGAGGATCCAACATATAAAATTTGGGACAACAACCCAAAGGATGATAATTTGGAGGATGGCACTATACATCTTGAAGAACTGGAAGCGGAACTTATGAGAGAGGAAGTTGAAGCAATAACCATGCCACCTCCACCATCCAGTAGCAGTGCTCAAGTTCCAAGTCTTATTCCTTTGTTGTGTCCACCTCCATCTACACCCTCACGTGGAGGGCATGTGCCTTCTGGTTCTAGTCGTCAGTCTATGCAGGAGGAGACTCCTAGAAGACCACCACAACCTGCTCATACATTAAACACTTCTTGTGGCAAGGGCCACATGAAGTAGTAGATAATAGATTTACAGTTTACTTGTCTTTTCTAGTTTCTATTAGTTTTCATAACTGTTGAGTCTTGACTCTTTCATATTTATTATGATATTTTTTGTAAACAATATATGACAATTTAAGTTTGAACTTTTAAGTTGGCAATTATAACTGATTGGTAATGATTCTGAATTATGAATATGATGCTTCGTGAAAGTTGTTTCATTTCATTTCTTAATTCATTTTATAACATTTCATTTCATGTTAGATATTATTTCTTGTAATGGTTAAACTTCGCTTACAAGTACAACTTTGGTGATCAACGATGATAAATGTTATATATTGAATTTTCAATTTTGAAAGCTTGAAGTTGAAACTTTAAGATTGATGAATCATGATTCACGAGCCTCAATATGTTGTATGTTACTAACTTGTGGACATGGTTGATGAAGATTATAACTTCTAGATGATTGATGTTATATGGTTCAATGATCAATCTATGTTTTTATTAGAATATATCTCTATATCTCTATTTAGTAATGCTCAGTCTTTTAGATGTTTCTATTCTTATTCTTTTAGCAGTTTCTTAGATGAAACTGTTTGTTCGATATTCTACATAGAAACCTGATGTTTCTATTCTTGTAAATATCTTTGTATTATCATTGAACTGTTTGCTCCATGTGAATTAATTTTCATTGAACATTCTTTTATGGTATCAGAGCACAGGGATTTTTTTTCGAAATAATTTTTCATAGCTTGAAAAATTCAGGAGTTCATTTCGAAACTGCTCTCAGGGTCTGTAGATTTCTTGATCAGCTATCCTCTTCATTTCTTTCTAAGGTCGAGCCCTCTGTAAGCCAGGTAGCCTTCACTGAGTCTTAGCTTCGGCTTTGCTCATTGTGATAAAAGCTTACAGTCGTCAATCTCGATACAGAAAGGGATCCTGAAATTCTCTTGAAATTAAATCCGGCATTTTGAAATCTGGGGGCAGCAGTCGATTTATCGGTTGAACAGGTTATCTGTTTTTTTGAAGTCTTGTTTATTTTTTGTGGCCCGTGAAATCTCAGTATTCAACCCCAGAATTCAGTATTCAGTATTCACGATATCTGCAATCGCACACATATCCGGGTAATTTTTCGTGGGAGCGGGATTCAATTCCGGTTATTTTCGTCAAAATCGTGGCCAGGTATCTCTGCGTGCTTCCGGTTATTTTCGTCAAAGTCGTGGCCAGGTATCTCTGCGTGCTTCCGGTTATTTTCGTCAAAGTTATTTTCGTCAAAGTCGTGGCCACTGTGGATACATCTGCGGGTTATCTCTGCGTGCTTCACATCTCGTCTTGGTATGCTCAAAACCCATCCAATATAATGGTCAAACTATATTAAAAAAAAAAATACGTGGATGAATATTCAGTCAATATAACCTTCATACATATATGTTGTTCGATCGAAATAGCTTATCGAGGTTATATTCCGCGAGGACGTGAAGCCATAACTCATTGTAAAGCATAGCTGAGACGAAGACGTGAAGACGTGAAGACGTGGGTCAGTTCCCTTGGTTAGATCCGCGTATTTCACTTTGTCTGCCGGTGGGTCCATGTTTATTGGCGTCTTGTAAAACCGTGAAACCTTAGAACTTAAGACGTGAACCTGTTAAGAAGCCGTGGGTCCGTTTCTTTGGTTCGATCTGCGTTTTTAATTCTGTCTGCCGGCAGTTGTTTTTTTTTCTGTCAATGAATTTCTTCTTCATAGTGATTCTGACAGCCTCCATTATAACTCAGATTTAAAGAAAAATTATCTTTTTATAGCAGCAGTCAGACCTCTGGACATTGCAGCAGTCAGTATTGCAAATTTTTAGATAGGGAAAATTTTTTTTTGCTGGGTAATTTTTTCCAGAACAGCATCTGTTTTGGTTTACATCAGGATAAACAGGCAGCCAAATTTTTTTTGAGCATCAGTGTTCTGTATTTTATTTAAGAAAATGGCCACGCTCACCAATCTGATGTTAGAAGGAAATCAACGCTTTAATGGCAGCAACTATAACATTTGGAAACAAAGACTGCTGACCATTTTTGAGTACAGGCGTCTTGATCAACTCATTTTGGGCAAAGAGCTTCGTCCAGGTACAGCCGGGACCGATCAAGATAAATTTGATGATCGAAATCGAGAGGCTGTTATGCTTCTCAAGCTCTCTGTAGCTGATGATCAGTTACCACAGATCCCTTCTGGCAAGACAGCTGCTGAAATCTGGCAACAGTTGAAAGAATTGCATGAGACATCTGATAAAAGCAGAGCTTTTTTTCTCAAAAATCAGTTGTTCTCCATCATGATGGATGAACATATGTCTTTACAGGAACATCTCAACAAAATTAAAGACATTCGAGATCAGCTCGACGCCATTGGTCGGACCATGGAGGAAGAAGATATGGTAGTCATTACCCTGAAGAGTCTACCAAAATCTTATGAACACTTCATTGAAACACTCAACATTACAACCACAAATGTTGATCTGAAGTTTTCAGATTTATGTACCAAACTTCTGCAGCAAGATAGGTGGAAACCGCAGTTTGGTAGTGGTACTTCATCAGTGCCCTTGGAAAATGCATTTGCTGCAAAATATCAGTCCTCTCAGTCTTTTCAGCAGAGAGGATCATCTCAGTCTTTTGATCCTAACAGGAAGAAAAGTGTACAGTGTAATTACTGTCACAAGTTCGGTCACATGAAGAAAGACTGCAGGCAGAGGATTGCTGCTGAACAAAAGAAACAGGGAGGGTCACATCAGACAGCAAATGTTGCAGAACATTCCGAGCAGACAGATTCTGCCTTTTACGCCTTTATGGCTAAAAGGTCTTCATAACATGTTCCTTCCTCTGCATGGTACATTGATTCTGGTGCATCACGCCACTTCTCTCACAGGCGTGACTGGTTTATTGACTTTTCACCTTTCAGTGATTCAGTTGTATTTGGTGGAGGTGAAAAGTACACTGTTGCTGGCAGGGGTACAGTTCAAATTCAGTCTGGTGGACGCACGCTCATATTTCTAAATGTATACTATGTTCCTGGTATGGAGATTAATCTGCTCTCTGTCAGTCAGATTATGAGGAATTCTCCTCAGCTTGATGTTGTGTTCAGTGCACACAAGTGTTCCATCATTGACAGGGAGACCAGTCTGACAGTTGCTACTGGCCTCGAGGACCATGGTCTATACAGGCTACTTGACACCGGTGACTTTCCAGAAGTGGCACTAGCAGCTCGTGTCTCTCCCATCAGTACTCTATGGCATCAGCGATATGGGCATCTCAATATGCAGTATCTCTCTCAGCTCTCTCGGGAGGGACTTGTGTCAGGATTACCTGATATTCAGACTCAGCAGTTGGGGGTGTGCAGCGCCTGCCAAGCGGGAAAGCAACATCGGTCGTCATTCAAAAATGGAGAATCTTGGCGCGCATCCCAGGTACTTCAGTTACTTCATGCTGATATTTGTGGTCCTATGAATACAGCTTCTATAACTGCTTGCAAATACTTTTTACTTATTGTAGATGACTTCAGTCGAAAGATGTGGGTGTATTTTTTAAAAAATAAATCTGATGCTCTTAGTACCTTTCAAAAGTTTAAAACTTTAGTTGAAAACGAATCTGGTTGTAATATCATGACCCTTAGGACCGACAATGGGGGGGAATTTTGTTCCTCAGCTTTTGCCAACTTCTGTGATATTCATGGCATCAAACGTCAATTCACCACACCTTACACTCCCCAGCAGAACAGTGTTGTCGAGCGTCGCAATCGCACGGTTGTTGAAATGGCTCGTTCCATGTTACAACACCGGAGTGTTCCAAACAAATTCTGGGCTGAAGCAGTATTTACTGCTGTTTACCTTCTTAACCGATCCCCTACTCAGGCTGTTAAAGGGAAGACTCCTGAAGAAGTGTGGTCTGGTCGTAAGCCTAAGATCAGTCATCTCAAAGTTTTTGGCTCAGTTGCATATGTTTGGATTCCATCTGCTAAGCGATCTAAGTTGGATTCCAAAAGTCAGAAACTCATGATGACAGGTTACAGTGATCATCACAAGGCTTATAGGCTGATAGATATAGCCACTGGTCGACTTAGCTTCAGTCGAGATGTAGTATTTGATGAAGACAGAGGATTCTTTCAGTCTTCTTCTTCTGAGCAGCGTTCTGAGGATCCGCCTCACAGTGTTCTTCTTCCAGTCAGTCCATCTGATGGGAGGGATGATGTAGCATCAAGATTTGATACTACTCTATCTGAGCTTCCTCCAGAAGCTAATCCCCCTCTTGCTGTCCCTATTGCTCTTGAGCCTGCTTCTCTTCCTCCTGATATTGGTCCCTCTAATCCTGATATTGGTTCTTCTTCTCTTCGGCCAAAATGGTGGGCTAAAACCATAGGTGATCTCCGGGATGATGAGCTCCTTGAAGGTAGAACTTCTAGGCATAAGAACAGACAACAGTCTACAGTCAATTTTGCTCTTATGGCTAACCTTCACAGTACTTTTGAGCCTCAAACATATTCAGAAGCTAAGGGTATATCTGAGTGGGAACAGGCTATGGAAGCAGAATTTCAGAGTCTTCAGAAGAATCACACATGGACTCTTTCTGATCTTCCCGCAGACAAAAAACCCATAGGCTGCAAATGGGTGTATAAAGTCAAATACAAAGCTGATGGAACCTTAGACAAGTATAAAGCTCGGCTTGTGGCTCGAGGATTTTCACAGCAGGAAGGCATCGACTATGAGGAGACTTTTGCTCCTACAGCCAAGATGAGTACTATCAGGCTTGTGCTTGCCCTAGCAGCTCAGTTCAATTGGAAAGTTCATCAGATGGATGTAAAAAGTGCTTTCCTAAATGGTGATCTCCAAGAAGAAGTCTACATGACGCAGCCTCCAGGATTCAAGGTTGCTGGTCAAGAACAGAAAGTGTGTCGGTTAGTTAAAGCAATCTATGGATTGAAACAAGCTCCTCGGGCTTGGTACATAAAAATTGATCAGTATCTGACAGATCAGGGTTTTCAGAGGAGTCCATCTGATGCAAACCTGTATATCAAGCATACTGATGATGATATCTTGTTTGTAGTTGTCTATGTGGATGATCTTATCATTACTGGCAGCTCTGCACATTTGATCCATGGGATCAAACAAGATCTATGCAGAACTTTTGAGATGACAGACTTGGGACTTCTTCATTACTGTCTGGGGGTTGAAGTGTGGCAGACTGAAAATCAGATCTTTCTTTCTCAGTCCAAGTATGCCAAAAATCTTGTGGAAAGGTTCAGAATGCAGGATTGCAAACCGGCCACGACTCCTATGGAACCAGGGCTCAAACTTTCAGCACAGTCATCCTCTCCTCTTGTGGATGAAACTTTATTCAGGCAATTAGTGGGCAGTCTCATCTATCTTACTGCTACCAGACCTGACATCAGTTTTGCAGTAAGCTACATTTCTCGCTTTATGTCAGCTCCTAAAGCTGATCATTGGATAGCAGCAAAGCGGGTGCTACGATATGTGCGTGGTACTTCTGATTATGGCCTCTTATATACTCACAGCTCCACTCCTATTCTCAGTGGCTACACTGACTCTGACTGGGCCGGTTCGGTTGATGACCGTAAATCTACAGCTGGGTATGTGTTTAGTCTAGGATCTGGAGCTGTTACTTGGACTAGTAAGAAGCAACAGGTTGTGGCTCTCTCCTCAACAGAAGCAGAGTATCGGGGAGCAGTTAAGGCCGCCTGTGAGGCAGTTTGGCTTCGTCGCATGCTTGCAGATATGCATGTTTTTCAGACAGGGCCTACTTCTTTGTTTTGTGATAATCAGGGAGTGCTCAAACTTGCCAAGAATCCTGTCTTTCATGAACGAACAAAGCATGTGGAAACTCACTGCCACTACATTCGACAGCTGGTTGAAGACGGCTCAGTTCAGTTGCACTATGTTCCCACCACAGAGCAGCCCGCCGATATTTTTACCAAGCCTCTTGGTCCTGATAAATTTGTAAAATTTCGCGGGTCTATTGGTGTTGTAAATAGATTGAGCATTAAGGGAGGGTATTAGAATATATCTCTATTTAGTAATGCTCAGTCTTTTAGATGTTTCTATTCTTATTCTTTTAGCAGTTTCTTAGATGAAACTGTTTGTTCGATATTCTACATAGAAACCTGATGTTTCTATTCTTGTAAATATCTTTGTATTATCATTGAGCTGTTTGCTCCATGTGAATTAATTCATTGAACATTCTTTTAGTTTTTTTATGTTTTTTAATATCTAATTCATCATTCTACATGTTTTTGTTGACATATATGTATCAAAATATAAAAAATATACATATAAAAATCGCTCTAGGATTCGCTCCCAAACCGGGAGCTTTTGAAAATGTCGCTCTCGCACCCGTTTTCGCTCCTGCTCCCAGCTTTCGCTCCCACTCCCAAGTAACACTAATGATGCAGCATGATGAGAGGGGATGCAGTGCAGATGCAGTGTTTGGAGAATGGACCAGCAGCAGCACGGATGTAGAGGGAGTTGTCATACAGATGCAGCAGTGGCAGTAGCAGGGCCATGGGCAGCAGTTGATCCGAATTGGATCCTTGAAAATTATCAAAGTTTCTATGACTGTTTCAAACTATGTCAGACTCCAAAATCTTGTGAATAACGAGCTATCAGGAAGGACCTCTAGACAGTGGCAGTTGTAGCCAACACGGAACAATGGACCCTTGGTCAAAGCGCGCTGACCGTTGACCCATGGAGACTGCGCAGTGGTGCAAACTAGCAAATAGGGAGTCCAGATTAGAAAACAGAGGTCGTTTCTGATGCGCGAATAGCGCATCGCAAGATAAAAACCTCAAAGAAGGAAAAGCCCCGGCACCTGGTCATGTGAAAAACAAGGAAAACCGTGGGGAAATACCCAAACCGTCAAAAAGTGGGTCCCACGCTCAAAACTAGCGGAATATCAGAGGCATTTCGAGCAGTAAGCGGGTTTGGCAGAGGACCAAGCAATGCCATTCACTGAATGACGCGTGTCCAGTGGATGAGAGAGAAAACCGCTCTCATCGCAGGGTAACGGTCGAGCAACTCACCCGTGCGATAAAAGCGATGACCGTAGGATTTGGAGGCCCCAGATCAATGGCGGAGGTTGCACCCGATGGAGGACCAGATTTGACGGAAGAATAGGCTGAGGCATATGAAATTTGGGGTCCGACGTGACCGATGAGCTGGCGGATGAATCATTTCGCAGAATAACCGAAATAATGACCGTTCGAGGAAAAGCTGGTGCCCAGTTCGTAAGGAGACAAGTGGCCACCTCTCTGTGAAACGTTACACAGTGGCAATGACACAGAAGCAGGGAATTCCAACGGACAGAGGCAGGCGATCTGAAGAGCCAGAAGAGGAAGCGAATAGTCAAGGGACAGATTGGCTTTAAGCCACGAACAGACAAAGAACAGAGAAGAGACAGAGGAGACAGAATAGAGAGTGAAGCAAGAAGTAGAGAACAGAGAAGTCGAGCTGACCTGCAGAGCTAAGGCAGCATCGAGCAAACAGAACCGAGAAGGCTTGAGAGGTTCAAGCAATCCCTGTGAGGATATCTATCGGGAACTGAGTACCAAATTGGACTCATCCCATTAAGACCAGCTGAGGTCGAGAATTGGTAAGGGGGAGTCTGTGTACTCTAGTGGCTTGGGGAATCCAAGTACCACCCTACTAAGCATCATCTGTTAGAGGAGACTCAAATTGAGCTTCTTATTGTAAAAACTCTGCTTAAAGACACAATAAAAAAGGCCACCACTAAAAGCTGAACCAGGAGACGTAGCCCAGGGGGATTGGGTGAACTCCTTATTAAATTGTTGTGTTTTTGCATTTGCTTGTTGTGTTTCTCTTACTGTTTTCCAATCCCTGTGTATTTCGCAATCTTATCGATCCGTTGCTTAAAATAACATAGGCACACCAGCGCATGAATCTAAAATACCTACATTAATTAACTGAGATCATACATAAGTGATTTTCAGATCAAGTGGTATCAGAGCTATAGGTTGTTAAGGTTAGACAAGCTTGTGCTGGATTCAGCCGTTGAATGCTAACTAGATCAAAGCTCAAATTAGGAGAAGGAGAGTTGGTCGAAACTAATCCTGAGATTGGAAGAGTCTATCCTCAGAAAACAATGTCAGAGGAAGGTTCTATGGGGCCAGACCCTCAATTTATAGATAGTTTCTTGGCCATAAGGTCCATGGTAGAGGAAATGTATAAGGACTTTAGAAAACATAAAGATGAAGATTCATCAGGCTCCAAACAAGATAAAGGAGAAGAAGAGTCTCTCCTCCATGGCCACTCGAAACGCAAGGGGAAAGAAGAAAGCTTTCTCACACCTCCTAATAGCCCTGAACATAAAAAGAAGGCATCTTTGATTAAACTAGATGTTAAATTTGATTTACCAATATATGATGGAGAGTTGAATGCAGAAAAGTTGGACAATTGGATCAGACAAATTGATGTTTATTGCAGAGTGCAGAGTATCAATTCAGATAAGAGCAAGATTCAGCTGGCCAGCCTACGCCTTGGAGGCATTGCCTTGGTTTGGTGGGAAGGCAGGACCCAAGCTGACATGAAGAGACATGGTTAAAACTCTTTTTGTCTGGAGTGAATTTGTTTCTGCATTCAAAAAGCAGTTCTATCCACTGGCCTACATGCAGCAAGCCATGATGAGCTAGCAAACTCTTCGTCAGTTGAAAAGGCAAAGTGTACAAGGTTACACCCAAGAATTTAGGAAGAGAGCTTTGATTCTAGGAATCTCAATAGACTCACTTGAGACTCTGTTGAAGTACATCAGTGGTCTACACAGCTACATGAGGCACACTATCCTCATGTTTAATCCCACTAGTATAGATCATTGTTTTACAACCAGGCCGGCTCAACTCGGAAACGGACGAGTCAAACCGAGCCGGTAAAAAAATGTGTGACCAGGCCAGCAAACCGGCTCGGTTGACCGAGTCATTGATGACCAGGCCGAGTCATCCAATGACTCGGCCTAGTCATCAATGACTCGGTCAACCAGGCCGAGTCCGTATTGACCAGGCCTAGTCATTGGAAAACGGCTGGGCAGCGTAAAAAATAAATTTTATTCACTTTTTTTTGGATTTGTGGTGTGAAATTACTCTGTTTGGATGTCTGTAATTTTATTATGAAGTACACAATGCATAAAGTATGCCATGAACCATGGTATGAAGCAATAATGGGAAAATGATAATTATAAATCTTACGAGCCATGTCTGAGAAATGTCAAATCTGAAGTTGATATTTTCGAAATATATCAGGACTGAGGGCCAGCTGAATGCCCTTCTCCTGCTCAGAATATCGGATCTGAAAATGAGTTATTTCAACTCAAAATGATCTCGGAAACTTAACAAAAATGCTGCCCTAGCAATGAAAAACTTGGTTGTGAAGAAAACAACGCTGAAAATATGCTTAAAGTGTTCTATAGCTGTGCTTTCTGGTGAAAAATCAGGTCTGAAAGTGTGCTCTAGCTGCCATAGAAGTGACAAGATGAAGCTTGATTCTTTGAAAATCAGATCATAAAGTTTTGCCTTAACAGCTAGCTGGTGAAAACAGCCTGAGAAGTGCAAATTTGTGCCCTAGCTCCCCAAATTAGTTCAACAAAAATCACAAAATGTGCCTGAGATGCTATTGCTGTTGAAAATCTGCAGTATTTAGTTTACCCTAAAAATAGTAGAGGTATGTTGTAGTTGTGTCCTAGCTGCTTGTTGGAGTTTGGTCTCACCAATCAAAAATCCCTTCACAAAAACAGAAAAAGAGCTGAAATGGACAACTTTGGCATTCTACTAGAGAGTGTCCAGTTGACAGTGGTCTGTGGTTCAGACCACATATGTCTTGACTTGACCTGGTTTTTAGGTCATTTGTGTCTGAGTGCCAGCTGTGGTTTGAATTTTTGAATGACTTTAATCATTGCATAGAGGATCAATGGTAAATCTCTAGATACCAAGTTTGTGACCTTCCGTGGAAGAGATGGAAGGTATTTCACCTCTTGGAAATTGAAGCTCCATGAGCCTACTTTGATCATATGTTGTCTTCCATCTATATTATAATGCTATGTGTTTGGAAACATGAATGAAAATCTTTAAAATTATGTTCATAATATTTAAAATTATGTTTTTTTATAAAAAAAAAAAAAATATTTAATGTATTTTTTACAACGACCGAGTCATTGAAATCGACTAGGCCGAGTCATTACCGATTCGGAGTCGGAGTCGGAGTCGATCCTCGGCCGAGTCGGAGTCCTGGTCGGAGTCGTAAAACACTGGTATAGATGAGGTATTTGTTCAAGCTATGCATCTAGAAGCTAGAGGAAAGAATGGAAACCCAGAAGTTGGGGGATCATCCCAACCCACTGCAAGCAAGAATAAGGAGAAAAGAAAACAGAAATGGAAAGCAAGGAAGGCCAATACTGCATAGAAAAGCAAGTCTTCATGCACTCACTGTAAGAAGGATGGGCATGATGATGAGCATTATTGAATTCTGCATCCGGAAGCGAGACCTAAGAAATTCGAGGGCAAGAAGAAGAAGATTGTTGCAGCTATTCAGAAAGATTTGGGGTCGAACTCAAGAGATGAAAAAACCATTGCAACCACAAGTATAAAAGGTAAGAATTCTAAAGCATCTACTAATAATTCTGCACAATCTACTATTGATGAAGAAAATGAGAGAAAAAGGCATGAGCTTTTCCATATTCAAGTTATTTCCAAACATCAAAAGATTGATACTTTGTTTGATAGTGGCTCACAAGTAAATTTAATTTCTGAAGCAATTGTAAAGAAGTTGGGATTACTGACTACACCTCACAAGAAACCATACCCATTAGGATGGTTAAGTGATAAAGCACAACTACAAGTGACTAGACAATGCAAACTCAAGTTTTCTATTGGGTCAGCGTTTGTAGATGAGGTTGAGTTAGACATAATTCCTGTGGATATATGTGGAATTGTTTTAGGAAGCCCTTACTTGTATGACAGAAAAGCTATTTTCTATAGAGCTAAGAACAAGTATCTACTCGTTAAAGATGGAATCAAATACTTTGTAAGAGCTCATAAGCTCAAGAATAATTACACTCTCATAAACTCAGGGCAGATGAAACGAATGATAAATTCATGCAAACAATTTTTACTGGTGGTTGTAAAGGAAAAGAAACCTGATAAAACCAATGTATTTGAGGGCTGTGATGCTAAACAGCAAGCTGATTTAGAAAAAATTGTTTCAAAGTATGATATCTTGATTCAAGAACCTAAAGGTCTACCACCCAAAAAGGAAATAGTGCATGAAATTAATTTGCAGCAAGATGCTCCATTGCCTAACATTGGAATGTACAAGTTGTCTGCTTTAGAGAATGCATACACCAAGAAGCAGGTGCAGGAGTTGCTCGAGAAGGGGTTCATCAGACCTAGCACATCACCATGTGGATCTCCAATCGTTTTGGTGAGAAAGAAAGATGGCTCATGGAGAATGTGCATTGATTACCGAGCACTGAATAAGATAACAATCAAAAATTGTTATTCCCTTCCTCGCATAGATGATCTATTAGATCAATTGAAAGAAGCTGTGTATTTTTCCAAGTTAGACTTGCATAGTGGATATCATCAGGTCAGAGTTGCAGAACAAGATGCATGGAAGACTGCTTTCAAAACAAAGCAGGGATTGTATGAGTGGTTGGTTATGCCTTTTGGCTTAACTAATGCTCCTGCTACTTTTATGAGAATAATGAATGATGTACTCAGACCTTTTCTTGATGATTTTGTTATTGTATATCTGAATGACATTCTGATATTTAGAAAAACATGGGAAGAACATTTAAAGCATGTTAAGCAGAGACTAGATGTTTTGAAAAGAGAAAAACTTTGTGTTAAACTCTCAAAATGTGAATTTGGCAAAACATCTTTGAATTATTTGGGACATATAGTAGGGGGTGGTGAATTGAAGATAGATCTCTCTAAGGTGGCAGTGATTGTAAACTGGCCTAAACCCAAATCTGCTACAGAAGTTAGGAGCTTCTTAGGAGCAGCACATAATTGGAGAAAGTTCATTTCTAACTTTTCCTTAATTGCAGCTCCCTTACATGCTTTAACAAGATTGAACAAGGTGTTTCAGTGGGGAGGAAAACAACAAAAAGCCTTCGACACCTTGAAAGAAAAGATTAGTACAGCAGCAGTGCTAGCACTACTAGATCTTCAAAGACCGTTTGAGAACCAAATGGATGCCAGTGACTATGCCATGGAAGCAGTGTTGATACAGCAAGGTAAACCCATCTGTTATCATTCTGAGACATTTAATTCTGCAGTAGTTAACTATCCCACATATGATAAAGAATTGTATGCATTAGTACAGAGTGTGAAAAAGTGGAAACATTACTTAATGGGCAAAGAGACAGTAATACATACTGATCATCAACCACTTCAATATCTACACTCCCAAACTAAGTTGCAGCAATCAAGACACTATAGATGGATGGGTTTTCTACAACAGTTTCATTTAGTCATCAAATATAAAAAGGGCATACACAATAAAGTTGCAGATATGTTATCTAGACCCATTATAAATGCATCTACTATACTTAAGCATAATTTTGTGTTACATGAGAGCTACATTGAACAATATGCTCAAGATATAGACTTTAAAGATGTATATGCAACTTTAAGTCAAGGAAAACGAGTAGAAGAATTGGATTATCATATTAAGGACCGACTCTTATATCATTGTGGGAAGCTATGCATTCCACAAACTGAAAGAGTAAAGATAATTCGAGAAGCACACACTTCTCTAATATCAGGTCACTTTGGGGTAAGTAAAACAGTTGCACAGCTGCAAAGGTTTTGTTATTGGCCAAAAATGAACGAGACAGTTTCTAGATATGTAAGAGGGTGTACTATGTGTGCTAAAAGCAAGCCCAGCAATAGAAAACTAGGCTTGTAGGAAAGGTCATGATTATCCGTATGTTGTTGTGGATAGGTTCAGCAAAATGTGTATTTTGATACCTTGTAATAAACAGATTACAGTTGAACAAACTGCAAAACTGTTCTTTCAACATGTATGGATTCATTTTGGATTACCCACTTCCATTATATCTGATCGAGACACTCGATTTGTGGTAAAGTTTTGGTCAAGTCTGTGGGAACTGATGGACATCAAACTGAAGAAAAGCACAGCTTTCCATCCACAAACCAATGGCCAAACAGAAGTAGTCAACAGGACAGTGATCCAGTTACTCAGGGGATATTGCAGCAAGCATCCTAAGCTTTGGGATGAACATTTGTGTTATGTGCAGCATGCTTACAACCGAGCCAAACATTCTTCCACACAGAGATCTCCTTTTGAGACCTGTTTTGGTTTCACACCAAGGTCTCCCTTGGATTTTGTCTTTGGTAAGGACACAACAGTTGAGGGACACAGCGATGTGGACAGGGAAACTAGGTTCATCGAACAAATCCAAGAGATCCACCAAGCAGTACAGGAATAGCTGGAAAAGAGCCAGGCCAAATACAAGGCAAGGCATGACAAGCATCGGATGGAGCATAGTTTCCAAGTTGGTGATCAAGTCTGGCTGTATATCAGCAAGGACAAGATGCAAGGTGAAGGTAAAAAGCTAAAGCCTATCAGGTATGGACCTTTCAAGATACTTGAGAAAATTGGTGAGAATACTTTTCGCCTTGATCTACTAGCTTACATGCACATCTACTCAGTCGTAAATGCAGATAGCTTGAAATTGTTTGAACCTTCACAAATTGAGGATCCCGAAGAGCAGAGTCAGTTGCCTTCTATTGATGACCTACTACCTGAATATCTTAATGAATTGCAGGAAGACACAATTCTGGACAGGAAGGTGAGAACGACGCGCAGGGGAGATGTTGAGTACCTCAGAATTGGGCTCAGGGGTTCAAAGCCAAGCAGTGCAAAATGGATAGAGATTGGACAGGTGAGAAAGTTGTATCCTCACTTAGTCGATGCTTGAAAACCAACTTTTGGTGGTCCAAAAGCTTTTTCAGTGGGAAGGCCATGATCCGAATTGGATCCTTGAAAATTATCATAGTTTCTATGACTATTTCAAACTATGTCAAACTCCAAAATCTTGTGAATAACGAGCTATCAGGAAGGACCTCTGGACTGTGGCAGTTGTAACCAGCACGGAACAACGAGGACCCTCGGTCAGTGGTGCAAACTAGCAAATAGGGAGACCAGATCAGAAAACAGAGGTCATTTTTGATGCGTGAATCGTGCATCGCAGGATAAAAACTTCAGAGAAGGAAAAGCCCCGGCACCTGGACATGTGAAAAACAGGGAAAACCGTGCAGAAATACCCAAACTGTCAGAAGGCAGGTCCCGCACTCAAAACCGGTGGAATATCGGAGGCATTTTGGGCGGTAAGCGGGTTTAGCAGAGGACCAAGCGATGCCATTCACTGAATGACGCGTGTCCGGTGGATGAGAGAGAAAACCGCTCGCATCGCAGGGTAACAGTTGAACAACTCACCTGTGCGATAAAAGCGATGACCGTAGGATCTGGAGGCCCCAGATCAACGGCAGAGGTTACACCCGATGGAGGACTAGATTTGACAGAAGAATAGGCTGAGGCATATGAAATTTGGGGTCCGACGTGACCGATGAGCTGGCGGATGAATCATTTCACGGAATAACCGAAATAACGACCGTTCGAGGAAAAGCTGGCGCCCAGTTCGTAAGGAGACAAGTGGCCACCTCTCTGTGAAACGTTACACAGTGGCGATGACACAGAAGCAAGGAATTCCAGCAGACAGAGGCAGGCGATCTGAAGAGCCAGAAGAGGAAGTGAATAGTCAAGGGACAGATTGGCTTTAAGCCACGAACAGACAGAGAACAGAGAAGAGACAGAGGAGACAGAATAGAGAGTGAAGCAAGAAGCAGAGAACAGAGAAGTCGAGCTGACCGACAGAGCTAAGGCAGCATCAAGCAGACAGAACTGAGAAAGCTTGAGAGGTTCAAGCAATCCTTGTGAGGATATCTGTCGGGAACTGAGTACCAAATTGGACTCATCCCATTAAGACCAATTGAGGTCGAGACTTGGTAAGGGGGAGTCTGTGTACTCTAGTGGCTTGGGGAATCCAAGTACCACCCTACTAAGCATCATCTGTTACAGGAGACTCAAATTGAGCTCCTCATTGTAAAAACTCTGCTTAAAGACACAATAAAAAAGGCCACCACTGAAAGCTGGACCAGGAGACGTAGCCCAGGAGGATTGGGTGAACTCCTTATTAAATTGTTGTGTTTTTGCATTTGCTTGTTGTGTTTCTCTTACTGTTTTCCAATGCCTGTGTATTTCGCAATCTTATCGATCCGTTGCTTAAAATAACATAGGCACACCAGTGCATGAGTCTATAATACCTACATTAATTAACTGAGATCATACATAAGTGATTTTCAGATCAGTAGTACAGGATGCAGCAGTGCAGAGGATGTAGGGCTGGGAGGCCTAGCATCAGCACAGGTACCGATGTCGTATAATCAGAGTGATGCTCAGTGTGGAGTATTACTAGAGCACAGTACTCGCTAAGAGGGAGTGTTGATTTGGGGTGGCATCAGATGTGCTCTAGCCATGAAAATTGGTGGAGAGGCTAAAGCACATGAGATCTCCAAGACCCATAAATGGTTTGGACAGATTATACCGGGTTTGGGAGATATTAAAATAATTAATATTTTTAACGGAGTTCCTAAGTCTAAACTTTGGAAAATTAAAATATTAATGGGTATTAATATAAAACTGGGTTAGAAGGTTCCAAAAGTCATGGATCAAGCCAAAATTAATCTTAGCCGTTGATTAGAGATTTAAACTCGGTCGTTGAAGGACCAACGAGAAAAGTATAAGAGAAGGCTTGAGAGTCAGTTGGAAGACACACCAGAGTGATCAGTGATTCGATTTGCTAGAGCAGGGTTGCTAAGCAAAGTTGAATCAGTGATTAGCAGCGAGGAGCAGTGAGTACTAGACAGAGAGGCGGAGATAGTGCCGAGAGACCAACGCAGAGGCAAAGAGTGAGAAGCAGCAGCCAAAGCGGGCCACGCAAAGCCCAGCAGAGACAGCATAGAGGCTAGAGGGCCTGCGTCATCCACGCAGAATGCAGCAGGAGTGATGCAAAGGGTCCCAAAGGCTGTGTAGTGCCTCAGAGTGCTGACGCAAAGGATTCTGAGGCTGACACAGAGCAGCAAGAGGCTAACGCAGTGCTTCAAAGTTGTTGGAGAGGGTTTCGTTGAACAGGTTTTCTGAATACCCGTTACCCAATAGAGAGGTATTACTGCTAGTTGTTTTCTCTGTCGAGTGAGCCAGTTTGGCACCCAGTTGTACTCAAGAAAATATTGCATAATAATAAACCCTCGTAATAGTTGCACCGGTTTTCCCACATTGGGTTTTTCCGATGACATTTGTCTAAAAATAACAGTGTCACTTGTGTGTTTGTTTTCTTTCAATTGTTGATATGTAGATGTTGCGACTGTATTGTGTTTATTTCTGTATTTAAATGTTTTAAATAACTTGTTTGAATTCAAACAAGTAGAAGAAATAAACCAGCATAATACAAATTAATTTTCTAACGGATAGACTTAGAAAATTCAACAATATCCACCTTCCAGATCCTCCACATCCCTAGTCTCCCTCTGCAAAAACCCTAGCTTATCAACAATTTTCTTTCTACCCATTGATCACTACCTCACATCTATTCTACCAATCGATTGTTGTCTGTGGTTGCCTATTGCAACTAGGCATTGTGGTTGCCTTGTCACATTGTCACCTCTATGTAGCCCCAGACCTCTACCGTCAATGTTTCTGTCTGTGCCTACTCTCAGCCCAACCACCTTCCACATTTGCCCATGTGTTAGATCAACCTAAAACCTATCTCCTTTGAGCAATAGTCGTTATTCACTAAGTCTCGGCCACTCCCAATGCATGACTCGTGCAACATACATCTCCACACTCCTAACAACTGTTGGGCTTGACCTCTTCCTCCGCAGGCTCTGTGTATTGTCAAACTGTCATCTTACACAAGCTTATGCACTTCGTCCCATTGTCAGACCTCCCTGCATCATCGTGTCACCTCCAAGCTACCACCATCAAACCTTTGCTGGTAGCTTGTCCATAGTGTGTTGCAACCTTTTGATTGTTAGCATTATTCAACTAGGTGCAATTGGCCTATCAACGACTTCAACTGGCCACCCACTCAGCTACCAACCCTTTTCTTTATTTTTTATTTTTACTTTAACTCAATGTTGAACAAACAATATCCTTACCACCGTACAATGTACATCCTTCATACAGCCTAAAAATATTGCACCTCATACAATCGTGGCTAAATATGGCCTTGGAAATTACTCTATGAACCTGCCTTCCTGCATGATTCAAAGATCAGTTTCAAAGTTTCTAGCTCTAATACCATATTAAATTTTCCTACGAACCTAGCACCCGACTATTCATTGGCCTAGCAAATTACAGATCTACTACATAAATGCATTACTAGATTCTTACTTAATTAGTACAAGCAAACTTACACATAACCAATCTTAATCACAATGAGACAAATAGATTTTGCGCAACCAATAGTTTTTAATTAGAATTATGAACTTGCTTGGACTCTTGTCCTAGGATAATGGCCCAACTAAGAAAAATCACAAATACAACATGATTTGGATCTAATCCAATAGATCATGCACTAAATTAAGATAATAAATTATATTATTTATAGATATTATACTATCTACAAATATGGGCATTCTTATGTCCTAGGTTGCCATGCAAGCATCATGAGATGGACCTATTAGAACACATGATTTAAAGGAACATTTACTACTTAAAGCTCTATAAAGGTGATTGCTTCTTGTAAATTCCCCATTTTCCCTTTATCCTAGTGCACCTATTTATGCCCCACATGGACCATCTTCTCATGTATGCTCACTTCTTTGGCCATAGCCATCATTCTTCATGGTCGTTTCACAATTCATGCTGCATTTTCACTCCCCATGGCAATGTACCACATCCTCCAAGGCAAAGAGAAGGTTTGTTGTAGCCTCCAAGTCAAGCCAAGCCATCTAGAGTTGAAGCACTCAAAACACCTCCTAAATTTGAAGCATGTGATCATCATTAAAGGGGGCCAACTTCACTTAGGGTGGTTGTGAGGGATTAAAGGAGCAACGTGGCACATATGTTGAGCAAGTAAGATGTCAAAGCAAGTCAAAGATATTGCATTGGACCAAGAACAACTCAAAGCAAGCGAAATGGAGCCTTGAAGCACACATCGAGTTATGGACCAAAAGAAGAGATGTTGTGAGTGAAGTTTTCTAGGAAATGATGTGAGGAAATTTACACATGTCCAATGTTTCAGGTGGACTCACCACCCATCATCAGGGACAGAAGCAAATTGTTGGACTCACCACCCATCACCAAGGAATGAAGCAAATTGTCGGGATCCCAACAATTTGCTCCATTCCCTAATGATGGGTGGTGAGTCCACCTGAAACATTGGACAAGTCTAAATCTCCTCACAGCATTTCCCAGAAAACTTCACTCGCAAAGAAGAGATGTTGTCTACCTTCCCTAACTGTTGGAGGACATCCAAGTCAAATAGAGGAATGTTGAGCCATTTCAAGAGGTCATTGAGCCTTCCAAGCTTTCCTACTTTTTGTTCAAGTCAAATCAATCCAATACCCAAGGAAGCGTTGTACTCTAAGGCCAAATCAGCCCTCCTTAATTGTAAATCAAAGCTCTTGATGTGATGTCACACCTCTTTTCAGGGTTTTAAGCAATATAAATTTGTAATTTTACCTAGTCACCAATCATTTTGTGGATGACAAGTCACCCTTTTTTCTAGGAGCAAAAGGAGGATAGATGTTGAGAGGCTCATCTATAAATAGAGAGCTCTCCCTCCCTTGTGAATTGTTGAGATCATTTGCCAAAATGTAATTATTTTCATAAAGCTTTAGTGCTAACATTAGAGTCTCTTTGTCTTAGTTGTTCTAAATCATTTTCAAAGAGAAATTTGTGATTAATTCAAGACTACTACAAGGCTAGCAAGTTTGATCCATTTAAGGGGAAACTTTGTCACTTGGAGAGGGACATCTACAATTTTTCCTTTCACTTCTCTCTTGTTGGTATGAGGTAAGTATTGGATCTCCGAGTTGGGTTATACCTAAGGTTCCTCAACAAGGGTTTCATTTTATTTCATGTCATTATTGAACTTATGGTTTAAGGATATCCCCTTGAGAGGGATCTCTCTAGTAGGGGGCTTGGTTTCATATCGTGTTTTCATTAGACAAAGAGGTAATTTAACTTCTAGGGTTCTACCATTTTGCCCTAATCCACAAGCATTCGACAACCAACTTAAGAAGGGAATCTATCTTGACCATAATATCACTACTGGAGATAAGACATTCAAACCCTAATCCAACAACCAACCATTTTTTTCCAAAATTCTTGCAATTGTCTTTTATTTATTTGTATTATTCAAAAAACCTTAAAAACAAAAAATATAAAATATAAAAATCTAACCATCAAAATATAAAAAATAATCCATGGAATATCTTTCATTTATTGTTCATGAAAAAGTTTATGGATTACATTCTTGAATTTAAGTGTTTTTTTTTTTTTTTAAACATGTCATATTGAAGATTTAAAGGGCCAAGTAAAACAGCCTTCGTGTCTATTGCTTTAAAGATTATCTAAAATCAATTTGAGGATTTTGAAGGTGTCTTCACAAGCCTTATTATTTACAACAATATCTTCAAAGATTGGTGAGGCTCCTTGCCAAGAGTATCGTGAAAGGTTGTCTCTAACATCTTTAAAGCCCCAGTTATATTTATGAAGTATTTTCATTGCGTATATTTAATATTTGGAAGTATTTAAAGCTGTCCTAAGTGCGGCAAAAAGTTTTATCTTGATTAGGGCATTATCATTTTAACTCCTTGGAGATTGAACCCCTAATTCATGCAACTTTGGATCAAATTGTTGTGATTTATTATTTGTATTCATTGTTATTTCAGTCCCCTAGAAAGGATCCATCACTGTAAGTGTGTTTCCACACTCTTGGGTTGCTTCAAAAACACTCCAAATATGTTTCTTTCTGCATTTTCTATATTATTTTGCAAATTTTGAAGTGTAGAACAGCAGCAATCTTGTCCCACTTAGATCACAAATCAAGCGGTAATCAAAAATAAAAACTCTTTCTCTCACTCTCAAGCTTTCAAGGTAACCTTTTGTTGAGTATTTTGAGTGAGTTTTGCTTGCGGATTTGTAATTTCTACAAAGGAATATTAATTATATTATATATCAGCCAGCAGCAATCTTGTCCCACTTAGATCACAAATCAAGCGGTAATCAAAAATAAAAACTCTTTCTCTCACTCTCAAGCTTTCAAGGTAACCTTTTGTTGAGTATTTTGAGTGAGTTTTGCTTGCTGATTTGTATTTTCTACAAAGGAATATTAATTATATTATATATCAGCCTAACATTTACTTCATTTTTAACTCCTAACCTTCATCATTTTGAGCATTTATAGGCACTGGTCTTCGAACATCATTGTGAAGTGTGTGTAAATTGGGACACCCCACATGGCATTCTAGGCGTTGGCATGAATTGAGAGGAGAGTGTTGAGGTAACAATGAGTGCATCTCCTATGTGCTTTACCATTTAGCACCTTGACCAAACCTTGCCAAGGCTGCTAATTCAAGCGCTAACAGGACACATCACAATTCAGTGGGGATTCCTTTGTTGGTTGGTTTCACTGATTATAATTGGATTGACAACACTAATGATTGAAAGTCTACTGCAGGTTGTCTTCAATCTTGGTTCAGAACCTGTTGCCTGAGCTTCTGAGAAGCAACATGCCCTTGCTCTTTCTTCTGTGAAAGTAGAGTATTCAACAATAGGTAGTGCAAGTCAAGAAGCCTTTTCACTTCAACAAATCCATTTAGAGTTTGGAATATGGATACTACGATCAACATCCAACCACACTCTGCGGTGATAATCAAAAAATCATTTAGCCAGCCAAAGGTCTAGTTCAACATAAGTGCAACAAACACATTGAGCTACACATGCACTTCATCAAAAAGTTTCTTCAGGATTGCATTCTCGAAGTGTTCTATTATCCTACAAATGATAAAGTTGCTGAAATTTTCAGTGTCTCTTACAAAAGCAAAGCTTTCCAAGCTTCAATCTAAGTTAGGAATTTGAAAAGTTGTCCTTGAGAGCAGATAGGCTATACTATAATGTCTCCTTCCTTTTCCTATTGTGTTACCTTTGTAAATCCTTCAATCCTGTTCCAAGTTTTGCTTCAGGTGGGATGTAAAGACACTTACGAATTAGTTAAGATCAACTTGGTCTACTGTGTTTTTAGGTAAATTGTGTTTCTTTAGTGTGCATTTGCAATTATCTAATATGGCGGTCATGAGTATATTCTAGACATAAAGTGACCTGATGATTCATCTTCTCCTTCATTCTAATGACTATTGCATTGTGGCTTAACACCCAATTTGTCCATGATCTTTATTTAAAAGAGCATGGGGGGTTATTTGCTAATCATCAATTGTGAGAATCTCATATTTAAATTATTTTCCTTTTAAATAAATCCATTGCCTCAAGTGGTCATGTTGGTTAGGGCCATGCCATTGTTTTTTTAGGTAAATTGTGTTTCTTTAGTGTGCATTTGTAATTATCTAATATGGCGGTCATGAGTATATTCTAGACATAAAGTGATCTGATGATTCATCTTCTCCTTCATTCTAATGACTATTGCATTGTGGCTTAGCACCCAATTTGTCCATGATCTTTATTTAAAAGAGCATGAGGGGTTATTTGCTAATCATCAATTGTGAGAATCTCATATTTAAATTATTTTCCTTTTAAATGAATCCATTGCCTCAAGTGGTCGTGTTGGTTAGGGCCATGCCATTGTTTTCCTATTTGAGGGTCGTAACCACATAATACACTGGGGTATTGATATTTGATTTGTTTATGTGAACAGTTCTTTAATGTGTTTGACCTGCAAGCATGTACCACGTTTATCAAACATTTTCAAGGTATGAAATCTCTGCATTCCAGAACATATATTCTAAAACCCTTAATCACAAGAACTATAAAATTATTCAAAAGGAAACAATGTAATTACACAAGCATCATTCTGGGATCACAAATCTCATATGCTTGTCATGCATGTGTCATTTTTTATCCAAATTAAAAGAAAGCAAGAAAGTTAGATGATTAACATAAAAGGTACCTGCAAATTTTCCCTCACTAAGCAAAACAATATAAAAACATTATGTTTTTCCCCTAAAACAATGACTCATTTACCTGTCCATAGCCAACATCAACACCATAAACAAAGGATGCACCATACTGAAGTAAGCAATCTGTGAATCCACCAGTGGAAAGACCAGAGTCTAGTGCCACTTTTCCAGCAACATCAATATTTAATTTTTCAAGTGCTGCCTCCAACTTATATCCTGCTCTGTAAATGGTCACCTTGTTATGACATAAACAAATGGAAAATGGAACACAGTATAGTGGTGTATGTCGTGTAATGAGTACAAGCTACTAACAAAAGGAAGGAAAATGTACTGTAAATCTGCAAAGGCAGGGCTGTGATGACGATTATCACCTACATACATATTTTGGGGTTTCAGCAGTAATCTCAACAACTGCCTTGTCTTTAACAGCCATCCCCGCCTTACTTGCTACTCGTCCATCTACCAGCACTTTACCTGCAAAAGAGAGATTCTCAATAAAACCATAGAAATTGCAATCACGTAGTCTGGAGATGCAAAATATGAAATAGAAATAACCTTTAAAAACAAATCACGCCAGTTATCAGAAAAAAGGAGTAAATCTACTGCACGTGCACACACACACACACACAAAAATTGGATTTAGCTCAGGTGATTTAACAAAGAAAGTTCATAAACTTACGCTCTGATACCAATGTTACGAACAAAGTTCATAAGCGCAACAGAATACTCAAAAGATCTCAAATATATAAATATCCATGATAGGACAATACTATATTATAAATAGTATTATAAATATCCATGATAGGACAATACTATATTATATAAGAATTGTACAGAAGATAATAGATATATTTTACAAATGAGGGTCTTCTTATATACCTGGGCAGGTGCCCCTTCATGAATGGTCATGTCCCTAGTGACATGCCTCTTCAATAACTAATTATTGTTTAATTTTTATTAATATTATTTATGTAATTTATATTATTTTTATATATTTTTATTCATAACATTGCCTTTCTCTTCAAAAAGCATATTGTTAATAAGATGTGTCATCTATTTCTTTCATCTTGTAATCTATTAGTATCTTCTGGAGTTCTTTGAATTGTCATCTTCAATGATACAAGATGATAGGATCCTTTGAGTGATAAATAAAATTGTCAAACTAAGAAAGGATCTGACCATCCTAAATCAATCTTTTGTGGAACTTTGCAATTACTTGATAGCTGGGATAAATTGTTATTGTTAGACTAGATTGTGCTGACATCATTATGCTTTGGAACATAAGTTTGTTGTTTCTGTTCTAAGTGATTCTGATACGGAAACTGATTGAAATGTTTGCCCTTGTGATTCGAATGCAGATAAGGAATTCTCATGACCTGATTTCCCCTTAACTTGTTTGGGTTGATTTCTTGATTTACTTGAAGTATTTGATTTCCTTTAGGTACATAAGTCACTTGGTTAATCGTTGGATCTTTATTCGAAATCTCCGTCGTTTGAACTGCAACATCTCAATATGGTTTTACTTCCACTGGTTTGTCATCATCTTGAGTTGTGGTATTGAATAGATCAATATTTATTCTTTTTTCTTCAACTTGGTTTGTTACTTCGATGATTCTTTCATGATAAGTTCTTCTACTTTGGTTTTCATTGATTCCTTATCATTTTTAAGTTTCTTAATTTGAGTGAGTAATTTTTTGTTGTTGTCCTTAAGGCAAGTAACTTCTTTATTTTTGTTTGAGATAATCTTTTCAACTTCCTTTTGCATATTTTGCATTGCCTTTTGGTTTTCCTGAAGAATTACTTTTGTAATATCTTTTACATTTTCTGGTGTAACTAAATTTGGCTTCAACATAACACCCTGTAGCGTTATTTACTTCTTTTCGTAGGAAAATGTCAAAAACTTCTCCTTTTGTATTTAGGATGAAGGATCCTAGAGTTTCCATCCAAGGTGAACCCAAAATAATGTCACCTTGAACATTCCATAGGGATTGAACAGAAAATTGTGATATAAATGTATAATCCCCAATGCTTAATTGCAGTGTTACTTGGGAGCGGGAGCGGGAGCGGGGAGCGGGAGCGGAAGCGGGAGCGGGAGCGACCATTTTCAGAAGCTCCCGGTTTGGGAGCGAATCCCGGAGCGATTTTTTAAAAATATATATATTTTTTTATATTTTTTAATTTTTGATACATATATGTCAACAAAAACATGTAGAATGATGAAATAGACATAAAAAACATAAAAAAACATAAATTGATCATTGAACCATATCACATCAATCATCTAGAAATTATAATCGTCATCAACCTTAGTAAAATAATAAATTAAAATAACATTCAATTCAATAACATTTATCATCATTGATCACCAAAGTAACAAGTTGTACTTGTAAGCCAAGTTTAACCATTACAAGAAGTAATATCGAAGATATTTCTAAGTCCTAACTTCTAACTGTTAACATGATATGAAATGTTAAAAATTTATAAAATGAAACATGAATAATGAGATGAAATGAAACAACTTTAGTCTTTCACAAAGCATCATATTCATAATTCACAATCATTACCAATGAGTTATAATTGCCAAGGCCCAACTTCAAACTTCAAATTTTCATTGTCACAGTGATATAATGTTTACAAAAAATATCATAATGTCATAATGATATGAAAGAGTCAAGAGTCAAGAGTCAAGGACTCAAAACTCAACACTGAACAGTTATGAAAACTAAAGTGACAAGTCTAATAGAAACTAAAAAAGACAAGTAAAGTGTAAATCTACAAGTGGCCCTTGCCACGAGAGTCTCCAGGAGTATAAGTAGGTCTTGGCGGTCTTCTAGGAGTCTCCCTCCCAGACCGACGACCAGAACTCGAGCCTCCACGCGAGGGTGTCGATGGAGGTGGCGACAGCAATGGAACAAGACTCGGGCCCCGAGAACTGCTACTGGATGGTGGAGGTGGAGGTGGCATGGCTGCTGCAGCTGCTTCAGCTTCATCCCGTACAAGCTCATCTTCTAGTTCTTCCATATGTACAATGCCATCCTCTAAATTGTCGTCCTCAGGGTGACTGTCCCAAATTTTATATGTGGGATCTTCATTGGCCCGATCACAGTAATGGCTCAACAACCTCAAATTGTAGTGCACATAAACCAAGCTTTCTGCTCGGTTTTCGTTGAGCCTGTTTCTTTTCACATTATGTATATAACTGTAGGTGCTCCAACACCTCTCTGCAGAAGAAGAATTTACAACCTGTGCAAGAACTTTCAATGCCAATTTTCGCAAAAGTCCGTCGCCGCCATATGTTTCCCACCATGTGAGAGAATCAAATTTATCTTTGTCGTCCATTGCATGGAAGTTACCATACAAACCACTGCCAGTGAAGTATCTGCCTATTTCAAGGCGCACAGCTGCACATTCCTCCCTGTCAGGCACCAACTTTTCTAATGCATCCAGATATCCTTTAGTTACCTCTCGATCTAAATGGGGTTTGGTCCTAACACCACCCCCTGCTGCAGGTTTGCCCAACCAAGAATCTGAGTAGTATTTTGGCGTAAGGATATACGCCAAGCAATGTAGTGGAAGGTTAAGCTTTTTCCACCGTTCACACACACAATCGTGAATCAGATTGTACAAGTCGGGATCTCTGTTATTAACAATGTCTTTTATTTCCCCCAACATGGTATCCATTTGCTCATACACCTCGCCAATCACCGGTTTGTCTGTATCTGCAAACCGAATCATGTTATAAATTGGCTTGGTGAAATCCAATACCTGTCTCACAGCTGTCCAAAACTGCCCATCAAGAGCGGCCTCCTCCACCGTATCAAAACCTGCAATGTCAGTTACATTTGTAGCCCTTTCCTTTAACACCTGCCAATTTGGACTTGATACCATGCTAGCTAAACCCTCTCTTACCTTCAAAAGGCGCCTGAAGGTGAGGTAATAGCTACCAAATCTAGTCCTCGCAATCTTCAGCAACTCCAATCTCGAGTGACTGCGGAAAAGGCCATGGGTATTGCTATGATTTGTAATAAATTTTATCATTTTTTTTCCTCTCTTGTACAAATCCCCAATCCATTGGTATTGTTCATTTTTGTTTTTGACAATATCATGCAACAGAAGGTTCAATGTGTGAACCAAACATCCAGACCAAAATATGTTCGGGTATCTATCCTCAATAATTGCTCCCGCTGCCTTACAATTAGGAGCATTATCAGTGATGACTTGGATGACATTGTATGGGCCAATACGCTCAATTGTTTCAAGCAATGCTTCTGCAATGTTGATAGCGGTCTTGAACTTGTCTGAGTAATCATGTGCAGCTAGAAAAATGGGACCACTTCGGGACACAGCAAGAACACTTATCAATGGCTTGCCTTTTACATTTGTCCATCCATCAGATACAATGGACACCCCATTGTCAGTCCAAGAACTTGTCATTTTATTCAAAGAATGTGATATTTTTGCTTTTTCATGATCAAGGCCAACTGTTCTTGCCTTGTCATACCCAGGGCTCTTGTATCCTTTAGGGGCATCATTTATGGCAGAAACCATTTCGTGCCAATAAGGTGAGCGTAGAACATTGAATGGTATCCCATTTGCATAGAGGAACCTGTAAATTTTTGAATCCACATCATTCCTACACCCCTCATCAAGGAAATCTGATATGCTTCTACGGCGTAAAGATGATGACCCTGAGCCTCCATGTCCATATCCACTGCCTTGGGAGGATGCTGAAGGAGTTCTTTGTGAGCTTGGTTCAAAGAAACCCCTTGATCTTTTTGCTTTGTATTGGGCGTCCTCCTCTTCCTTTATGTATTTGGCTCTATCAACTGTTGACACCCCGTTGCAAGTTCTGATTCCTATTTGTTTCTCTCCATCCCATGCCCTTTTCCCGCAAAGGTGTCTTCTCAAACGGGTGTATGAGCCTGTGAAATCAGTGTTGCAATGGGGGCAATGAAATTTAGTGGTTCCACCCCCTCTCCCTGTTTCAGGCCTCTGAACATATTTCCACAATGGAGTTTGGTCTTGTTTAGTTTTTTCACCCTCATGTTCACCCTCCACATCCTCCTCACTGGGGTTTTCACCTATTTGACTTCCTCCGGCTTCTTCATCCACCTCTTCAGGGTCAGGCCCCCTCCGTTTCCTACTCTCCACCACCATAATAACCAGAAAGGGGACCAGGAAGAGGAAAATGCCAATAAAAATGCTCAGGTCCATCGTGTTTGATGTTTGTAGGGTTTGAGTCTTGAATCTGCAAATTAATTTAGTTTATTGGGATTAATTCATTTAATTTATTAATTTAATTTAAATTAATGATCTTTAAACTCAAACAGGTAAATGAAACTAACCAAATTAACTACCTAACCAGCTAAACTAACTAAATGATTAAGTTACATACCTCTGCAAGCTTGCTCCTCGCTCCTTGGCACTTGCTCCTCGCTCCTCAGCTCTGGCTCCTTGCTCCTCAGCTCTTGCTCCAGCTCTCAATCTCTTGCTCAAGCTCTCAATCACTTGCTCAACAAAGTTGTAATGACAAGTTTTTGGCCCATTGGGCTTATAAAACAAAAAAAATTAGCTAAATTTTTTTAATTTTTCGGGTCCGGCGGAATTTTTTTCCGCCGAACCGCTCCCGGCCGGTTAAAAATCGCTCCCGGAGCGTTTTTTAATGCCCGGGAGCGATTAGGGAGCGATCGCTCCCCTATCGCTCCCGGGCATTAAAAAACGCTCCGGGAGCTCGGGAGCGATCGCTCCCTGAAACGCTCCCTATCAGAGCAGGGAGCGTAAATTTTTTTAAGGGAGCGCGCTCCCGAAAATCGCTCCCGTCCGGGAGCGATTTTGGGAGCGCGCTCCCGACCCGCTCCCGAGCCGCTCCCGCCCGGAGCGCGCTTCGGGAGCGGGTTCGAAGGGGGGGGGGGCGCTCCCCCGCAACACTGCTTAATTGTAAATTAGATATTTCATATTGTTTGTTGTCCAAGAAGTCTAAGTTTTCGATTATGTTTGATTCAAGGATTACCAATTGGTTTGCAATTCTTGGGTTTATATAATTTTTATTTTCGGCGAGAGAGATTGCAATAGTAGCATCTTTTCCTGCTAAAGTTGCCTTAATTCCAAATAGCATTGAAGCATAGTCAAATGAAGCTCCTGGAAATCTTCCTTCTTTCATTTCTAACTTAGACTCTATTCCTTTTTTGTCAGTGATGATTCCATTTTGTTTTGTCGCGACGAGCTTAGGGTTTGAAAGATGATTCCTTCTCTTTTCTTTTCCTTTTTTTTCTTTTTTTTTAAATAATCTTCAAAATATTTAAAATAATTTGTCTTATAACCCTTCTCTTCTTTAAAAGGAGCCTTGAATACTATTCATAATTTTACTTTTTTTAACTTCTTAATTATTTCACACACACACATATAGTAAGTTGTCAAAGGAAGCTGAGATGATCAATGAAAGAACTAAGATGAGGTTTGTATGCATCTATGTTTTCAGTTAAATTCATGTCATCATTTGTACCAATGAGCATGGAAAATTGCTCTAGTAGCATGGTCAAGAATAGGGTAGATCTCTTTCATTGAAGATATGCATGAAGACATGGTTCTCACACTAAGAAAAGTCAACATGAGAAATATCCTCATATGAGGTATGAGGTGGTTGACAAGAGAACCTATAAAGAGGCATATGGGAAAAGAGATCAGGAATAAAAGACAACATGGACACGAGGAATCAATATTTGACAAATTTGTTGAGACATTTCCTGGAAGAAGGCACGAGCATACTGACAAAGGAAGAAAAGGACAAAGGACCCTTGACACCTGGAAAGGCCTTGGAGATATGAACATGCAGGATGCTAATGATTCAAGCCAACAAAATATCATGATAAGAAGCCATCTCGTAAGGTACTATTTGATTTAATGTTATGCTTTAATTTCTTGTATAATATCTAGATAGGTTCATGCAGGGCTATTGGAACAAGAGTTGTAAATGCAAGTACAACTAGCATTGTGGTAAGATGGAAATTCCTGAAAGAGTTCCATATATGTATCAAGAATGCCACTTTCCATGGAGAAAGGAATGACATGACAAACTAAGAAGGAAATTAATTGATGGTTGATGCCCTACAAGGAGGAAATTTGACTAACTTTCATGACATCAAGGAAAGAAATTTATCAAGCCGCTGAAGGACCCACAAGAAGATGTTGCTGATGAAAAAGGAGAGTGCCTAGTTGAAGAGGGAGCTTTGACAAGTCCCTAATTAAGAGGGAACTTGGGCATGTACCTGGTCAGAGGGAGCTTGGGTACATTCCTTTATAGGAATGGATATATCTTCCCTAATTGAGAGGGAGAGATAGACATAACAATTTTGTCTTCACTTGAGAATAAAGAATGGAGGACTGGGTAATCATCTGGTATTTGAGCACGTTGAGGATGTGTAGGGCATCCAAGAAAAGAGTAGGCAAGAGGACCGATACTCTTTGAGGGTTGGGAACCCAAGATAAGAATAGTCCTAGAAGGTCATACTCAGTGAACACCCGAGTGGGTATATACCTTGACAGACAATGATGAAGGTGTCTATAGTCATTGGTCTCGCCAACATTGTGCTTTGATCTAATGAAGAGATAGAGTTGTCAGTCAAGGCCTTGCTGTGGAAACAATGTTGGTTACTATGATGCTAGAACAGAGAGATTGCCAATGGATTTCTCTTATGTGAATTCTTCAGATTGAAAATGTCCAAACACCTTGTAAAATGATTTATGAATACCTCCCTAGTTAAGAGGGAGTGTTGAAGAAAGTGTAACTAGGTTCGGTCTTCATAAATGTAATTTCGATCTTTGTACTTGTAAAAAAAAAATATTTATTATTTTTGTCATTATCAAGAATGGGTTTCTTGCCCATTTGATAGGTCAAGCACGTGTTTAAGTGCTTCTAGGAAATTCAAAGGATCAATGTAATTGTTGAAGACCCATGTGGGCATGTTACACTATGTAAATCTATGTATTAGAGTCAAAGAAATATGTCAAAAGAGATCCTCCAAAGCAAAGACAAGTCTCCTCTTCAAGTCGGCTCAAAGAAATGAATTTTTGGTGCACTTAAGGACATGTCGGCCTCACTAGCTCAAGTCGGCCCAAATAGGAGGGACAAACTCCTATATATAGGGTAGTTCGACCTCACCAATAGACCATCAAGCTATCTCTGAAATCAGCGAGGAAGAAAGTCAAGAAGGAGGTGTGAAGAAGAGAAAAAGGTTGCTTCTAGGCCAGCGAAGAAGAGAAGAAAGAAATCCAAATTTTTGGGACTGTTTTAGGGCTCTTTTCTGTCACACGTGCGAAGGAGAAAGGGCTCATTTTGCTGCCACATCAGATCTGCAATTGTAGTCATAAGAAGTAGCTCGGTTGGGCTAGAAGAGATCACCAATCAAAGTCTCCTCATCAAGCGAAGAAGGGGACACCTAAAGCGAAGGAAAGAAGCAAGTAAAAAGGTCAATTCCAAGCCCTAGATCAGCCACACGTGCGAAGAAATCAGATCTGCAGTAGTGTTAAGAGGGTTAGCCTCTAACTCAGAAATATATCGGAAGAAGAGCCTCCCTCTCCAGTCTAAGTATCAAGGAGAAGGAAGATTGCCCAGCCATGTAGAGAAGGAAAGGAAGGCACCAAAGAAGAGGCCTCTAAGGAGATCTAGGGTTTCTGCAGTTGCCGGAAAAAGAGCAAAGGAAAGTGCCATCTGTTGCCAAAAGAAGTGCGCAGGAAGAGATCAAGGTGCAGTGCAGAAGAAGGCTTTGATTGAAGAACATAAGGGAAGAGAGATTGTGTCTTGTGCTTGAAGGATCTACTGGTCAAGGGTCTAGGGTTTGGCATTTGTCAATTGAAGCTTCAATAAGAGAAATTTGCAAAAGGGTTTTCCTCTCTAGGAGATAGAGGTTTTGCCCTGGCTGAGAGCCAACATCTTGTGTTCTTGTTTCTCTTGTTTTGGTAACTATTTGATGAAGTAAGAGAACACATTCTAATAATAATAAGAGAAGATTCTACTAATAAGAAAAAGTAAAAAGTACCTCACAAATAGTTATCATCGTCAGAAGAATCTCATCATACCTAGATGCCCTAGATTCTTCAACACTAAGAACTATGATGCAGGAAACATTGGCAGAGGGGGCGTTTCAGAGGGGGAAACGAAACGAAACGGGTTTCCCCGTACCGTACGGCCTGGAAACGTGTTTCCGGCCGTACGGTCACGTTTCCCGAAACGGAAACATGGCCGTACAGCCGGAAACGCGTTTCCAGGCCGTACGGGCCCCGTTTCCCCCAAAAAAATACTTGTTTTTTAAATTTTTTTTTTTTAATTGGTTTTTAAATTTTTTTAGGGTTTCTAGGTTATTCTAGAAACCTAAACTAAAGTTATAAAAGAGCAGCTTCTATCATTCTCTCATCACACTATTCAGCAAGTCGTTTCTCTTGGAGATTGGCAGTTGTTTCAGCTAGGGTGTTTTGAGTAGTGAGCAAAGTAGATTTCAGCAGCAGGAGAAAGAGATTTCAGCAACAAGAGAAAGAGATTTCAGCTGGAGATTTCAGTAGCAGCAGATTTGGGTCAGCTACAGCCATATTTCTCTTCTCTTTTCTGCCATTTCAGGGTAGTTTCAGCCACAGATAATTAATTTGGGTAAGCCACATTCATTTTTTTAGTTTTTTCTTACTATTTCTTCAATTTTTCTAGGGTTTAGGCAGCCAAAAATATGAAAAACGTTTTTTATTGATAGATCTGTTTTTTAAATTTATTTTTGCAGCAGATTTGGCTCAGCTACAACCATATTTCTCCTCTTTTCTGGCATTTTAGGGTAGATTCAGCCACAGAAAATTAATTTGGGTAAGCCATATTCATTTCTTAGTTTTTTTCTTACTATTTCTTTAATTTTTCTAGGGTTTATACAGCCAAAAATATGAAAAACGTTTTTATTATTTACGGATTTGTTTTTTTAATTTATTTTTGCAGCAATGGCTTCCAGCCAATCTGCAGCAGCAACTTCAAGCCCTAGGGCCAACCCAAGGGCTGAATATTATCCTCTTTGGAGGCATGTGACGAAGCTTCAAAGATGTGGAGGTGGTGGCTCATGGGAATGGCGATGCAATCTTTGCAATAATACGTACAAGGGCTCCTACCCAAGAGTGAAGGCGCATCTATTGCATGGAGGAGGACATGGGATTGCAGGTTGCACAAAAACATCAGATCCGTTGGTAAGGAGGGCATATCAAAGAGAGCAAGATGAGGCGGATGGTACTAAGAGAAGGCATGATGACCTTACTCAAGCTCCATCTAACATTGAGCCAAGGATTGTAGTTGAAGCAAGAAAGAGGAGAGCTGGTCACACTCAAGAACATGAACAACCAGCACCCAAAAATACCAGAGGCCCAGCATCCCATTCAGTTCAGGATAGCAGAATTGCTAGATTGGTGAATGTGCAAGCAAGAGAAGAAGCTGATTCCAGAGTGGCCAGGTGCATTTATGCATGTGGTATCCCATTCAATGTTGTTCGCTCTCCTTACTGGAAAGATATGATAAGGGCAGTTAACAAAGCTCCTCAAGGGTACAAGGGGCCCAACTATGAGAAAGTCAGAACCCAGCTTCTCAAAAATGAGAAGGAACTTGTGGAGGACGTTTTAGCTCCAATTCGTTCTTCCTGGACTAGCTCTAGGGTTACCATAGTCTCAGATGGTTGGACAGATATTAGGCGCAGACCATTGATAAATATCATTGCCACTTCCCCCAAAGGAGCAATGTTTATCAAGGCAGAAGACCAATGTTGCACAAAGCGCGATCGGGATTTAATCGGCGCCGGGAAAAAAGCGGAAAAAATCGACAAAAGCGGGAAAAAAGCGGAAAAAAGCGGGAAAAAAGCGTTTGGCACAAAAATATTCATTTTTTTTCATTTTTTTTCAATTTTTTTAATATCTAAACCATCTACAACATAAAATAAATACATTGACACATAAATATGATAAAAAAACTAATATATAAGATGTTTAATATCATTTCTAGCGCTAAAATCACACATAACATTGAATCATGTCCTGAATAGTAAGTCCTGAGTCCCAAGTCCAACTCAGCCTCAAAATATCAACAAAAAATATGATAATGTATCTCATCATGTCATAATGTCATATACAATAAAATGAAAGTCTAATCCTATTGATTTCCTCTGCCCCTCTTGCGAGAAAATGGCACAGCTTTCTCTTTCCCTCTAGATGTAGAAGCTGGTGCCTGTGCTGGTGGAAATGGCAGTGGAGTCTGACATGCTCTAGAAGCTGAAGAACTAGTAGTAGCAGCTACAGGAGGCTTAGGTGGACGGAGACCACGTACTCTACTGGTGGTAGTGGTAGCCCGGGTAGCCCGGGTAGGCGGTGTCACCTCCTCCTCCTGCTCCTCCAACTCCTCCTCCTCCTGCTCCTGCTCCTCCTCCTGCTCCTCCTCCTCCTCCCCCTCCTCCTCCCCCTCATCCTGCACTAACCAATCCTCAGTGGGATCCATGAGAGGCCTCTCGGTCTCAACCCTCCATTCAGCAGTGGTGTCAATCCCATCCAATGAGATGGCTTCCGTATCAGGTGTCTTACTCTTCTCTAGTTGTCTCACCCACAATCGAAGATTGTAGTAGACATAGACCATGTCATTAAGTCTATGGGACTCCAACCTGTACAAAGTTCATGAAATAATAATTAATAATTAATATTATAAAAAAAATATTGTTTAAAACTTTAATGAATTCAAAAATTTATTTGGAAATTTGCAATATTTTAAATGTTTAAGTGTTAACCTATTGCGCTTCTTGTTGTGTATTTTTTCAAATACACTCCAATTGCGCTCACATCCCGAGGAGCTGCATGTTTGGCTGAGGATGCGTACGGCAAGATTTTGCAAAAGGGGTACTCTGCCACCATACATCTTCCACCATGCGTCTACAACAAAATTACAAATAAAATTTTAAATAAACATAAGAGAAAAATGGAATTTGAAGAAACAATGAAATTTGAAAGTTGAAACAAAGTTACAAAGTACATACTACAAACTAAAAAATACCTGGCATTTTAATCGTCCTATCAATGACAGCCATCTCAAAGCCAAATGTGCCACCTGACAACTTATATTGCTCAATTTGTCTAGAGATCTCCATACGTTCTTCTGGAGATCTCACCATCTTCTGGACACAGGTTAATAATCCTTCCACGACCTCAACATCAAAATTAAACCCACATGCATAAGAAAATGCAGGGTTCAGGAAAAGCCCAGCAGCATGAATGGGACGATGGAGTGTGTTGTTCCATCGCTCATCAATGACTTCCCATAGAAGGAGTTGTCTCTGAAACCCATCATCTCCCTTATCATCATAGTAGGACCGAATGGCTTCTTTGGCCCTGTCCATGGCTTCATACAAATAGCCCATTGCGGGCTTCTCACCATCAACCAACCGAAGAACCTTTACCAAAGGTTCTGTAACAGCGCACACCTCCTGCACTCCCGCCCAGAAGTCTTCCTGGTATGAAACTAGTCTGCAGACGGCCTCTCCTTCTGGTTTGCGGCTCATTGACGAAGCACGCCACTCCTCTGAAAGAAACATTCTCTTCAAATCCCACATAGAATTCAAGAGGGATTGAAGAGATATGAAACTCGTCGCAAACCGTGTAATGGCGGGGCGCACCAACTCTTTGTTGTTGGTGCATTTTCTCATCAAGCTAAGCATAGATGTGTGATTGTAAATAAATTTTGTGATGCTTTTTGATGAGTCAACAACCTCTTTGACAAAGGGAATTTTCCCTATGTCCTCTAACATCAAATCAATACAATGGGCAGCACAAGGTGTCCAAAATAAAGCAGGATGCCTGTCCATAAGCATTCTACCAGCAGCAACATAATTTGCAGCATTGTCCGTTATGACTTGGACAACATTTTCTGCACCCACCTCCAAAATAAACACATCCAGCAAATCACATAAAGTTCTTGCATCTTTGATTTGATGAGTTGCATCAACAGATTTGATAAACATAGTCCCCTTGGGACAACTAACCAAGAAGTTTATAAGGGTTCTCCCCTTTTGGTCAGTCCAACCATCTGACATAACAGTGCATCCTGTTTGTGCCCATGATGCCCTAAAATCCTCCAATCTTTGGGTGCAGTCACGCTTTTCATCTTGAAGAAACCGACCTCTGAAATCATGAAGAGAAGGGATTTTGTACCCCGGGCCAACACTGGCAATAGCATCAACAGTAGGTTGGAAAAATGGATTACTCCTTACAATGCTGAAAGGAATATCACTCCAGAGGAGAAATTTTGTCATCAACTTGTCAGCTTGTTCTTTTTCAGTTCTTTTTAGCATTGAACCAATAGTTGGTTGTGAACCAGGTGTGGTTCGAGGAACAAAATATGATGATGCAGCTACCGGATTGACTGACGCTGCAGTAGAACCAGTGCCACTTGGCCCACTTCCTTCAACTGACCTTTTTAGTTGCCTTTTGAGTTCTTCTTTGGCATCTCTAGTGTGCTCTAATTCTCCCAATGCTCTCATGGCTTTTTGGATAATTTCAGCATTTGTATTTAGACAGGGCCCCACATCATGTCCAGGGATTTGTGCAAGGTGGAACTTCAACCTGTACACCCCCCCGAATATTTCCTTTCCACACAACTTGCAATACAAGTTTTGTCTATCATTCGGAGTTTTAGGGTCACCATATTCCCAGAAAGGATCCAATTTCCTTGGCATGTTTGTTTTTGAATTTTGAATTTGCAAACCTATGGAAAAATAAGGATTAGGAAATAGGAATTTGGGATTACATAATACAAATTACAATTTAGCATTTGCAAAATTACAAGTTAATTATTTCCAAAATCCCAATTTCTAAACCCAAGTTACCCAACCAAATGCCAATGGCAAATGCCAAAAAACAATGAAAATTCAAAAAAAATAAACAATGTTTAAAAAAAATGAGAAAATAAAAATAAAAAATTGGTTCTCATAGTCATAACAAATTACCCATCCCAAATCAATGAAAATTTTCAAAAACTTCTTTAAAAACAATGAAAACCAAAGTTTTTATAGAAGCAAAACCAAAAAAAATTAATCTACATACCTCTTTTATGGACAAATTGGTGATCTTGGCTTGGATTCCTCCTAAAAACGCTTGGATTCGCTCCCAAATCCGACGGAAACCCTTCAGCTCCTCTCCCTCACCTCTTCTCCTCCTCCTCCGCGCGGCGACAGCACAATGAATTAAAAAAAAATCGAATTTGCCATATAAAACCCCGCTGCCCGCGCCTCCCACGATTTTTACGCAAAAAACCGCGATTTTTTCTAAAAAATCGCGATATTTTCAAAAAATCGCGATTTTTTCGATAAAAATCGGTATAAAAAAAAGTGGCGATTTTTACGGATAAAAATCGCGATTTGATCGGGCAGAGGAAAAAATCGCGATTTTCCGATAAAATCGCGATTTTATCGCGATTTTAACAACACTGCAGAAGACTGCTCAGGAGAGGTGAAAGATGCACAGTTCATTGCTGATATTATTATAAAAGCTATTGAACAAATAGGGCCTAACAGGGTGGTGCAAGTTATCACGGATAATGCACCAGTTTGCAAAGCTGCAGGTTTAATCATTGAGGGGAGGTATGACCACATCTTTTGGACACCATGCATTGTCCATAATCTGAATCTGATCTTAGAGGAGATCGACAACAAAGTTTCCTGGATAAAGGAAGTCACAGGGGAAGCAAGGGAGATTATCAAATTCATCACCAACCACCACCAGTCTCAGGCCATATTTCGAGAGTACTCCAAATTGGAGTTGTTAAAAGTTGCTGAGACAAGATATGCCTCAAACTTCGTGATGTTGCGCCGCCTTGTTGAGGTTAAGCATGCATTAGTTTCTATGGTGGTGAGTCAACTTTGGATTGAGTGGAGACAAGCAGATTCAGAGCGGGGATCTATGGTGCGTAGATTGTGCCTTGATGAGGATTGGTGGAGCAAGGTAGATTTCTTGCTAAAGTTCACAACCCCTGCATTTGAGCTTCTCCGGAGTGCTGACACTGACCAACCTTTCTTGGGAGAGGTATATGATGACATGGATTCCATGGTTGAGAAAACTATGGAAATCATTTCGCAGGAGTCTCCACAACTTTTGTTTGTTGATGATCATTTTGCTGGTTTGATCAAGAAAATCATTGTTGACAGGTGGAACAATTTCAATACACCATTGCACACTTTAGCACATGCTTTGAACCCCAAATTTTATGATGAGGAGCTTATTGCTAAAAGCAATGGGAAGAGGAAGGCACCCCATAAGGATAGAGAGGTGGCTACTGGGGTGAAAAAAGCACTTATGAGAATGTTTCCTTCTTATCTACATAGGGAGGTAAAGGAGGAATTTGCCAGTTTTGCTGCAGGAATAGATGATTATGCAGATATATCAGCTTTGGAGGAGAGAAGCACCATGAATCCAGTTAGGTGGTGGATTTGTCATGGAGCAAATGGTGTACATTTGCAAAGCCTTGCCATTCGTATTCTTTCACAAGTGGCAAGCTCTTCATCAGCAGAAAGGAATTGGAGCACTTATGGTTTTATTCATTTTGTGAAGCGCAATAGGTTGGGCTCACAGAAAGCAGAGGATCTTGTTTATGTGCACTCCAACCTTCGCCTTGCATCTCGTAGGGCTCCAGAATACAACAGTGGTCCTTCTAAAGAATGGGATGTGGATGCAGAAAATCCTGATTTGGATCTCTCTCTTGCTGCCCTGAATATTGAGGACGATTCTGGAAGTGGAAATGGTGCATCATCTTCTTCAGCACCACCATCCACTGTTGAGCATTTTGCTGCTTCTATTTTTGATGAGGATTGTTATGATGAGGATTAGTCTTTTGTGACTTGTCTCTATAGTTCTTGCAGCCTTATAGTCTTTATTGTACTTGCAGCCTCATATACTAATATAAATAAACGCTGATTTTGGATTTTCCAGTTCCTATATTTTTATTTTCATTATGTGATTATTCATGACTCATGAGTAAATGTGATGTATATTTAATCTTAATGTTTAAATGTTATAATGTAAAATTGTAAATGTATCATTAATGCTTTATGACTGCACAATGCACATATATATATTAATAATTTTTAAATATTTTTAATATATATATATATATATATATATATATATATATATATATATATATATATATATTCGCGTTTCCCCGTTTCCAAAATTTGGGGAGGTCGCGTTTCGTATCGCTTCCCGTTTCCGAAACTCGTTTCCGTTTCCCCGTTTCGTGCAACTTAGACTAAGAACCTCTCCAAGACCAAGTCAACCCCTGCTTGAAGATGTAGCAACCTCTCCTTTCTTCACCCTTGATCCTGCAACTCAAGTTTGATCTTCTTGACCTCTACCTCTGCAATTTTTGGCTACCTATAGTTGGTTGCAACTTCCCACCTGTGACCAAATTAGGGCTATTTAAGCCCTCTTCTTCTTCGCTTGACTTAGGGATACTTTTATTATGAATTCAGCGTTCAATATGGATCTTTCTCCTTCCTTGATTCGATTCAACCCTCCTATGATCATTGTAATTTGGTCTTTACTACAGAGATACAAAGCCTAACAGAATGTAATTGCTTCACTCTTCCTTCGGCCTTTATCTCTTCGTCTTCACTCGAATGAGAAGCTTCTTCTCTGTCCTTGTGCTTGAACTTCTTGTTTCTTGGTTGTTGTGTCTATAATGAGGCCGAGTACACCTATATATAGTGATTTTCCCATGTAAATAAGCCAACTTGATTGGATCCTAGGTCGACATGTCATCTTGGTGTAGTCTCATTGCTCCATTTTAAGGCCGACTTGAGCTTGGTCTTGGAGGGTCTTTTAGCTCTTACAATGACTCAAATACATATGTAACATGCCCAAGAAGGGTCTCTCATACATGACATTGACTCAATTGACTTTATGACTTAATGACCAAACCTAATAGCTCACAATGGGAGCTTCATCTATAAAATAAAATTCCTTGAGCATGAAACCCATGTCTCAATAATAAAATAATTTTACTTTTCCTTCTTTACATTAATTACATAAAATCATGATTACACATGTCATTATGAAGACTGAACCTACTTACATATTTCAACACTCCCTCTTAACCAGGGAGGTATTCATAATCCATACAAGGTACTTGGACATTCTCAATCAGAATTATTCTCACAAGAAGAGTCAGATTGGTAACCCATCTGTATAGCATCATATCATCCAGCATTGTCGCATAGCAAGGCCTTGACTAACATCTCTATCTCTCCACAAGATCAGAGCACAATGCTGGAAAGACCAATGATTTATAATTTTATAGACACCCTCATCATTGTCTCTCTCGGAACAAACCCCACCCAGGTTCTCTCAGAATATGTTCCACTAGGACTATTCTTATCTTGGATTCCCTGACCTCAAAGAATATTGGTCCTCTACGACTACTCTTATCATGGATGCCCTACCACATCCTCAAAGAGTATCGGATGCCAGATGCTTACCGAATCCCCCATTCTATCTTCCCACGTGAAGACAAGAGTGATGTGTTTATCTCTCCCTCTCAATTAAAGAGGATATGCCCATTCCAATGACGGAATGTACCCATTCCTATAAAAGGAATGTACCCAAGCTCCCTCTTAATTAGGGACTTAACCAAGCTCCCTCTTAACCAGGGACTCGCTTCCAACAGCTCTTTAGGTGGAGATCATGGGACAAATAGTTGCTTGAAGAACTCCTCCTTTCGATGTCATGAAGTTCTTTATTATTTAATCAGGAGCCTTCATCTTTTTGGGACATTTTCCTAGGGCATTGACCATCCATCATTTTCATCATGTTAGTCATGTCACCCTTTCTTTCACTGGAAAGTGATCCATTAGTCCATATTTGGCATTTCCTTCAGGATCTTTCATCCTACCACATGAGTGTCAGTTGTAGATGATATCTACAGCTCTTCCTTTGGTAGCCCTGCATAAGCCCATCTAGATATTTTTCAAAAATAGAAAATGAATATTAAATTAAAGATACCTTTGTGATGGTCTTTTATCATGACATCTCCTTGTTTGCATCAACATCTTGCATATATATTGACACATCTCCAAAAAGATATACAATGTCAAGGGTCTCTTTCTTTTACAGACTTTATAAGGATCTTTATATATTTCCCATGGAAATATAATAGTCAAATTTACTAGTCCTTGGATGTTGATTTCCTTCTCCATAGTTGCATTTTTCATGATCTCTTCCTTTCTTTATTCACACATTTCCTTCCAAGAACTTCCAATCATAGTTCCTTCAACTTTGTCAACCACCTCATATTTCCTATGAGGACATATTAGGTTGATTTCATCTAGTCAATGTGTGAATCATGCCTTCATGCATCCTTTCAGAGGAGGAGATCCTTCCTTTTTATCGTGCTCTTGAGGTATAACACTCATTCATGATATCTGCAACCATATGACATGACTTTGTTTTATCAAGTATAAGCATACATACCTCATCTCTTTCTTTTGGTCATCTAGACTTCCTTCAGCAGCTTCCTTGATTGAAAGAACTTCAATCCCTTGACCTGCTTCACTTCTTTTGACATCATACCATCATCCTATGAATCCCATACAAGTTGGAATTCCTGGCGAGACACTTGCTTCTTCCAGTAGGTGAACCTTCTAATGAAGATGATGAAGATCTTGATCATCCTCATTCTACAAATGCTCCTTTTGAATGATGTATGATGAGACCTATACTAGATGACTTTCTTTTTCCCATAAGTACTACTTATGTTTCTAATGAGGTTACCAAGAGCTACATCTTTCTCTAGGTGGTTGTTATAGACTTCTATTTCAGCTATTTTCATGCTTCTTCATCATGATGTCACGAATTCTTGCTTTTACGCGTATGCTTCTATGATGCCATCTCTTAACATGATGCATCCTATAGAACTTCTAATGATAGCTATACTTTACAACTGAAAACTTCAAAAGAACTAGGTGAAGAAGACTATCTCAATCATAGTACAGATCTTTTACTTCCTCCTTATTGGATTTCTTCTTTTCAACTTCTTCTACTTCTTCAGTGATATGGGCTTCTTCTCTTCCTCTTCGTTGTTGTCCTTCGTGAACTTCGGACAATCTCTCTTGTAGTGCCCGTATTATTGACATCCATAGCATTGAACCTTTTCCATATTCTTCTTTCTTTTTTGAGGAACAAATTTCCCAAACTTCCCTTTCTTTTTTCTATAGCAGCATATGCTTGAGTTTGTTCATTTGATCCTACATCAAAGTTTTCCTTCAACCTGGTTTCTTCAATTTGGCACAGTGACCACAGATCATTGAATGGAGTAGCTTCCTTTTTCCCATAGATACTTGATGTGAAGTTTCCCCATTCTTCTGATAGTGCATTGAGCACTATGGTAGTCATCTCTTTGTTAGACATTATCTCTCCCAATTCTTGTAGTTGATCTCTTATTTCAGATATCCTCATAAAGTATGTGGTTATTCCTTCTTCTTTTGATATCTTCATCTTGTAGAGTTCTTGCCTTAACGAGATTACTTCTCCTGCAGTGCTTATAGAGAACAATTCTACAAGTTTGTCATATATTTCTTTTGATGTTTCTAATTTTGATACATAGGGAATGAGGGGATCCTTGATGGATTCTATGAGAATACTTTGAGCCCTTACTTCCCCTTTCATATACCTTGCAAGTGCTTGAGCATCTTCCTTTGGAGGTTTGGTGATTGAGACCTTAACATGTTCCATGACCTCATTTTCTATGAGGTTTAGATCTATCATTTTCTTCCATGCAAGAAAGTTTGAAGCCACAAGCAATTTGTTGCATTCCTTGCAAAAATACATTTTGACAAATTCGGATGTACTTACTTGTGAAGATGTTCCTTCAACCTGTTGCCTTATTGAATTTGACAATGATATAGATAATAGAAAACTTCTTCTTGATGAAGATGGTTTTCTTCAAAAGTGATCCTTGACTCCAAAGAGAGGGACATCACCTTCAGTCCTTTAATGATGCCAACAGCTCCTTTCTTCTTACTTCTCTTGGATGAGTATACTTCAAGATGCTTTGATTTGATGATTTCTTCAATTCAAGTAGAGTTATGGTCTTTTGAGGGCTCCTTCCTTGAGATGATGATTTGAGAGAGGATCCCAAGAATGCTTTAACTATGGACTTCTTCTTTGATCGATCTAAGGTTTTGACACTTCCTTCAAGATAATGAAGTAGCCTTTATCTTCAAATTGCCTTGGAGATGAGAGGATCTTCTTGATTATTTGATGCCCTTGATATCCTTCTAGAACCTTGACCTTTAAGAGCTTGAGTATCCCTTGTTGAGTTGCCCTTCCTTGACTTGTTACCTTAGGACTGATACCATGTTGAGAAATATAGGGCAGAAGGATGAGGTGATTTCTCTTAATATGATAACTATTTGAGATGCAAATTTACTTAGTCTTTATTAGCTTCTTCTTTCACTTTATTATATTAATATTTTCTATCATCAAACAACTACCAAATCATAAATAATCATGAGACAAGGGACACAAAAATGTAGGCGATTAGCCAGGACCAAAACCTCTCCAACTTGAGAGGAAAACCAAAATGAATTCTTCTTCTTATAGAATCTTCAAGTGATGAATTCCAAGACCAAGACCCTTGACCTAAGAACCTCTCCAAGACCAACTCAACCCTTGCTTGAAGATGTAGCAACCTCTCCTTCTTTCTTCACCCTTGATCCTGCAACTCAAGTCTGATCTTCTCGACCTCTACCTCTACAATTTTCGGCTACCTGTAGTTGGCTACATCTAGGGGTTTTCAAGCCCTCCTTGTTCGCTTGACTTAGGGGTACTTTTCTTATGAATTCAGCCTTCAATATGGATCTTTTTCTTTCCTTGATTCGACCCTCCTATGATGACTATAATTCAGTCTTTACTGCAGAGATACAAACCCTAATCTCCTCGCATGTGTGAATAGAAAGTGACCCAAAACAGATCTGTAATTGCTTCGCTCTTCCTTCAACCTTTATCTCTTCTTCTTCGCTTGAATGAGAGGCTTCTTCTTCGTATTTGTGCTCGAAATTCTTGTTTCTCTGTTGTTGTGTCTAGAATGAGGCTGAGTACACCTATATATAGTGATCTTCCCATGTAAATAAGCTGACTTGACTGGATCCTAGGCCGACATGTCATCTTGGTGTAGGCTCATTGCTCCATTTTAAGGCCAACTTGCTAGAAGTGCTTGAGCTTGGTCTTGGAGGGTCTTTTGACTCTTACAATGACTCAAATACATATGTAACATGCCCAAGAAGGGTCTCTCATACATGACATTGACTCAATTGACTTTATGACTTAATGACCAAACCTAATAGCTCACAATGGGAGCTTCATCTATAAAATAAAATTCCTTGAGCATGAAACCCATGTCTCAAGCATAAAATAAGTATTTTTTCTTCTTTACATTAATTACATAAAATCATGATTACACATGTCACTATGAAGACTGAACTTAGTTACATAGTTCAACAGCTTAGACGTGGAAATTGTTGGGGAGATTTGCCTCAAGAATTTGCAGGAATTTTGCTTTAGAGCGGGACAAGTTTCCTTAAGGAGTCACTATGAAGACTGAACTTAGTTATATAGTTCAATAGCTTAGAGGTGGAAATTGTCGGGGAGATTTGCCTCAAAAATTTGCAGGAATTTTGCTTTAGAGCGAGACAAGTTTCCTTAAGGAGTTCAGGGTTGGAAATGACTGCATCTATGAGGGCTGAAATTTTCTCTCTAGGGCCTGCACAAGGGTTTTACTGGGCCTGTTTGTTGAGCATTTGTTGAGCAGGATTTGCCTCAAGAATTTGCAGGAATTTTGCTTTAGAGCAGGACAAGTTTCCTTAAGGAATTTCAGGGTTGGAAGTGACTGCATCTATGAGGGCCGAAATTTTCTCTGTAGGGCCTGCACAAGGGTTTTACTGGGCCTGTTTGTTGGGCATTTGTTGAGCAAGACTTGTGCCAAAAAATAGTTGGAGTTTCACTCTATTATTTCAAAGCTATTTCCTTAGGTGTTTCTCAGTTATTTGGTGGAGGAATTTTGGGTAGAGCAGTTGTAGTTTTTCTGGTGGGCGCAAAACTGCGCAGTGGGTGAATGCACATAATTTTGCGTAATTCCGGGAGGTTGGAATTAGCCCAAAAGCTTTTTGGGTTTTTCTACTTCGTGGTTGGGGAGCATTGTCCTAATTTTTCAGACTTTTTGGAGTAGATTTTAGGCCTCAAATATCAGTTTGCCTCTAGCAGCAGCAGCAGAAGCAGAAAATTTATGGGCAGGGCATACAGTTAGTGAGCCTATTTCAACATGGAGTTTCTTTATTATCACCTGGGTTTTGCATGCTTGCTTTAGCAAGCCCAAGTGCACTCATTCCACTACATTTTGTACCCAGATTATCATTGGATGTTCAATAAAATGGACCAACTCTATTATTTCCACTCAACAATGTTCTAAATTTATTTTTCTTGTGGAGTTTTCAGATTGCATGCTTATTTATTTGTTGTAGCTAGTTCATGTTTTGATATTTCACTATATTTCTCTAGCTATAATATTACAGTAGGTGCCCCTTCATGAACTATCATGTCCCTAGTGACATGCCTCTTCAATAACTAAATTAATGTTTAATTTAATCATTATTTATTATTATTATTATTATTTATGTAATTTATATTATTTTTATATATTTTTATCCATAACAGTGATTGGGAGAAATGTTGTTATCCCACCCACACGGGTTTGTTGAGAAATGTAACGAGTATCGGTCTTCATAATTGTATTAGAGTCGTGATGTAATGTATTTGTCAAAAAGAAAGAAGAAAGAAAAATTATTTATAAGCATGGGTTTCATGCTCTATGTATTTCGTTTCTAGGTCAAGCCTCCATTGAAGGCTTCTAGGGTTTGCGTCATGTGTCATTGCATCATGTAATGTCAAAAAAGAATTATCATAGTGTCAAAAAAGAATTATCATTTTTATGAAAAGTTCATGTAAACCCTCCTCCGTCAAGTCAACCTCATTAAAGGAGCTACAACCACTATAAATTGAAGTGCTACTCGACCTATTTGGGCATCAATCATCCATGAATTCGATCTGCAATTTTTCAAGTGAAAAAGGAAGTATGAAGAAGTCTAAAGAGAGGTCTTTAACATTGCAAAGAAGGAATAATCATAGCGAAGATGGAAGGGATTTTTGGGAGCCGAGATTCTCTATTTTCCTGCCATGCATGCGAAGGAGATTGAGGTATATTGCAGAGCCGAAGGTGCAGGCCGAACTTCAGTATTGCAAAGAGAGTTGAAACCTTTGTTGAAGAACTGATTTATGTTGACTTGTGAAGAAATGGGCCAAAGCTTGACCAATCTTCTTAGGAGGCTGACTTGATGGATAGGAGGAAGTCTAGACAGTCTCATTTGATTTGATTTTAAAGAAGAGAAGAAGAATTTGTGTCTACACTGTCTCATTTGATTTGATTTTAAAGAAGAGAAGAAGAATTTGTGTCTACACTGTCTCATTTGATTTGATTTTAAAGAAGAGAAGAAGAATTTCTAGGTTTTTCCCTAGAAGAGGGGTTTTGCCCTAGCTGAGTGCCTACATCTTCTGTTCTCTGTTGTGTTCGTGATCTTCATTGTTTGGCATTTGTCTTGAGGATAAGAATATAATAGTTGCAAAGAAATAATAAGAAACATCCCAAGAAAATGCCAAAGTAAGAGAAATCAAATTAATAAAACCCTAACTATGTTGCCCTAAGGATTTCTCAAGAGGGTTTGGTTCCCACATTTGACAAGTTGAGCTCATAATGCGTATTTCCTGTAACGCTTTAAAGCCTTGTCACCTGAGTAGTACCTTGTAAGGTTCTAAATAGTTTACTCTAAAATTTACCACAAATAGAATACGAAAACTGTTATCAGGATCTAACTAGCATCTACAATATCAGAATAATATCATACAATATCAGAATAATATTAGAATTTATCAGTTGATGTCAAAAACCTACCTGAATTTATGTGGTTGGAGATGCTGCTAGTTTACTCCCACTCCCGTTCCCGCTCCCGTTACCAAAAGACCAAAACCTCCCAGCCAAACTTAGTACAACCTAGGTACTCAGTTCCAGAGTGTGTTCCAGTTGATATAGTCTGGTCCACCGTGCCCAAAATCTTTAGAACAATTGAGACTCTCTCAGAAATTTATCCTTATTTTCCTCCCTTCCTCAAGATTTCCTTCCTCCTTTTAATTCCTCGTCCACAGCCTTCCTCCCATCTCCGTGTCATTGTTTTGCTAACTGTAACTTTTATAAAATCAAATCTCATTTGATTTATTTGATTTTATTTGGATACGTAGATTTGATTGATTAAAGTTTATATTTAATAAATTAATTTAATTTATTTAGTTTATAATTTTAATTAATTCATATTATTATTTTGTTACTTTTAATTTTTAAATAAAAAATAAAATTAACATTTTATTTTTAGTTAAGGGTTTATTATCTATATATATGTATTTAAAGTGGTATACATATTATTTACCTAATTTTATGTATTCGTGAGGATTTATTTTGATAATCAATTCATTACTTTAGTTTATACATTTCCCTGTAGTAACCAGCATATATATATAGTGCAATACATGCGGGTCCATGCATACATAGCTATCATAGGAGGTCTCGTATGTATGCTAATATTCATATTTTATTTATAGTTATAGGTGGGTCATTACATATCTCAAGGACCAAAACATGTATATTCCTCATATGGAATACAAAAGTATTTCTCATGTATATGTGTGTGTGTATTCCATATGAGGAATATGCGCACAGACATAGACAGACAGCTAGATGGACAGATATATTCTATGTGAGAGAATTTTAAAAAGCATACATCCCTGTATAAGCAAAAATGAGGCAATGGTGATATGGCTCACTGTATTGACTTAGCATTATATACAGCTCAGTAGCATAGTTGGACTTGCCTCTAAGGCACTATGATTAGTCTCGCCATCATGATTGACATATGCAAGGCATGTTTATAGTCTAGTAGCAGAGATGGTATTCATATGTTGCAACCCTAACATTAGACTGGCAGGCTATTCATGACAGTATTTTATATTGGCAAGGAAACTTGTTCACAAACAAAGTTGTGAACAAGTCATAGATACCCTGATGATATATGCACTTTGTATCTCAGTTGAACAATTGATCAGTTTAATAAAAGAAGAGGAATTCATTAAAGGTTTTCCCCCTTGTGGCGTTTTGCCCTGGTCTCTAACCAAATCATGGTGTTTCTACTTGTGCATGCTTTACTTTTGTTGTTCCTTTATGTTTTGTTGTGTTACTGATAGTATTGTTCTTTCTACATAATTGTTAATGAAGTTATTGTTGAAAAATGTGTAACTAGGTTCAATTTTCACTAATATGAAATGTACTTTTGATTCTTGTAAATTGTAAAATGAAAGAAAATTATTATTATTGTTTTTGGAGGATGGGTTTCATGCTCAAGGTCTTTTATTTTATAGTTCAAGCACCCATTGAGTGCTTCTAGAGTTTGTCCTAGGTCAAGAAGTCAAAAGAGACATTGTCATGAGTTGAAGACCCCTTCGGGCACATTGTAACTTGTAAAGAAAATTATTCTTGTCATTTAAAGAGTCAAAATACCCTCCAAGGCCAAGTCAGCCTGGCAGTTAACAAGTCGACCTAAAAGAAAAGAGCCACGCCCACCTTAAAGAGCCTATATATAGGAGGAAACTCGACCTCCTTAAGATTCACTCATCCATCACCCATTCTAGTGAAGAAGGAGGAAGAAGAACGCAATGAAGAAGGGAAGTGGATGAACAAGAATTCTGTTTAGGCTATTTCTCTCTCACACGTGCTAAGGAGGACTAGGGTTTCTGCAGTAGATCTAGGGCTTCTATCTACAAGTTCGATCTTGGCGAAAAGAAGGCAAGAAGGTCAAGCAAAGGTCACCAAGGGTCATCCTCAAGCTCCAAAAGTCAGAGAAAGGCAAGTGAAGGTCAAAGGAAGGTTCAGAAAGCAAATCGAGGCTCACACGTGTGGCAGCAGCAACTGTTGGGGGGGCGAAAATTTCGGATCTGAAGTGTAGGCCGAAATTCTGTAGCTGGGTTTGACTCGATCAAGGTTAGCACATCATCTGGAGAGCTTGGTCTTGGTCTTGAACAGTATTGGGTTCAGTATTAATGTCTTGGAATTCATCGATTGAAGAATCTATAAGGAAGAGAAGTGATTTGCGAGTTTTCCTCTCAAGTGGAGAGGTTTTGGCCATGAATTGCAGCCTATATTCTGTGTTCGTGTTCTTCCTGTTTTGGTAGTTTTTTGATGATACACACACATAATAATAAGTAACAAAGCTAATAAGTAAAAAGACATCACAAGCAATTATCAAGTAAAGAGAAATCACTCTAATCATTGCCCTATAGATTTCTCAACATGGTATCAGAGCTAAGGTTGGCTAAGGGCATTATGAAGATCTCCACTACATTGAAGAAGTTCCTCAAGAAGTGTTCAAAGGTAGCAATTCATTTCAAGAAAGGCATCAAGGAAGCATGGAATCTTCTATTTACTACAAAGAAGGAAGTAATCAAGACAAAGGATGAAGGTCTCTTCTCAGCACTCACTAGCACATTCCAAGACGAGAGCATTTGGGTAATCAATAGTGGTGCATCTAGACACATGACTGGTCATCACAAACAACTGAAGACATTATCAAAAGGAAAATCTTCTTACTCAGTGGAACTTGGAGATAATAAGAGCTATCATGTAAGAGGAATTGGATCAACCTCTATAGAGCTGGAAAATGGAAGCAACATTCATCTCAACAACATCCTATTTGTTCCAGGTTTGCATAAGAACTTACTTTCTATTTCAAGTCTAGAAGATAAGGGTGATAGAGTAGCTTTCATTGATGGAAAAGTTGTAGTATGGAGTAAGAACTCAAGCATAGAGAATTCTAGAGTAATTGGTATTCGTGAAGGAAGACTTTACAAGTTGATATCTCCTCTTGCACAAGCTTTGGTTCACATTGAAATCAGCCCATGTGAACTTTGGCATAGAAGATTTGGTCATCTCCATTTCAAAATCCTTCCAACTCTAAGTTCTATAGTAGATGGAATCCCCAAATTGAAATAAGATCACGAAGGAGTATGCAAAGGATGTGCATTGGGTAAGAACACCAAGAGACCATTTGGAAGTAGTGCTTCACGGTCAAAAGAAATCTTTGATCTTATTCATTCCGACATTTCTGATCCTATGACTCACTTGGAGGTCATCTATATTATGTCACATTTATAGATGATCATTCAAGGAAAACTTGGGCTTAATGAAATCCAAGGATGAATTATTTACCAAATTTCAAGAATTCATCGCTGAAGTAGAGAACCTTACAGAAAGGAGAATCACGATACTAAGGTCTGATAATGGAGGAGAGTATCCAAGGAAATCATAGACTTTTGTAAGGAGACTAGGATTAAGACGGAGCTGATAGTCCCATATAATCCGAAACAAAATGGAGTTGCACAGAGAAAGAACCGATCCATTGAGAATGTTGCATGATCAAGATCTACTGAAATTTTTGTGGTGAGAAGCCTCTAAAACAGTTATATATATCCAAAATCGAAGTCCTCACAGGTCACTAGATAATGAAACTCCCGAAGAAGTATTCACTAGGAAGAAACCAATTGTGGATCATTTATAAATCTTTGGTTGTCCTGTATATATTCATATACCAAAGGACAAAAGAAAGAAATTGGACCCTTCAGGCATGAGAGGAACATTTGTTGGCTACAGTAACTCCTCTAAGGCCTATAGGATCTACATAAAGGAAGGACACCATATAGAAGTAAGTCGAGATGTTATATTTGACGAAAGCATCGCATTCAAGAAATCTAAGGAACTTCCTATGGATTCTGATGATGAAGAACTTCTAGTATTTGAAGAAGAAGTCACCAGGGAAGAAGAAGAATCTAATCATGAAGATGAAGGTCCCAGTGAACCTATTCAACTTGTGGTCATCCCCAAATCAAGAAAGAGACCTAACTAGTTGAAGTCTACACTACTTGATGTAGAGGGTCATGCAGCAGCTCAAGACAGATTCAGGGAAAGCAAGAAACCCAAACAATATTTTGGGTATGCAGCCTACATGACAAAACTAATAGAAGCAAATCCATCCACTTTTGAAGAAGTTGTCAATCATCAAGAATGGAAGGATGCCATGAATGAAGAATATCAATCTATAATGAAGAATGGAGTCGGAGAGATCGTGCCTAGGCCCAAAGACAAATCTGTGGTCACTTCCAAATGGATCTATAAGATCAAACATGCAGTAAATGGAAGTATTCACAAGTATAAGGCAAGATTTATGACTAGGGGTTTCTCTCAACTAGAAGGCATCGACTATGAAGAGACATTTGCTCCGACAGCAAGGTATACAACTATATGTTCGTTGGTCTCTTTGGCAGCATCGATGGGATGGAACATCCATCAAATGGATGTCAAGACTACATTTTTGAATGGCACAATTGATGAGGAAGTTTATATAGAACAACCCTTGGGATTTGAAGTTAAAGACAGAAAGGCATATGTTTGTAGATGGAAGAAGGCATTATATGGCCTCAAGCAAGCACCAAGGGCATGCTATGCTAGGATGGATGCATACCTTCAGAGATCAGGCTTCACAAAGAGTTCTATTAATCTGAACCCTTATATTAAGGTTGTGAAGGGTGAACCGTAATCATTCTTCTGTATGTGGATGATCTTCTCTTGACAGGTGTAGAAGGTCGAAATGAAGAATGCAAGAAGCAACTAGCAACAAAATTTGACATGAAGGATCTAGGGTTGATGCATTACTATTTGGGACTAGAATTCTGGCAAGGACCTGATCAAATCTATCTAGGTCAAGGAAAGTATGTGATCAAGATGTTGAAGAGGTTTGATATGATGGATTTCAAACCAATGACAACCCCGATGATCACAAATTTGAAAAGACTAAGGAGTTCTTAATCGAGCCCTGTGGATCCTTCCAAGTATAGGCAATTGATTAGCTCACAAATGTACTTGGTGAATACTCAACCAGACATATGCTTTGCAGTAAATGTTCTTAGTCAATTCCAAGTGGATTCGAAGCATGATCATTGCGTAGCAGCAAAATATATTTTGAGATATTTGCGAGGAACCATCCACTACTGCCTGAAGTATGATAGGAGGAATGATGTCCACCTGATTGGATATACAGATTCCAACTGGGGAGGCAGTGAACAAGATGGAAGGAGCACTATAGGAGGATGTTTCAATTTGGGATCCTCCATGATCTCATGGATGAGCCGAAAGCAAGATACAGTTGCTTTAAGTAGTGTTGAGGCAGAGTATATTGCAGTTGTGAAGTAAGCAAAGAAGCGTTTTGGTTGAGGAAGCTGCTATCTGACCTATTCAAAGGACCAATGGACCCTATAGTAATACATTGTGATAACACTAGTTGTATACGATTGTCTGAAGACCCAGTGTTTCATGGAAAGGTAAAGCATATCAACAACAAGTATCACTACATTCGGAAGCTAGTACAAGATGGTGTGTTGCAGCTATAGTATATCTCCACCGCTGAATAGATAGCTGACATATTGACAAAATCTCTTCCTAATAAGAAGCTTGTGTATTTGAGAGACAAGCTTGGTTTGGTTGATGTACCCTCCCTAGTTGAGAAGGAGAGATAGGCACATCATTCTTGTCTTCACTTGGGACGAGGAGGGCATCCAAGACGAGAGTAGTCGTGGACCGATATTCTTTGAGGACTGGCTATCAAAGATAAGAATAGTCCAAAGAAAGACATACTTTGTGAACACCCAGATGGAGTATGTACCTTCAGAAACAATGATTATGGTGTCTACAAATCATTGGTCTCGCCAACATTGTGCTTTGACCTTGTGGAGAGATAGTCGTTAGTCAAGGCCTTGCTATGTGACAATGTTGGTTGGTATGATGCTAAACAAATGGGTTACCAATCCGACTCTTCTTAAGAGATCTCTTTAGATTGAGAATATCCACGTACCATTTGTGAATACCTCCCTAGTTAAGAGGGAGTGTTGAAAAATGTGTAACTAGGTTCAGTCTTCATAAATATGAAATGTACTTTTGATTCTTGTATATTGTAAAATGAAAGAAAATTATTATTAATGTTTTTGGAGCATGGGTTTCATGCTCAAGGTCTTTTATTTTATATGTCAAGCACCTATTGAGTGCTTCTAGGATTTGTCCTAGCTCAAGAAGTCAAAAGAGTCATTGTCATAAGTTGAAGACCCCTTCGGGCACATTGTAACTTGTAAAGAAAATTATTTTTGCCAATTAAAGAGTCAAAAAACCCTCCAAGACCAAGTCGATTTGGCAACTAGCAAGTCGGCCTAAAAGAAAGAGCTGCGTCCACCTTGAAGAGCCTATATATAGGAGGAAACTGAACCTCCTTGAGAGTCATTCATCCATCACTCATTCTAGCAAAGAAGGGGGAAGAAGAAGGCAGTGAAGAAGGAAGAGGACGACAGAGACTTTTGTTTGAGTTATTTCTCTCTCACACATGCTAAGGAGGACTAGGGTTTCTGCTAGTGTAGCACCACCTGCATAAGACCCACAAGTACCTGCGGGTCTTGGCGGGTTCTATAGCGAGCCGGGTTACTCACATAGAACTCGCACTTAAGACCTGGACTCGACAAGTATTTTATTGAACCCGTCTACCCGTATAAGACTCGCGGGTTTGTCATAAGACTCGCATCGAACCCTTATAAGACCCGTTGACCCTCAGAAGACAACTTTTTTTTTTCTTTTTCTTTTTTTTCTTTTCTTTTTTGGAAATGAGGTGGAGGGAAAGGGAAATTGGAGGCAAGAAAATGCTTTATAAGCACCTCTTTGCCTTCCATTTTTCATTCACTTGTCATTTGAGTGTTTGGCTAATTTTTATGAGTGTTGAAGGACTCCATTGCACAGTGAAGGAGCTCTTGGAGGATAAAAGAGGTTTAAGGAGGCTAAAGGAAGATTCCTCAAATCAGACCTAGCTTCATGAACCTTGTTTGAATATTTTCCATGTAAATTTTTTTAAATATTTTGTATTCAATTTAATTTATTTTCGTTTTCAATTTTTTTTAATTTGCAAATTTTTTTGGGCCTGTGGCTAATTTCTAAGCCACACGGGCCCATGTGTGGTTGAGTTTCTAAGCTATACAGGGCCCATGTGTGGCTCAGAAACTCAACCACAGGGCCTGTGGGATGAGGAGCAGTCCTCCTCAGCCCGCAGGCCCTGTGGCTGAGTTTCTCAGCCACACAACAGCGCTGTCTGTCTGAGAAACTCAACCATAGGGCCTGCAGGAAAGGAGGATTGCCTCCTCAACCTGCAGGCCCTGTGGTTGAGTTTCTCAGCCACACACAAGCCCTATGTGGTTGAGAAACTCAGCCACCGACCCAAAAAAAATTGAAAAAAAACCAAAAAATATTAATTAAATTTTAAAAGTTCATTTTTTTTCTTCCAGATTTTGTCACAATGCCACCAAAGGGTTCTAGAAAGTCTCGTGATCCGACATGGGCACATGGTCAATGAATCATTGTTGGTAATGACCACCATGTCAAGTGCAATTATTGCAATGCCACAATGCATGCAGGCATAAACAGGCTAAAATACCACCTAGCTAGAATTCTTGGGAATGGTGTGGGATGTTGTCAAAATTTCCCTGATGAAGTCACTACTGAAATGGCAACTGCTTTGGAAGCCATTAAAGAAGAAAGTTCTAAGAGGGAAAAAAGGAAGGATGAGATTGTTGGGATAGGTAGATCTTCATCTCAAAGTGAAACACAGATTCAAAGTCCAGGTATTGGTAACTCCTCTTCAAGTGTTGTGGCAAACAGGAGTATAACCTCTTCTTTCTTCAATCCTCGTACAACTCCAAGATCTCAACTAACCTTGGACAGTTTTAATGAAAGGAAGAGGAGGAGGCAGATATGGCAATGAGGAGGTTTTGGTACCATAACAGTGTTTCATTCAACTATGCAAAGTCTTATTTTTATCAGCCCATGGTGGATGCCATTGCAAGTGTTGGCCCTGGATACAAAACCCCATCTTATAATGCACTTAGAGGGAAAGAGCTAGATGACGAGCTTGAGTGTGTCAAGGAACAATTGGAGAGCATTAAGAGCTCATGGAAATTTACAAGTTGTACAATTATGTCTAATGGATGGACAGATCAAAGGGGTAGAACAATAACAAATTTTGTTGTAGCTTTCCCTAAAGGAACAATGTGTGAAAAATCGAAAACTCGATTCCTATTGCAACAACTGGAATTAATTCTCCTAATTGTTAAATTAATTTTTTACAATTTATTTATTATGTGCTACAGCATATACTAAATCAATCACACTGCAACCTACACAAATAAATTGCGGAAGAAATAAACACTGGAAGAAATACTAGCACACACACATAAAATGACACAATTATTTTTGGACCAATGTCCTCGGAAAAACCCAACTCGAGAAAATCGATGCAGCTATTGAGGGTTTTAATTATTATACAGCAATGAAATAATATGAGTACAACTGGATGTCGAAACTGGCAATCCTACAGAGAAATACTGGCAAGAAAATATAGTGAGGAGAAATTCCTCACTCCACAGGAAAATCCCAGCACTAACCTCAGCTCAAATTGATCCGTCCAAACTCCCTCTGCGCAGTCACTGTGTCAGCCTAGCACAGTGGTTGTTGTTCTCGGCTTGGAACAGTGTCTCTTCAAGTCATCTAGCTAGTTGTTTTCTGAAGAAATGTCTCTCCTAGCCTCTGGAACCTCTGCCCAATGTTTGCCACTGAAATTAAGCTTCTCCTCGGCAATTCAACATTGCCTCTAGAGGCTAATGCATTGCTCTGCATCAGCGTCACTGTGGCTTCTCTGCCTCTCTGCAAATGCACTCACCGGAACTGGAATCCTTCCTCCAACTTCACTGTCCTCCTCCCTTTTTCACTGCTTCGATTTCTCTGGCTCTCTCTCCGACAACTGAATGTTACTACTCAGGGAATCGATCTGCTCATGCAATCGAACTGCACAAGTGATTTCTCCAAGCCCCATCGACTTCTTATAATCCTCTGTTGAGAATTCAACGGCCAAGATTAGATCTTAATCGATGGTTAGGATTAACTTGAATTCGATCCGTGTGAATTTCTAGAACATTCACATCATAACTTAATTAATTTTGATTAATTAGTCATTTTCCCTAAGTTTAGACTTCGGAAATTTTTAGAAACAAAATAATAATCTAATTAAGTCATTTCTAGGTGGAATTTCAAGAAACGATTTATGGGTTTTGGAGATCTCATGTATTCTAGCCTCTCCACAAAATTTAAAGGCTAGAACACATCCGATGCTACAAAAACTAACACCATGTTCCTAAAATCCATTGATGCATCTGCACATGTAAGAGATGCACATTTGATTTTTACATTGTTCGCTGATTTGGTGGAGGAAGTTGGGGTTGCAAATGTTGTCCAAGTAATCACGGATAATGCAGCAAATTATGTGGTAGTTGGAAGGTTGCTTTATGCCAAATATCCCACCATTTTTTGGACTCCATCGCTGCCCATTGCATAGACTTGATACCAGAGGACATTTGGAAGTTGGAGTAGGTGCGAGATGCAAACAAATTACCAAGTGTATTTATAATCATGCTTGGGTGTTGAACCTTATGAGGGAATTCACATAGGGTGAGCCTAGTCGCCCAGCTGTCACACGGTTTGCTACAAACTTTCTTTCCCTCCAAAGCCTTTTGTATGGGTACCAAGCTTTGAGAAGAATGTTTTGTAGCCAGCAATGGGTATTTTGAAAAGATAGCACAAAACCAGAAGCAATGTCTACGAAAACATCTGTCTATGATGATAGTTTGTGGGACAAAGTCACTGAGATTGTCAACTTCACTGAGCCCTTTGTGAAAGTCTTGAGATTGATGGATGGAGAGAAACCTACAATGGGATATATTTATGAGGGCATGGACAAGGCCAAAGAGGCCATCAAGACTTTCTATAAGGGAAATGAATCTAAATATCTCCCTATATGGCAAATTATTGATTCCAGGTGGGACAGGAAACTACATTCACCATTGCATGCAGCAGGAACATATCTCAATCCGAGCTCATTCTATAATGAGGGGTTTAGCATTCAAATAGATCTCAAAGTGATGAGAGGTGTCATGATATGCATTGAGAAGATGTTCCTGAATCAAGATATTCAAGACAAAATCAACATACAACGAGATATGTACAAAGAAGAATTTGACATGTTTGGATTCAGGTCAAGCCAACGTCTCAAGGACAAGAAAATGCCTTGTAAGTGCAAATTGTTAGAACTTAGCTTGTAATTTTGATAGTTCTCTTTTATACGTTTGGCATTGCAAACTAATAAATTTTTTTGCTATTTTTTTACAGCTCATTTGTAGATAGATTGTGGCACTGAGGCACCACAATTACAAGAATTCACCATCAAAGTTTTGAGTCAACCCTACAGTGCTTCTTCTTGTGAGCGCAATTGGTCAGTGTTTGAGCACATCCCCAGCGAAAAGAGAAACAAGTTGGAGCATGAGAGGTTGGAGAAGTTGGTTTTCATCTACTACAACCTTCGAATGCTCACAAAACAAGTGCAACCAAAGGATACAGATCCAATTCTATTGGATACTATTGATTTAGAGTCTGATTGGGTTGTGGAGGAGGAGTCCTTTGATTTCAGTTGGCTTGATGAAGAGACTGAGGATCTCTCTAGTTTTCCATCTCAAATGGAGACTCCAAATACACCTGCCCCATAGTTGCTTTACCCTTTCGATGTTAGCACTAGCTCCACGAGGGCTTATTGTAGGCATAGTCGTCCATGGGTGATGAGACTCAAGATTGTTATGAGACAATCATTTATCATTTATGACATATGTATTTAAATTTTGAACTCGCTGACATTTTTTATTTTAACTATGGAATCATGAGTCCTTTTCTTATTCAGTATCTAAATGTTTTGCTTACAAAAATCGAATATATTATGTTGTAATTTTATAGATATGAGATGATGTTATAAATTATTGCATATATTTTGGTTTTTATAACTTATAAGGATTGGAATTGTCATTAGTTTCTTTTTTGTGCATAAAATTTACCATGTTTTAAGTTTTTTTTTGTATTGTGACGAGTCTTATACGGGTCATTCCTGAGTCTTATACGGGTCAACGAGTCTTATACGAGGCAACGAGTCTTATACGAGTACGAGTCGTGCAACATTGGTTTCTGCAGCAGATTTAGGGTTTCTATCTACAAGTTCAATCTTGGAGAAAAGAAGGAGAGAAGGTCAAGCGAAGGTCACCAAGGGTCATCCTCAAGCTCCAAAAGTCAGAAAAAGGCAAGCGAAGGTCAAAGGAAGGCTCAGAAAGCAAATCGAGGCTCACACGTGTAGTAGCAACAACTGCTAGGGGGCCGAAAATTTCAGATCTGCAGCTAGAGGTCGAAGAAGTGTTACCAGAAGAGATTTGATTGGGTTTGACTAGATCAAGGTTAGCACATCAACCGGAAAGGTTGGTCTTGGTCTTGAAGGGTATTGGGTTCAGTCTTAAGGTCTTGGAATTCGGCAATTAAAGAATCTATAAGGAAGAAAAGAGATTTGTGGGTTTTCCACTCAAGTGCAAAGGTTTTGGCAAGGGCTTGCAACCTGTACTTTGTGTTCTTTTTCTTCTTGTTTTGGTAGTTGTTTGATGATACACACACATAATAATAAGTAACAAAGCTAATAAGTACAAATACATCACAAGCAGTTATCAAGTAAAGAGAAATCACTCTAATCATTGCCCTATAGATTTCTCAACAGTTACGATGTCATGGGGTGAATGTAATATGGAAGATGAATAAATTGGTAAATGTGATTATCTAAAGCAAAGAACAATATAGGCTGAAGGAAAATTCACATGGTATCAAAGACACGCTGAAGAAAAGCCATGGAGATCACCCCAAGTAGACACAATTGAGTAACAGCAGATGGTAGAGACCTAAAAGAAGGTTAGGGTTTGAAGGAAACCCTTGGGAAATCTTTATCTTTCAGTCTAGACTAGGTCTTTGAGAGGTGTCCTGTATTCTTTTCAGTAAGAAGCCCTAGGAGGAACCCCTTAAAGTAAGGCCTAACATGAGATGGGCTTGGGGAGAAGCCCTTGAATTATTTATATTCACCTATTTTCAAATTCAAAGAAACCCTAACTGAGGGTATAATCTTGGTGAACTCTTTAATGAGTAAGTCTTGGTTGTTGGTGAGATCAGAAGTTCAGGTTGGATTCTTTCTAGAAAGTGAAGTTGACATATGTCCCTTGAAGGTCGGAAGCGAAAGGGAGCAGATGGCTTCCTGTATTCTTCATAAAAGATAAGTATTTTCAAACTATTTATTTGATGACACTACTCTTGTTTAAGATTTATCATTCTTAAATTATTGTCCTGCATAAAATATTTAATTTGTGTACTAACCTCTTGAATGAGCATGTGATGAAGGAGATTCTGAGAATCATCAGGTTTCAGGAAGAAAGGTGGTACAAGAAAGAGGAATCTAGAGCAATATCTGAATGCTACAAATTGATAAAGGTATCTAAATATTATGAGGCAAGCTAAGCCTTAAGATATGTCAAATGCATGCATATATGAGAGTAAGCTTGATCTCTGGTACAAGTGATATGATCTCTCTGATATTTGGCAAGCATCTGACCTGTCTAAGATAAAGCAAGGGCAGAACTATTGATTTTGATAATTCGAGACTAATGACATGTATGGCTCACACAAGACAATACAGAATGGCTTATGACTTGCACCCCATCATACCTATTGAGTGGATTGAATCAAGTATCGGTGGCTCATTTTGATCAGTCTCTCATATTCATTGGTAGATTGCATCCCTCATCTGGTTCTCTCTACAGTGAACGGTGGAATGACCCATGGTTTGGTTGCTTAAGCCTATCACAAGCATATTACATCATAACACAGTATGTCTCAGTCTTGGCATCATAGTCTTGGCTCATGTGATCTCAATGATTCGGCATATTAGTCTTGACATACATCTTCTTTTTAGTGGCTTGTAGTCTCGGCACAGTATGATCCCTATATGGTCTCGCTTTGATATGGTTTGGTTCCCCAACATCAGATATATATATATATATATATATATATATGATTCTTCTGCTCTACACATAGTCCCTCAGAACAGTATTGATATATTTATTGAAGCTGAAGACAAACTCAAATACGTAATCTTATGATAGATGAGTAGATGGGATATGACAACAGCCTTCAGTCCATATAAGTCAGTGTGTTTTAATAAAAGTATCTAAGGATGGTAGTCTCGTAACAGTTAGTATGGCAAAGCAGCATTGGTATATGTTCAGTGGCAGTGTTTATACTAACAGTATGATGAGGTCGCTGATGACAGTTGTTGTTTTATCGATGTAACTTGTTCACAAACAAAGTTGTGAAGAAGTCTTGTATATACTCCAGATAACTTGATATGTATATATGGGAACCTGATATAATTTGACTTTGTGATATGATTGTTTTTACATGACAGGTTGATGTCTTGTTCGATGACAAGTGAAGAAGCTTCCCATTCAGTGGGAGAGATTCTTGATGAGATCCCAACACCTTCTATTTCTTTGTGGTGGATGATTAGAAGTTCCATGATTGTAGAATAAAACAAAGAACATCTGTTGTTATTGAGCTAACAGTTCTTTGATGGTAGGACTGATTTATCCCTTGCAGCACCAGGATCCACCTCTTGTATAGAAGCATTTTTAGGCTCTGTTGGATCGCATCGATAAATTATTATTACTGATGGATCCTTGTATGCACCCTAAGTTAGACAGAGTCTGGTCATAGATGAGACAAAGACATAATGTTGTTATACGAGACAAGCTTAGGCTTGTGATTGTTGCCTCCATGTATAAGAGGGAGAAAAGGTGAATATGGTATTATTCTTTTCTTTATGATATATATTTTTGCTCTGACACTTGATGTCTTATATGAACAGGAAAAAAAAGAACTTATGCTCCTGATAGTATGCTTCAGTAAGTTGTGTGAGCCGGTACCAGATATGAGCAATTTGATTTGTTTTTCAGAGCAACATGGATTGATTTGTTCTTTGTTGCTTGATAACCATTTGTGAAGTCTTTTTACAATTTGTCCTTGTTAGCTTAATGTTCTTGTTCTCTTATTAATGCATGTGTGTGTACTTCAACAAACCGCTATCAAAACATAAACAAGAACACAAGATGTTGGTTCTCTGCCAGGGCTAAAACCTCTCCTCTTGAGAGGAAAACCCTTCAATCTCTTCTTATAGATATTTAGATGATGAATACCAAGACCCTTGACAAAAGAGACACCAGGTTACCTCCAAGACGTTTGTCACTATCCTCTGCTCTGTTTAGTCCACAATTCACTGTACTCCTTCTCCATATGTCCTTGTTGTCCAGTCACTATCTTCGATTACTTCTTTTCTCGGTTGTCACAGTTCTTCGTTTATATTGATGTCTTGAGACAGACTTCCATACTCTTGTTGGTTATGATACTGATGAGATATACCACCACAGAGAGCTGTAGTCACAGTATATATTTACACGAGCCACCACAGAGAGTAGACACTGTGTGTGTGTGTGTGTGTGTATATATATATATATATATATAGACACAGTCCTTCTTCCGAGAGCTATCACAGCGTATAGACAGTCCTCCTTCTGAGAGCTATCATAGCGTATAGACTTCCGAGAGACTTTGACATACTGTATGTATATTGTAGGCAGACTTCCGAGATATTTACCATGTTCACTTTGTAAGCGTTCCTTTTCTTCGTTCACTGTAATGTGAACTGATCCGCAGACTTCCGAGATATTTACCTCGCTCACTGTGTATGCGTTCCTTTTCTTCATTGACTGTAATGTGAACTGATCCGCAGACTTCCGAGAGTTATCACTGTTTAGAGATAGACCTCCAAGATAGACGTCCGAGAGTTTGATATTACCCTTGATCACTTCACCGAGATATCATTGTGTATGCATCAGTGTTTTACAAAACGGACTCGGATTCGGACTCGGCCGAGGATCGACTCGGACTCGGACTCGGAAACGGCAATGACTCGGCCGGCTCGATTTCAATGACTCGGTCGTTGTAAAAAATACATTAAATATTTATTTTTTTTATAAAAAAACATAATTTTAAACATAATTTTAAAGATTTTCATTCAAGTTTTCAAACACACAACATTATAATATACATGGAAGACAACATATGATCAAAGTAGGCTCATGAACCAATCCATTATATCAAAATGGTACGGTGTACCCAATGGCAATAGTAAATACATAGTCAACTGTAGTCTGGACTCTGTCATACATGATCAAAGACTCATCTTTATGTTCCGCTTCATTATTGCTTGACCATCTTTATTGGATTCTCCTCGTCATTACGATTCTAAGGATATATAGCACGCTGCGAGACTCCTTACTGTTTGAAAGATATGTCCAACTTAAGTTGGTGCACCCACTATGTGGTCACAAGCCCCAAATAAGTTGATAATATGGAAGCATATTAAAAGGCTAAATAATTGTTGAAAATGCCAAATTGAAGTTTGAACCTTCTAAATTTCTAATATCTTGCTGGACCAAAAGGTTGTCAAAAGATTAAGGTAATTCGGACATCCTTTCTCCAAAAGAGATAAGATAATTCGGACATCCTTTGATCTGTAACAGCATTGAACTTGTATAAGGGTTTGTGGTTTATAGTTCTGGGATTCCCTGGGTTCGTTCAACATATATTTTGCAGGTTTTAGTCATTTTGTTCTGAGGGCATAATCGTTGGTTTTCTGAAATTGTTTTGACAGTGGTTCACAACTCTATGATTATGACACGGTTCTGATCCTTTACTATTCGCCTCTAGAACAGAGGTATACATTAAAGAATATTCTGTTTAGTGCAAAAGCATTGCGTGGCAGCTAAATGTGATGTATGATACAGATATACCCCAATGTCCCTGTGTGTAGTCTACAATAGCTGTTGAATTTTACCAGACCTTTGACACTTAGAAACAAAGCTAGATCTTACATCTTAAAATTACCTCTTTCATTTGAAAATGGGAGGATCCTTATCTGATGGACATACATCATCAAAACATTACATCTCCCTCTGAATCCTTGGCAAAAATCAGCAAAAAAGTCATTTATTTTTGGTTATTACGCTGCCCCAGCCGCACTTGAACGAAACGGCCGAGTCATGACAGGACCCGGCCGGGTTGACCGGGTCAGCTATGACTCGGCCGAGTCATTGGCTGACTCGGCCGAGTCATAGCTGACTCGGCCAGCCGAGCCGGGTCAAAGGCCGGGTCACATTTTTTTGTGTTGAAACGGAACGAAACGGCCGTTTCCGTTTCGGTACGGCCGTTTCGTAAAACACTAGTATGCATACAATCTTCGTTGACTGTAATGAATGATCCGAAGACTTGTTGCTTTAGACTTCACATCACACCTTATATATATTGGTCAAGGATAGTACCTTGAGCCGACAGGAATGCCTTGAATTTAGGCCAACATATCATCAAGGAGATTATAGCATTTTTGTAGAGCGGATTTGCATGAGGATAGTGACACTTGTTCTTGGAGTGTAAACCTTTGATCTTATGACTATTATAATACTTGTGATGAAACATAAAAACCTAAAAACATCAAGAAGAAGTCTTTGACCTATGGTAATCACATCTTGCTCATGAAACCCATGATGCAAGGAATAATAATTTTCTTCATAATATTATAATTACAAGTCATAATGAAAACCGAACCTAGTTACATTTTCTTCAACACTCCCTCTTAACTAGGGAGGTATTCATTAAATGGTACAAAGCTATTCTCAATACTAAAGAGATCTCATAAGAAGAGTCGAACTAGTAATCCATCTGTATAGCATCATTATAACCAACATTGTCACCTAGCAAGGCCTTGACTAACAGCTCTATCTCTCAATAGATCAGAGCACAATGGCGGCGAGACAAACAATTATAGACACCTTTATCATTGTCTATCAGGGTACATACCCACCTGGGTGTTCACTGAGTATGACCTTCTAGGACTATTCTTGTCTTGGATTCCCAGCCCTCAAAGAATATCGATTCTCTTGCCTACTCTTATCTTAGATGCCCTACACATCCTCAAAGAGTATCGAATGCCAGATGATTACCCAATCCTCCCATTCCTTCTACCCAAGTGAAGACAAGAATGTTGTGTCTATCTTGTGTCTACATTTCCATTCATGGCCTTCATCAATACTTACAGTTGTTAGTCCTGGTCTAGTGCATGATACATGAGATGGAAAAAACACAATTGTCACTCCTTTGTAATCAAGGGTGATCCAAAACTCCCTCTTGATCAGGGACCAGTCAGAGCTCCCTCTTAACTAGGGACTCTTTCATTCATCAGCAACTTCTTCTTCGTGGGTCCTTCAGTTGTTTGATCTCCTTCCTTTCTTTGATGTCATGAAGTCTTTGTTCGAACTTTTTCTAGGTAGGGCACCATCCATCGATCACTTTCCTTCCTGATTTGTCATGTCATTGCTTCCCTCGTGGAAAGTGGCTTTCTTGTCATACATCAGATTTTCTTGTCATTTGTCCATGCTTTAGAATACTCTTCTCATGGATGCTTTGTCGTACTTGCTTGTTTACATGCTTTGACCTAGTAGCCCATCATGACTTCATCCTGATATTGCTTTAACATTGCTTTTTCTTTTGCTGGATGGCTTCTTCATCACGACATCTTTGTAGAGTAGAATCAATTATCTGCATTTTTCATATCTCCAAGGCCTTCATCAGTGTCAAGGGTCCTTCCTTCCTTTGTCAGAGTTGTCTTGCCTTCTTTCGAGAGATATCTTCAAAGTATCTTGTCAGATAGTGATTCTCGATGATCATGGTGTTCTTTACATGCTTGATCTCTTTCTTCATTTGCTTCTCTTTGGATAAACCGGTCAACCATCTTGTGCTCCTTGAGAGCACTTCTTCATTGCTTGATGTTTGGACTAGTCAACATTTCTTCTTGCTTCTTAGTCGGCAATCTTATACTCCTTATGTGAGCATATCGTTTGTTGACCTTCATTGCAATGTAGTACATGCCTTCGAGCCTGTCATTGGTGAAAGAGATTCTTTCCTACTTGATCATGTTATAGAACTATTCCCATTACTCAATAATATACAAATGATAACATGACTAAACTTTGATGCATACATACCTCGTCTTGATTCTTCTTTGATCATCTTAGCTTTATTAGGTTGTCCTTGGTGTGGCCCTTCTTGCTTCATCTTCGCTTGCCTGCATATCATCTTTTTCTTGAATCCCATGAATGGGACTTCCCAACGAGACATCTACTTTGGTTCATGAACCTTCTTTTGAGGATTCCATCATAAGATCTTAAAGGACCTTGTCTTGCAAATGTTTCTTTTCTTTTGATGATGGAGGTCTTCTAAGATTTCTTAATCATGATCAATTTTCTTCCATCGTGGATGAGGTCCTATACTAAGTATGCTCCTTCTACATCAATATCTTGAGCTATGTTCATCATGCTCCTATATTCTAGAAGATATTTCTAACCATGCATTTTGTTCTCATGTATAAATGCTCTTTCTACATGAGTATCTAGAACTCTATGTACTTCATGTTTCTAGATTCTAGAAGATGCTTCTAGCTATGCAATTTTAATTTTATTCTTATATGCTCCTATCCTACTCAAAATTTTGAAAGAAGACTTGAAGTAAAGAGTTTGAGCTAGTCATAATAGAGATTTGGAGTATCTTCCTTCTTTTGCTTCTTTCCTTCTTCTTTCACTTCTTGATTCATGTGAGCTTCTTCCCTCTTATTTTGTTGATGTTGTCCTTCTTAATCTTAGGACAATTCCTTTTGTAGTGTCCACATTCTTGGCATCCAAAACATTGGATTTTGGACATGTCTGTGTTGTTTGTTCTTCGTGGACCAAATTTTCCAAATTTTCCCTTCTCTTGGCCATAGTAGCAAGTGCTTGCTCCTTTCACCCCACATCTTCCTTTGCTTTAACTCTGGTTTCCTTTGTCCTACATAGAGACCACATTTCACTAAGTATGGTTGCTTCCTTCTTGGCATATATGCTTGATGTCAAGTTGCCCCAATCCTCAGGTAGAGCATACTACAGTTGTCATCTCTCTGTCAGACATGACTTCCCCAAGCTCTTGAAGTTGATCTCTCATTTTCATGAAGTAGGGAGTTCTTCCTTCCTTTGTTATCTTCATCTAGTACACTTCATTCCTTAGAGATATTACTTCTCTGGTTGTGCATACCGAGAATAGCTCTACTAGCTTATCATAAATTTCTTTTGATGTTTCAAATTTGGAGACATAAGGAATGGGAGAGACTTTGACGGATTCTATTAGAATCCTTTAAGCTCTTGTCCCATCCCTCTAATACTTGACTAAGGCTTGAGTTTGTTCCTTAGCAGGGCTAGTGATATTCCCTTTGATATGTTCTAGGAGTTCATTCTCCTTGAGAAGTAAATCAGTCCTCTTCTTCCATGCAAGAAATTTGTTGGTACCTAGCAATTTGTTGCTTTCCTTGCAAAAAGACATTGACGTATATTCAGAAGGGGACATATACTTACTTGATAGATTTTGAGATGTGATGGATTTGCTTCCTCCTTGAAGATTTGATGGTTTGCCTTCCTAGGATCTGGATGTTCTTCAAGTTGCCTTCTCCAAGTGGACTTGCTTGATGAAGAGATTTGCTTGATGATTTATACCTTGATGTAGGTCCTGCTTTGATTTGCTCTTCTTCATAAATGCCTTTAAGTAAGGCTCTTCTTCTTGCTACGTAGTCTTCCTTGATGAGTGATAGGTGATAGGTCTTCCTTTCATTGAGTAGATTTTGCTTGATGCTTCAATCTTGTCAATGACTTTCCTTGATGAGTTTTCTTGAGTTGCCCTTTCCTTGATCTGTCACCTTAGCTCTGATACCATGTTGAAGAATCTAGGCAATCAGGTGTAGAGTGATTCTTCGTTACTTGATAACAATTTGTCCTTGTTAGCTTAATCTTCTTGTTCTCTTATTAAATGCATATGTGTGTACTTCATCAAACTGCTATCAAAACATAAACAAGAACACAAGATGTTGGTTCTCTGCCAGGGCTAAAACCTCTCCTCTTGAGAGGAAAACCCTTCAATCTCTTCTTATAGATCTTTAGATGATGAATACCAAGACCCTTGACAAAATAGACACCAGGTTACCTCCAAGACATTTGTCACTATCCTCTGCTCTGTTTAGTCCACAATTCACTGTACTCCTCCATATGTCCTTGTTGTCCAGTCACTATCTTTGGTTCCTTCTTTTCTTGGTTGTCACAGTTCTTCGTTTATATTGATGTCTTGAGACAGACTTGCATACTCTTGTTGGTTATGATACTCATTAGATATGCCACCACCAAGAGTTGTAGTCACAATTTATATTTACACGAGCCACCACCGCTAGCAGACATTGTATATATATATCGTCCTTCTTCCGAGAGCTATCAAAGCGTATAGACTTCGAGAGACCTCCGAGATACATCACAAACTTCCGAGAGGCTTTGACATATTGTATGTATATTGTAGGCAGACGTCCGCGATATATACCATGTTCACTGTGTAAGCATTCCTTTTCTTCGTTGACTGTAATGTGAACTGATCCGCAGACTTCCTAGATATTTACCTCCATTCCTTTTCTTTGTTGACTGTAACGTGAACTGATCCGCAGACTTCCGAGAGTTATCACTCTTTAGATATAGACCTCCGAGATAGACTTCCGAGAGTTTGATATTACCCTTGATCACTTCACCGAGATATCATTGTGTATGCATACAATCTTCGTTGACTGTAATGAATGATCCGAAGACTTGTTGCTTTAGACTTCACGTCACACCTTATATATATGGGTCAACGATAGTACCTTGAGCCGACAGGAGTGCCTTGAATTTAGGCCGACATATCATCAAGGAGATTATAGCATTTTTGTAGAGCGGATTTGCATGAGGATAGTGACACTTGTTCTTGGAGTGTAAACCTTTGATCTTATGACTATTATAATACTTATGATGAAACATAAAAACCTAAAGACATCAAGAAGAAGTCTTTGACCTATGGTAATCACATCTTGCTCATGAAACCCATGATGCAAGGAATAATAATTCTCTTCATAATATTATAATTATAAGTCATAATGAAAACCAAACCTAGTTAAATTTCTTCAACACTCCCTCTTAACTAGGGAGGTATTCATTAAATGGTACAAGGCTATTCTCAATACTAAAGAGATCTCATAAGAAGAGTCGAACTAGTAATCCATCTGTATAGCATCATTATAACCAACATTGTCACATAGCAAGGCCTTGACTAACAGCTCTATCTCTCAATAGATCAGAGCACAATGTTGGCGAGACCAATGATTATAGACACCTTTATCATTGTCTCTCAAGGTACATACCCACCCGGGTGTTCACTGAGTATGACCTTCTAGGACTATTCTTGTCTTGGGTTCCCAGCCCTCAAAGAATATCGGTCCTCTTGCATATTCTTATCTTGGATGCCCTACACATCCTCAAAGAGTATCGAATGCCAGATGATTACCCAATCCTCCCATTCTTTCTTCCCAAGTGAAGACAAAAATGTTGTGTCTATCTTGTGTCTACATTTCCATTCACAGTCTTCATTTAGACTTACAGTTGATAGTCCTAGTTTAGTGCATGATACATGAGATGGAAAAAACACAATCTTCACTCCTTTGTAATCAGGGGTGATCCAAAACTCCCTCTTGATCAGGGACTAGCCAGAGCTCCGTCTTAACTAGGGACTCTTTCATTCATCAGCAACTTCTTCGTGGGTCCTTCAGCTACTTGACCTCCTTCCTTTCTTTGATGTCATGAAGTCTTTGTTCGAACTTCTTCTAGGTAGGCCACCATTCATCGATCACTTTCCTTCCCGGTTTGTCATGTCATCGCTTCCTTTGTGGAAAGTGGCTTTCTTGTCATACATTAGGTTTTCTTGTCATCTAGCTACTCCTTTGTCATTTGTCCATGCTTTCGAATACTCTTCTCATGGATGCTTTGTCGTACTTGCTTGTTTAAATGCTTCGACCTAGTAGCCCATCATGACTTCATCCTAATATTGCTTTAACATTGCTTTTTCTTTTGTTGGATGGCTTCTTCATCACGACATCTTTGTAGAGTAGAATCAGTGATCTGCATTTTTCATATCTCCAAGGCTTTCATCGGTGTCAAGGGTCTTTCCTTCCTTTTCTTGATTTTGGGTAGCATCGGATGTGCTCTAGCTCCAAAATTTTGTGGAGGGGCTAGAACACATGAGATCTCCAAAACTGAGAAATCGTTTGGAGAAATTCCACCTGAATGAGGAGTTATTAAAATAATTAATATTTTTAATGGGTTCCTAAGTCTAAACTTAGGAAAATAAAAATATTAATGTGTATTAATAAAAATATGGGTGAGAAGGTTCTAAGTGACGACGATCAAGTTGTTTTAATCTTAGCCGTTGATTGAGGTTAGATCCGGTTGTTGATTCAACAACAGGAAAAGTATAAGAGGAGGCTTGAGGATTAGTTGGAGATACACCGAATTGATCAAAGAGTTAGATTTTTTTGGGGCAAGGTTCGCTAAGAAAATCGAACTAGTGATCTGCGCTGCAATGAGGGGCAGTTCGGCAAGGGAACTTCAATCCAAGGCCGAAGAATACATAGTAGAGAGGCAGAGCAGCACCGAGTGAGACAACGCAGTCCCAGAGAGGGTGACGCATAGGCCATAGGGGCTGACATAGGTGACGCAGAAGCCGTAGGGGCTGACGCAGGTGCTTAGAGGCAGCACTAGGGAGATTTTGTGGGGTAGAGAGGGAGCAGTTCAGCAAATCGACTTTCTAAGCAAGGGAGGCTCACTATGGGGGTGATGCAGCTCCTAGAGGAGGTGACACAGTTCAAGCACAAAGCTTGGAGCAACCATTGCTGCCCAGCACTAGGAACAGCCGGGTCATCTGTGGGGTTTGATCGTCTAGTTGTTGGATTGTCGGAATATATGTCTCTAGATAGAGGTACTTCTGCCAGGATTTTTCTTTGTTGGGTGAGCCATATCTGGCACCCTAGTTGCATTCAAGAATCTGCTTAAATATACAAATCCTCTATATGCTGCACCGGTTTTCCCGAATTGGGTTTTTCCAGGGACGATTGTCCAAAAGTGACGATGTCCCTTGTGTGATTGTCTCAGTGTATTTCAGTTCATGATTTGTATGTATGTGTAGTTCGCAATGTGTTTTACATCAATATTTATGTAATTAAATAACTTGTTAATGCAAAGAACAAGTAGGAGATGTTAAACCAGTAATTGCAATAGGGGTTTCTGATGTGTAGATTCAGAAATTTTCACATGGTATCAGAGTGATTGCAGATCATAGGCAACTGAAGACACCAACCAAGAAATCCAGAGAATTTGCAACAGAAAAGTAGTTGTCCCGAGTGACAACGCTGTTCCAGAGCCAAAGACGCAGAAGGAGTGACGCAATGCAGAGAAAGTGACGCAGAGGCTCACGCAGTGCCTGCGTCAGCACTCTGAGCCAGGTGGAGGTGACGCAGTAGCTGGGAGGAGCCCACGCAGTAGCTGCATCAGCCGTCAAGGCCAACGCAGAGGCAGAGGGGGGGCAGATTAGGCTCACGCAGAGCCACGTCATCTTTCTGAGCCAGGAAGGATTGACGCAGTTGGCCAGGAGGAGTTGATCCAGCCCACGCAGTGGTTGCGCAGAGCCTGAAGGGCTCAGATTCTTCAAGTTGTCGGGGCTAAGGAAGCTGAGCAGATTTTCAGTTTGAGGAGTTGGTGGGACGTTGTTTCTGTTGGTGCAGAACAGTGTCTAAGGAGACTAAACCAAGGTAGAGGGAATCACTGCCTTGACAAATTTCTAGCCAAGAAATCTAGAACCGGGTTGTAGCAGCAAAGGAGGATTGGAGAGGAGCGATTCGACAGTTGGCCAGAGGATTTCCGAGAGGGAAATCAAGACTCAGAGGAAGTCTAAAGAGGATTTCTTCCCTAGAGGGTTTCTTGCGCCCAAGGAATCCAGATCCAAGTCTTGATAGATTGACAGAAGGAGAGGGAGAAGAGAACAAGTTCTATTTTTGAGCAGAGATGGCAATGAATGGGTTGAGGGATCTGGACAAATTGGATGGAGCATCCAAATTTGTCATCTAGAAGGCCAGGATCCTGGCAATCCTAGACAAACATCGCATCAAGGACTATGCCTTGAAGGTTGTTACTAAACCGATCGACGCTGATCCATTGAAGAAATACAAGGAGGCCCAGGCTAAGGCCAAGTGCATGATCCTAGACGAGGTCAAAGATCATGTAGTACCACACATTGCTAAGAACACAGCAAGGGACATGTGGGAGACCCTAACTACCTTGTATCAAGGCTCTTCCGTGCAATGGAAGATGCTATTAGAAAATCAGCTGAGACAGTATCAGATGCAGAAAGTAGAGGAGATAGATCTCTTCCTTCTCAAGTTGCAAGGGATCCGCGACCAGTTGACTTTCGTGGGGTCTACACCAGATCCTGAGTTCATGGTCAGGACTGCCCTAAATGCAGTCACCAACGACTCTCCCCAGTTGGGAAGAGATGTGGGCAGCTCTTCGACAAGAAGAGCTCAGGGGATTGACCAAGGCAGGGACCAGTGGTAAGGGAACCCGGGTCAAGAAGGAGGAGGATGAGGATGCAGCTCTCGCATCAACGGGACAGCAGGGGCAGCAAAAGAGGAAGAAGAAGGACATCACCAAGGTCAAATGCTTCAACTGTGGGGAACTGGGACATTATGCCACTCAGTGCCCCTGAAAGAAGGGCAAGGGGGAAGCTTTTGAATCAAAGGTTGCTCCAATGAAAGCGGGCAGGGAAGGCAAGGATGACGATTGTGCCATGAGTGCTCATGCGCCTCTGGAGAACATCAAGTTGTAGTCGAGAAGACTACATGGCAGGGAGGATCCTTGACATGCCCAAACTCTTGGATCATATACGGCTACAGGAGCCCTTAAGGACAGTGGCAAAATGACGGGTGTCAGTTGGAGCGAGGTGTGATGGAGCGACAATGGAAGAGCTAGAGTGCCAGAGTCTCAAGCGACGCAGTGGATATTGTAGCATTGCGAGAGGCAAAGAGCAGTGTGCAACAGCGCAGTCACAGCAGAGGGTCAGCCCAGAGTAGCAGCAGAGGTAGCTTCAGTATCACGAGGCATCCATATTGACCAGGATGTCAGTGTTTGGGTGAGTTTTCAGTTGCTTACTTCTTAGCAACTGAGTTGCAGTGCAGCAGTAAGAAGTGGCAATGCTATAGGCAGAATGATGCAGCATTTGGAGAGGGAGCTACAGTACAAATGTAGCAATGGTAGTGGCAAAGTCATGGGTAGCAGTACAGGAAGCAACGGTGCAGTGAATGAAGGGCAGCAGGCCAAGCATCAGCAGCATAGAGGACCGATGCAGTGGATTAGTGTAGTACTTCTATTTGAGAAGTATTACTAGAGCATCGGATGTGCTCTAGCTCTGAAATTTTGTGGAGGGGCTAGAACACATGAGATATCCAAAATCCAGAAATAGTTTGGAGAAATTCCAACCAAATGAGGATTTATTAAAATAATTAATATTTTTAATGGGTTCCTAAGTCTAAACTTAGGAAAATAAAAATATTAATGTGTATTAATAAAAATATGGGTGAGAAGGTTCTAAGTGACGAAGATCAAGTTGTTTTAATCTTAGTCGATGATTAGAGATTAGATCACGGTCATTGATTCATCGACAGGAAAAGTATAATAGGAGGCTTGAGGGTCAGTTGGAGATACACCGAATTGATCAAAGAGTTCGATTTTTCTGGGGCGAGGTTTGCTGAGAAAATCGAACTAGTGATCTGAGTTGCAATGAGGGGCAATTCGACAAGGGAACTTCAATCTGAGGTCAAAGAATACATAGCAAAGAGGCAGAGCAGCACCGGGAGAGACAGCGCAGTCCTAGAGAGGGTGACACGGAGTTTGTAGGGGTTAACGCAGGTGACACAAAAGCCGTAGGGGCTGACACGGGCCCTTAGAGGGAGTGCTAGGGAGATTTTGTGTGGCAGAGAGGGAGCAGTTCAGCAAATCGACTTTCAAAGCAAGGGAGGCTCACTATGGGTGTGACGTAGCTCCTAAAGAAGGTGACGCAGTTCCAGCGCAAAACTTGGAGCAGCCATCGCTACCCAGCGCTGGGAACAATCGGGTCATCTGTGGGGTTTGATCATCCAGTTATTAGATTGTTGGAATATCTGTCTCCAAATAGAGGTACTTCTGCCAGGATTTTTCTCTGTTGGGTGACCCATATCTAGCACCCTAGTTGTATTCAAGAATCTGCTTAATAATACAAACCCTCTATATGCTGCACCGGTTTTCCCGAATTTGGTTTTTCCAGGGACGATTGTCCAAAAAATAACGATGTCCCTTGTGTGATTGTCTCAATGTATTTCAATTCATGATCTGTATGCATGTGTGGGTTGCAATAGTGTTTTACATCAATATTTATGTAATTAAATAACTTGTTAATGCAAAGAACAAGTAGGAGATGTTAAACCAATAATTGCAGTAGGGGTTTCTGATGTGTAGATTCAGAAATTTTCAAATCTTTGTCAGAGTTGTCCTGCCTTCTTTCGAGAGATATCTTCAAAGTATCTTGTCAGATAGTGATTCTCGGTGATCATGGTGTTCTTTACATGCTCGATCTCTTTCTTCATTTGCTTCTCTTTGGATAAATTGGTCAACCATCTTGTGCTCCTTGAGAGCACTTCTTCATTGCCTGCTTCCTGGACTAGTCAGCATTTCTTCTTGCTTCTTAGTCAGCAATCCTATACTCCTTATGTGTGCTTATCCTTTGTTGACCTTTATTGCAGTGTAGTACATGCCTTGAGCATGTCATTGGTGAAATAGATTCTTTCCTACTTGATCATGTTATAGAACTATTCCCATTACTCAATAATATACAAATGATAACATGACTAAACTTTGATGCATACATACCTCATCTTGATTCTTCTTTGATCATCTTAGCTTTATTAGGTTGTCCTTGGTGTGGCCCTTCTTGATTCATCTTAGCTTGCCTGCATATCATCTTTTTCTCGAATCCCATGAATGGGACTTCCCAATGAGACATATGCTTTCATTCATGAACCGCGTTTGAAGATTCCATCATAGGATCTTAAAGACCCTTGTCTTGCAAATGTTTCTTTTCTTTTGATGATGGAGGTCTTCTAAAATTTCTTAATAATGATCAATTTTCTTCCATCATGGATGAGGCCCTATACTAGGTATGCTTCTTCTACACGGATATCTTGAGCTATGTTCATCATGCTCCTATATTCTAGAAGATATTTCTAACCATGCATTTTGTTCTCATTTATAAATGCTCTTTCCACATGAGTGTCTAGAACTCTATGTACTTCATGTTTCTAGATTCTAGAAGATGCTTCTAGTTATGCAATTTTATTTTATTCTTATATGCTCCTATCCTACTCAAAATTTTGAAAGAAGATTTGAAGTAAAGAATTTGACCTAGTCATAGTAGAGATCTGGAGGATCTTCCTTCTTTTACTTCTTTTCTTCTTCGTTCACTTCTTGATCATGTGAGCTTCTTCCCTCTTTCTTTTGTTGATGTTGTCCTTCTTAGTCTTAGGACAATTCCTTTTGTAGTGTCCATATTCTTGGCATCCAAAACATTGGATTTTGGACATGTCTTTGTTGTTTGTTCTTCGTGGACCAAATTTGCCAAATTTTCCGTTTCTCTTGGCCATGGTAGCAAGTGCTTGCACCTTTCATCCCACATCGTCCTTTGCTTTAAGTCTGGTTTCCTTTGTCCTGCATAGAGACCACATTTCACAGAGTGTGGTTGCTTCCTTCTTGGCATATATGCTTGATGTGAAGTTGCCCCAATCCTCAAGTAGAGCATTGAGTACTACAGTTGTCATCTCTCTGAGACATGACTTCCCCGAACTCTTGAAGTTGATCTCTCAATTCAGAGATTTTCATGAAGTAGGGAGCTATTCCTTCCTTTGTTATCTTCATCTTGTACAATTCATTCCTTAGAGATATTACTTCTCTGGTTGTGGATACCAAGAATATCTCTATTAGCTTATCATAAATTTCTTTTAATTTTTCAAATTTGGAGACAAGGAATGAAAGTCTTTGATGGATTCTATTAGAATCCTTTTGTTGATCTTTGGTAGCATCAGATGTATTCTAGCCATGAAAATTGGTGGAGAGGCTAAGGCACATGAGATCTTCAAGACCCAGAAATCGTTTTGGGAAATTCCACCCAGATGGCGAAATATTAAAATAATTAATATTTTTAATGGGTTCCTAAGTATAAACTTAGGAAAATTAAAATATTAATGTGTACTAATATAAAATGGGTGATCAAGTTCTAAATGACGAGGATCAAGCCAAATCTAATCTTAGCATTGATTAGGGACTTAATCTCGGTCGTTGAATCGTCAACAGGAAAAGTATAAGAGGAGGCTTGAGGATCAGTTGGAGAATACACCAAGTTGATCAAGAATACGATTTTCTGGGACAAGGTTTGCTGAGAAATCGAGTTGGTGATCTGTTGCAACAAGGGGAAGTTCGGCAGAAGGCCGAGAATACATATCAGAGAGACAGAGAAAGTGTCAAAGAGACAGCACAGAGCCTTGGAAGGCTGACGCAGAGGCAGCCAAGACTGATGCAAAGGCTGAGGAGGCCGGCATAGGTGATGCAAAGGGCCAAGAGGATGACGCAAAGGCTGAGGAGGCCAGCGCAGGTGACGCAGAGGGCCAAGACACTGATGCAGAGGACCAAGAGGCTAATGCAGAGGGCCAAGAGGCTGACGCAGAGGCAGCAAAGGCAATGCTAAGGAATTTTCGTGGGGCAAAATGGGAGCTGAGAAGTAGACGCAGAGTTGTAGAGGGTGACACATTCCCTAGAGGGTGACGCAGTTCCAAAGAGAAGCTTGGAACAACTTTCGTTGTCCAGCTAAGGAACTATCTAAGTTGTTGTGGGATAAATCATCCGGTTGTTGATTAGCCGGAATATCTGTCTGCAAAGAGAGGTACTTCTGCCAAGGAAAATCTCTTAAGGGTGAAGCATTTCGCACCCTAGTTGTATTCAGAAAACTGCATAATAATAAAACCCTCATATCTGTTGCACCGGTTTTTCCACATTAGGTTTTTCCGGGGACGATTGTCCAAAAATAACGTTGTCCTTTGTGTGATTGTCTTAGTTATTTTAGTTGTTGATCTGTATATGTGTGAAGGCTGCATTTGTGTTTATTTCAGTATTTATATTAATAAATAACTTGCTAATGGCATGAACAAGTAGGAGATAATAAACCAGATAATGCAGTAGGGATTTCTAATGTGTCAAATTTAGAAATTTCTGCATGGTATCAGAGCATTGCAGATCACAGGAGAACTGAAGACACCAGCAAGAGTAATCTGAAGAATTTGCAGCAAAAGCAGTTGTCCTGAGAGACAACATTGTTCCGAGCAGAAGTAGCAAGAGAGGAAGTGACGCAGAGACTGCATCATCATTTCGAGCCAGGAGGGGGGTCATTGCAGAGGCAAAAAGGGGCAGATTAGACCTACGCAGTGCCCGGTCATCTTTCTCAGCCAGGAAGGATCGACACTGTGGCTAGGAGGAGCAGATTTAGCCTTTGCCAAGATTGCGCAGAGCCTAAAACGCTCAGTTTCTTTGGTTGCCGAAGCTTGGGGAGTTGTGGACAGATTGTGATTTGAGGAGCTGGTAGGACGTTGTTTATGCCAAAGCTGAACAATGTCAAAGGAGATGGGACCAAGGTAGAGGGAGTCACTACCTCGAGGGATTTCTAGCCAAGGAATCCAAATCCGAGCTGCAATTGCAAGGAGTATTGGAGAGGAGCGATTCGACAGTTGGACAGAGGATTTTCAAAAGGGAAATCAAGACTTAGAGGGAGATTTCCAGGAGGGGAGTCAAGGCTCAGAGGGAGTCTAGAAGAGGAGATGAAATGGCAGTGAACGGACTAAGGGATCAGGACAGGTTGGACGGGGCTTCCAACTTTGTCATCTAGACAGCCAGGATCCTGGCAGTCCTGGATCGACATCACATCAAGGACTATGCCTTGGAAACCGTGGCTATCCCAGTTGACCCAGCTGAGAACGAGAAGTATGAAGATGTAATGGCAAGGGTGAAGTGCATGATCCTAGAGAGAGAGTCAAAGATCATGTCATACCACATATTGTTAAGAAAAACACAGCAAAGGAGATGTGGGATACCCTGACCACCTTATACCAGGGCTCTTCCATGTAGCAGAAGATGCTATTGGAGAATCAGGTGTGGTCATATCAAATGCAGAAGAGAGAACAAATAGATCCATTCCTTCTCAGGTTGCAGGAGATTCGCGTCCAGCTTACTTCTGTGGGGTCTACACCGGATCCTAAATTTATGGTTCGGACTGCCCTGAATGCAGTCTCCGAGGAGTGGGAGACATTTGTCCAAAGTATTTTAGGCATGGCTACTCTTCCCGATTGGGAGGTGATGTGGGCAGCTCTTCGCCAGGAAGAGATTAGGACGATGACCAACGCGGGGAGTAGTGGCAAGGGAGGTCGAATCAAGAAAGAGGAGGAGGAGGATGCGGCTCTAGCATCTGCAGGACAGCAAGGGAAGAGGAAGAAGGACATCTCCAAGGTTAAGTGCTTCCATTATGGGGAGCTGGGACATTATGCATCCCAGTGTCCCAGGAAGAAAAACAAGGGAGAGGCTTCCGATTCAAAGGCAGCTCCAGCTAAGGCGGAGAAAGAGGTCAAGACTAATGACGATTGTGCCATGAGTGCTCATTCACCTCTAGAGAAGAGGTGGGGAGACATCGGGTTGTATTCAGGAAGACTACATACTAGGAGCAGGATCATTGAGGTGCCCAAACTCTTGGATCACATCCGGCTACGAGAGCCCTTAACGACAGTAGCATGATGACAGGTGTCGGGTGGAGCAAAGTGTAGTGGAGCAGCAAGGCAGTGCTTGAGTGCAGAAATCTGAGGCAGCGCAGTGGAGGTTGCAGTAATGCAAGAGGCACAGAGGTGTATGCAGCAATACAGTAGCAGCAGAGGGAGCACAAGAGAGCAGCAAAGGCAGCTTCAGCATCACGAGGCTTCCAGACTAACCGAGATGTCGATATTTGGGAGAAGTCAGTTACTTACTTCTCAGTACTCAATTGCAGTGCAGCAGTTAGCAGTGGCAATGTTAGGGGCAGCATGGGCAACATATTGAGAGGGAGTTGCAATACAGACGTAGCAGTGGCAATGGTAGTGTCAATGTCACGGACAGCAGTCCAAGAAGCAACAGTGTAGGGGATGTGAGGCAGCAGGCCAAGCATCAGCACAGGGACTGAGGTGGAGGATCAGTGTCATGTTTCTGTGATGAAGCATTACTAGAGCACATTCCTCGCTAAGAGGGAGTGTTGATTTTTGGTAGCATCGAATGTGCTCTAGCCATCAAAATTGGTGGAAAGGCTAAGGCACATGAGATCTTCAAGGCCCAGAAATTGTTTTTGGAAATTCCACCCGGATGGAGTGATAATAAAATAATTAATATTTTTAATGGGTTCCTAAGTCTAAACTTAGGAAAATTCAAATATTAATGTGTATTAATATAAAATGGGTAAGAAAGTTCTAAATGATGAGGATCAAGCCAATTCTAATCTTAGTCGTTGATTAGGGACTTAACCTCGGTCGTTGAATCGTTAACAGGAAAAGTATAAGAGGAGGCTTGAGGGTTAGTTGGAGATACACCAAGTTGATCAAGAATTCGATTTTCTGGGGTAGGGTTTGCTGAGAAATTGAGTTAGTGATCTATTGCAGCGAGGGGCAGTTCGGCAAAAGGCCGAGAATACATATCAGAGAGGCAGAGAAAGTGTCGGAGAGACAACGCAGAGCCTTGGAAGGCTGACGCAAAGGCAGCCAGGACTGACGCAGAGGCTGAGGAGGCCAACGCAGGTGACGCAAAGGGCCAAGAGGCTGACGCGGAGGGCCAAGAGGTTGACGTAGATGTAGCAGAGGCTGCACAAAGGCTAGCAAAGCTGACGCTGGGCTGAAGAGGCCGAGCTGAGGAATTTTCGTGGGGCAGACTGGGAGCTGAGAGGCAGACGCAAAGCTATAGAGGGTGACGCAGTTCCAGAGAGATGCTTGGAGCAGTTTTCGCTGTCCAGCTAAGGAACTTTCTAAGTTGTTGTGGGATCAATCATCAAGTTGCTGATTAGCCAAAATATCTGTCTCCAAAGAGAGGTACTTCTGCCAAGAAAAATCTCTGAAGGGTGAGCCATTTCTGGCAACCTAGTTGTATTCAAAAAACTGCATAATAATAAAACCCTCATATCTGTTGCACCGGTTTTCTCGCATTGGGTTTTTCCGGGGACGATTGTCCAAAAATAACGGTGTCCCTTGTGTGATTGTCTCAGTTATTTCAATTGTTGATTTGTATATGTATGAACATTGCATTTGTGTTTATTTCGATATTTATATTAATAAATAACTTGTTAATGGAATGAACAAGTAGGAGATAATAAACTAGATAATGCAGTAGGGATTTCTAATGTGTCAAATTCATAAATTTCCACACATTTGAGCTCTTGTCTCATCCTTATTATACTTGGCTAAGGCTTGAGTTTGTTCCTAAGCAGGGCTAGCGATATTCCCTTTGACATGTTCTAAGAGTTCATTCTCCTTGAGAAGTAAACCAATCCTCTTCTTCCATGCAAGAAAGTTGTTGGTGCCTACCAATTTGTTGCTCTCCTTGCAAAAAGACATTGATGTATATTCAAAATAGGACATATACTTACTTGATAGATTTTGAGATGTGATGGGTTTGCTTCCTCCTTGAAGATTTGATGGCTTGCCTTTCTAGGATCTGGATGTTCTTCAAGTTGCCTTCTCCAAGTGGACTTGCTTGATGATGAGATTTGCTTGATGACTTGTACCTTGATGTAGGTCCTGCTTTGATTTGCTCTTCTTTGTAGGTGCCTTTATGTAAGGCTCTTCTTCTTGCTATGTAGTCTTCCTTGATGAGTGATAGGTGATAGGTCTTCCTTTCCTTGAGTAGATTTTGCTTGATGCTTCAATCTTGTCAATGACTTTCCTTGATGTGTTCTTGAGTTGCCCTTTCCTTGATGTGTCACCCTAGCTCTGATACCATATTGAAGAATCTAGGGAAATCAGGTATAGAGTGATTCTTCATTACTTGATAACAATTTGTGAAGTCTTTTTACAATTTGTCCTTGTTAGCTTAATCTTCTTGTTCTCTTATTAATGCATGTGTGTGTACTTCATCAAACTGCTATCAAAACATAAGCAAGAACACAAGATGAGGAAAACCCTTCAATCTCATCTTATAGATATTTAGATTATGAATACCAAGACCCTTGACAAAATAGACACTAGGTTACCTCCAAGACATTTGTCACTATCCTTTGCTCTATTTAGTCCACAATTCATTGTACTCCTTCTGCTTATGTCCTTGTTGTCCAATCACTATCTTCGATTCCTTCTTTTTTCGACTGTCACAGTTCTTCGTATATATTGATGTCTTGAGACAGACTTCCATACTCTTGTTGGTTATGATACTGATTAGATAAGCCACCACCGAGAGTTGTAGTCACAGTGTATATTTACATGAGCCACCACCAATAGCAGACACTGTATCTATATATATATAGTCCTTCTTTCGAGAGCTATCATAGTGTATAGACTTCTGAGAGACCTCCGAGATACATCACAGACTTCCGAGATATTTACCATGCTCACTGTATAAGCGTTCCTTTTCTTCGTTCACTGTAATGTGAACTAATCTGCAAACTTCCGAGATATTTACCTCGCTCACTGTGTATGCGTTCCTTTTCTTCGTTGACTATAGCGTGAACTTATCTGCAGACTTCCGAGAGTTATCACTGTTTAGATATAGAACTCCGAGATAGACTTCCGAGAGATTGATATTACCCTTGATCACTTCACTGGGATATCATTGTGTATGCATACAATCTTCGTTGAGGGTAATGAATGATCCGAAGACTTGTTGCTTTAGACTTCACGTCACACCTTATATATATGGGTCAACGATGGTACCTTGAGCCAACAGGAGTGCCTTGAATTTAGGCCGACATGTCATCAAGGAGATTATAGCATTTTTGTAGAGTGAATTTGCATGAGGATAGTGACACTTGTTCTTGGAGTGTAAACCTTTGATCTTATGACTATTATAACACTTATGATGAAACATAAAAACCTAAAGACATCAAGAAGATGTCTTTGACCTATGGTAATCACATCTTGCTCATGAAACCCATGATGCAAGGAATAATAATTCTCTTCATACAATTATAATTACAAGTCATAATGAAAACCGAACCTAGTTACATTTTCTTCAACACAGCCATCCATCACTTTCCTTCAACAAACCATAGGGGTGAACCAATATTCTTGCCATCTTTCTTTTCATCGGGAAGTGATCTTTCAGTCCACATTTGGATTTTTTTCATAGAGCTACCTTTTCGAAGTCATGTTTCTTTCAGGATCTTCCGTCCATTCTCATGAGTACTAGTTGTAGGTGGCATCTACAACTCTCTTTTGGTAGCCCTATTTCAACCCAAGCAGATGTTGTTCAAAAAATAAAAATGAACATTAAATCAAGGTTACCTTTTTATGATGGCCTTTCGTCATACATTTGCTTCTTGCAACATCAATATCCTGCATATTCATAAACACATAGCCAAGAATTTCAATGCCAAGTGTCTCCTTCTTTTACAGACTTTATCAGGGTCTTCATATCTTCTTTATAGAGATTTCATAGCTAATTCTTTTAGTTGTCGGATGTTGATCACTTATCTTATCTTATGTGACTATAGTTGTATCTTTCACGAATTCTTTTTCCTTTCTTCACATATTGCTTCCCAGGAACTTCTATACATAGTTCCTTCATTTTGTAAACCACCTCATATTCCATATGAGGACATATTATGTTGATTTCATCTTATGAATGTGCGAACTAGTTCAAGCCATATCTCTTCATGCATCTTTCTAAAGGAAGAGATCCTTCTTCTTTAATCATGCTCATAAGATAGAGCATTCACAACCTTGCTATCTGCAACTATATGATGACATGACTTAATCTATAAAATGCATACCCTTTTGGTCATCTAGACTTCCTTTGGCAGCGTCCTTTCCTTATTTGAAAGTACTTTAACCATCTTGACATGTTGCACTCCTTTGTCACCATATCGTCATCATTAAATGATGGATCCCATACAAGGTGGAATGTAGACTATCAGCGAGACACTTGCTTCTTTCAAGTAGAGGTGAATCTTCTTATTAGGATTCTAGTGAAGGATCTCGATGATCCTCATTTTGCAAATGCTCCTTAACAATGATGATGTATGGTGACCTTTTTATCTTTTATCATGCTAGATGACTTTCTTCCAACCATATATACCATTATTTCGGTTGACCTTTTCATGCTTTCAATGAGGTTACCATGAGCTACTTTTCCTTTTTATCATTATGACTTCTACAATCATGCAGACTTCTACTTCAGTTATCCTTTCAAGCGTCTATAATGATGCCATGAGCTCTTTTATGCTTTGACCGTATGCTTCTAATATGATGCCATTTTCTAATATGATGCATCCCATCATACTTATAATGCTTCTTATCCTGACATTAATCTTTAGCCATGGTAGAGGTCTTTTCACCTCCTACTTCTCCTTGCTATGTACATAAGAGATTTTAATATTGAATATCTATCCCTTCCTTCTTGGATTTCTTCTCATCAAGTTCTTCTACTTCTTCGGTGATATGGGCTTCATTGCTTTCTTTTCTTTTCTTGTTGTCCTTCTTGAGTTTAGGACAATCTCTCTTGAAATGCCCATATTCCTGACATCCATAGCATTGGATCTTTAACATATCGATCTTCTTCTTTTTCAGAGGACCAAACTTTCCTTTTCTCCTAGTCATGTTTGCAAATGCTTGAACTTGTTCATTTGATCCTACATCGCTTTTCTCCTTCAACCAGGTTTCTTCAATCTTACATAATGACTAGAGTTCATTGAATGGGTCAGCTTCCTTCTTTCCATAGATGCTTGATACAAAGTTGCCCCATTCATCAGGTACTGCAATTATCACCACGGTGGTCATTTCTTTGTTAGACATTATTTCCCCTAACTCTTACAGTTGTATTTTATTTGTGACACCCTCATAAGATATGAGGCTATCCCTTCTTCCTTTTATTCTTTCATCTTGTATAGCTCGGTTCTCAAAGATATAACTTCTCCTCCAGTGCTTACGGAGAACAATTCTGCCAACTTATCATAGATTTATTTTGAATTCTCCAACTTTGCTACGTAAGGGATGAGTGAATCCTTGATTGATTATATAAGGATTTTTTGAGCCCTTATTTCTCCTTTCATATATTTTGATAAAGCTTGAGCTTCTTCTTGTGATGGTTTGGCGATTGAACCCTTAACATGCCCAATAACTTCATTCTCTATGAGGATCAAATCTATCCTCTTCTTCCATGCAAGGAAATTTGATGACCCAACCAGTTTGTTGCTCTCCTTGCAAAATGAAGTCATTTTGATAGTAGATTCAGACATAGATATAAGGATACTTACTTGTCAAGTGAAGATGCTCCTTTAATGGTGATATCTTCAACTTGATGCTTTCTTCATTTTGATGATGATGGATGATGTTTGCTTCCTTGAAGATGACAATACTTCTTCTAGGGATGTCTTTCTTCAAATATGCTTGAGATGTGATTCTTGATTCAAAGTGAGGGAGATCACCTTGATTCCTTAATGATGATGGCAACCTCTCTTCTTGCTTTCTTGGAATGGAGACTTCAAGATGCTTCAAATGTGTAGTCATTCTTTCTTTGAATGGAGGAAGGTCCTTGAGATGTTCTTTTCCTTGAGATGTGATGAAGAAATCCTTGTGATGTGATGGATGGTCCTTCTAGATGCTTCTTAGCTTGCTCGACCACTTTGATGGTTTGATGTCCTCTTTAATGTCTTGACTTCCTTGATTTCCTTGTCTCGTCACCTTAGCTCTGATACCATGTTGAGAAATCTAACGACAGCTAGATTAGGTGATTTCTCTTACTTTGATTACTACTTGTGATGTTTTTACTTAACTTGAATAGCCTCTTCTTTCACTTGATTATAATTAGTGTTCTTATCATCAAATAGCTACTAAACAAGAAAGAACAATGAGACAAAAGGACACAAGATATAGGCTATCAGCAAGGCCAAAACCTCTCCTTTTGCGAGGAAAACCCACAAGAACTCTTCTCTTCTTACAGAACTTCAAATGAAGAATTCCAAGACCTACAACCTTTGACCAAGACCCCTCCAAGACCAAGTCAAACTTTTGATGAGTTTTTCTTTCACCAAGTCAACATCAGTCAAACTTGCTTATGAACTTTTGTTTTTTAGCCCTAACTTCAAAACTTCAGCTGCCACTTTAGGACTACAATTTTGGTCTGCCTGTAACTCTTACAGTTTCGCATGTGTAGGTGGACTTAATGTTGAAATGACTTTCTCTTCTCTTCACTTGATGTAACTCCTCTTTCTAGACAACTTGGCTTGAATTCTAGGGCTTCTTAATACCAAATAATGACTTCTTAACAACATTGTGTTTCGTCCTTACTGTAGTCACAGATGCCCTAGTTATTTTGCACGCGTGAGGTAAAGTGCCCAGAAAACAGTTTGATTTATCCTCTTCTTATTCTCCTCTCCTTCACTAGTTCTTCTAGTGCTTGTACGAACTTCTTGTGTGCTTGAGTGATTGATTTGAAATGTGGTCAACTTATATCTTATACATCGGCTTAGTGGATGCCTTTAATAGGCCAACATGTCTTCTCTAGGAGGTTAACTTCACAATGGATAGGCCGACTTGTTCACTGCTAGTTGACAATGTCTTTGAGGGTCTTTGACTTCAATTTGACTCAAATAAATTTTCCTTTACAATATGCAACATGCCCAAAAGGGTCTTCCAAATATGACAATGACTCTTATGACTTGTTTACTCAAAGACAAGCCCTGGAAGCACTCAATGGGTGCTTGACCTATAAATAAAATAACCTTGAGCATGAAACCCATGCTTCAAGAACGACAATAATAATTTTGTTTTTCACTTTACATCAAATACATAAAATCATGATTACATGTCATTATGAACGCCTAACCTAGTTACATATTTCAACACTCCTTCTTAATTAGGGAGGTATTCTTAATCCACACAAGGTCCTTGGACATTCTCAAACTGAAGAATTCTCATAAGAAGAATCGAACTGGTAAGCCATCTCATAAGCAACTTTCTTAGCTTCTACGAGTGCATCTCATCATGCCAACCAGCATTGTCACATAGGAAGGCCTTGACTGATAGCTCTATCTCTCAACAAGATCATAGCACAATGTTGGCAAGACCAATGACCAATAGACACCATCATCATTGTCCCTCAAGGCACATACCCCACCCGAGTGTTCACAGGGTATGTCCTTTTAGCACAATTCCTATCTTGGAATAACACATCCTCAAAGAGTATCGGAATCAATCTCAGATGCTTATCCAATCCTCCATTCTTTCTTCACAACAAAAAGACAAGAATGATGTGTCTATCTCTCCCTCTAAATTAGGGAAGATATACTCATTCCTATAAAAGGAATATACCCAAGCTCCCTCTTACCCAGGGACTTGTTACCAACAGCAGCTATCTGCTCTTTGGTGGAGATCATGGTACTATCAACTACTTGTGGCGTTGCTCCTTTCGATGTCATGAACTTCATATGATTCATTGATCATGATGGCAACGCCTCTTCTTGCTTTCTTGGAATGGAAACTCCAAGATGCTTCAAATGTGTAGTCCTTTCTTTGAATGGAGGAAGGTTCTTGAGATCTTCTTTTCCTTGAGATGTGATGAATTAATCCTTGTGATGTGATGGACAGTCCTTCTAGATGCTTCTTAGTTTGCTCCCTTTGATGGTTTTATGTCCTCTTTAATGTCTTGACTTCCTTGATTTCCTTGTCTTGTCACCTTAGCTCTGATACCATGTTGATAAATCTAGGGGCAGCTAGATTAGGTGATTTCTCTTACTTTGATAACTGCTTGTGATGTTTATACTTAACTTGATCAGCTTCTTCTTTCACTTGATTATAATTAGTGTTCTTATCATCAAACAGATACCAAACAATAAAGAACAGTGAGACAAGAGGACACAAGATATATGCTATCATCCAGGGCCAAAACCTCTCCTTTTGAGAGGAAAACCCATAAGAACTCTTCTCTTCTTATGGAACTTCAAATGATGAATTCCACGACCTACGACCCTTGACCAAGACCAAGTCAAACCTTACTTTGATGAGTTTTTCTTTCACCAATTCAACATCAGTCAAACTTGCTTATGAGCTTCTGTTATTCGGCCCTAACTTCAGAACTTCAGCTACCACTTCAGGACTGCAATTTTTGTCTACCTGTAACTCCTGCAGTTTCGCACGTGTGGGTGGACTTAATGCTGAAATGACCTTCTCCTCTCTTCACTTGATGTACCTCCTCTTTCTAGACAACTCGACTTGAATTGTAAGGCTTCTTGACACCAAATAGTGACTTCTTGACAACTCTGTTCTTCGGCCTTACTGCAATCACAAATGCCCTAATTATTTCACACGTGTGACATAAAATAGCCTAGAAAACAGTTTGATTTATCCTCTTCTTATTCTCCTCTCCTTCGTTGGTTCTTCTAGTGCTTGTACGAACTTCTTGTGTGCTTGAATGAGTGATCTGAAATGTGAACGATTCTATCTTATATATAGGCTTATTGGATACCCTTAATAGGCCGACATGTCTTCTCTAGGAGGTCGACTTTACAGATGATAGGTTGACTTGTTGACTGCTAGTTGACAAGGTCTTTGAGGGTCTTTGACTTCAATTTGACTCAAACAAATTTTCCTTTACAATATGCAACATGCCCAAAAGGGTCTTCCATACATGACAATGACTCTTATGACTTTTTGACTCAAAGACAAGCCCTAGAAGCACTCAATGGGTGCTTGACCTATAAATCAAATAACCTTGAGCATGAAACGCATGCTTTAAGAATGACAATAATAAATTTTTTTTCACTTCACATCAAATACATAAATCGCGATTACATATGTCATTATGAAGACCGAACCTAGTTACATATTTCAACAGATGTAATGGCTACTAAATAATATTATGTATCTTCAGCGAAATATAAATTTGTAGCAGCAATTGAATGGTAGCAGCACACAGTTAGTAGGGTTCAATCCAGGAGTAAATATGCTAACAAATAAGCTATGAAACCGGATTCGTCCAAACCCCTGGACGAATCCCGAATCGGACGAATCGGACACGATTCTGTCCTGACACGTGTCATGTTGCAAGGACTCGTCGTGTCATATTCTGGTACGTCGTGTCCTGGGCGTGTTCAAAAAATGAATAACGTGTCACGAATTTTGGAATCGAGTCCTGGTTTCGGATTCGTTTTTCGGGCTGCTGCTAGGTTTAAATGCGCTGTTGTCTCTCCCATTTGACGGCAATTGCAAAGGAAACAGCGATTTGGCAAAGACGCAAAGGTTTCATTCACCGAATCACGGCCCTGTAGCAGCAGAAACAAGAACTCATTTATACAATAGACTTCTACATTGCTGAGAGTCGAGACTTATTTTTACTATAGAGCGATGCTGTTGTGCGATGCTACTGTATACATTTGATGCCACGATGCCACTGTAATAGATGTAATGACTTGTAAGTTTTAACTGTATTCCTATTGCTATAAGTGTATAGAACCCTTATCACAACAATACTGTAATCATCAAATCTGAGATAGTTCCTACCACTGTGAGGACCGAATCAAAATCCCTGAGATAGTAACGAATCTGTGGACTGGTTACCTTTATAGTACTGAAATGTATGACTGTGCAGTGTGATGCAATCCAAACTGTCATATCCTTTGCTGCCACTGTAATACGAACTGTAGAGGGATCCAAATTCCCTACTTATCCAAACTCTGTCTTGAGTTCTATTTATCATTTATGTGACCAGTACCACTGACATTTATTTGACTTTTGTATGTACTATGCATGCTAATAGCTATAGATGAAGATCTACGTTTGAAATCAATAAATTTTTATCATTAATTAAAATTTGTGTAAGAAATATGCTAATAACTAATTTTTAATATATATATATATATATTTTAATAAAATAATATATAACGTGTCCTAACGTGTCATGTTCCGGGGGTCAGCGTGTCCCGAATCCGACACCACGAATCCCGAATCCTACGTGTCCCGAATCCCGTGTCAGGTGACTTAGCAAATAAGCAATCTACGTTAATGACATGCAAGTTAAATTAACCACCAGTAGCATCAATGTATCAACAAGAATTTGTAATAGTGATAATTGAAATTATAACAAGAACAAAATATGAAATGACTATCTACTTCTACTAACACAACAACCCCTGCTAAAGAGGAGGTCCCTTCCTCCCTAGCAGGGGTCTAGTGATTCACAGCTCACAAACTAGCAATTCAGAGATAGGCCACGAACTGCCAAAGACTACATCAGCTTTGAAAATGAAGTTACAAGATGCAGAGTCTGAGAATGATGATGCATCCCCCTTCTAACCTAACTTCTAACACTAGCTTGCTCTTTGTCCATACATATATACAACAAAATAGCAAGGGGCGAATTAGAACTAATTCCCCCAAATCTAGACTGTCAAAGTCATGGACAAATTTACAAGATATTGTGTGTGCTTGGTTTTGGAGGATCTTAGTTCGAAAACAATTTGAAATATGATTACATAGGTTAATATTTCATAAAATCATCTTAGAATAGGCTGGAGTTGTTTCAGTTGATAACTAGTTGCTATGTTTGGGATGCAGTCTGTCAACAACCACAACAAGAAAGATGTGCCTGAAGGAACCGCACATAGCATCCAATCCATGAAATTTTTGGAAAAACCGCTTGCGAGTCACCTAATTGAAGAAGTTCTAAGAAAAACTCATGTCGCAGATTTCCAATATTCATCTTTGTTTGTCTGCAAATCGCGTCTAAAGTTGGTCACCCAATTATTCTTGGCTTGAGTTGTTTGAACTATAGATCATGAGTTGGACCCTAATGGAGTTGAGACTTGGGTATGATTTAGGTAACACAAATCCATGTTAACAGTCCTAGGAATATAATCCGTGTTTCGGAAACCCTCCGGAGCTGTGTAAGTACTAAGTATGCCAACCTTGAAGGTCGTTACTATTACTGCATAGGAACCACTAGAACGATATTGGGAACATTTAGCAAAACGAACAATAATCCTTTCTAAATTGTCAAAAATAAAGGACAATAATGATAATTAACTACTTTAATATTCACAAGCTTAATGAGGCATATTCACAAAGAAACACAACAAGATAGGTGATAGATGGGCAAAGAAGTGTGATAAATGACTGAAAATGGTTGTTTAGGATGGTGAAAAATGGGACAATATGGCAGCCCAACACCCTCTCTCAAAACCGGCTAGATTTTAATTTTTGAGGCAATAGGCTGCAATTGCTCCTTTCTCTAGTCCTCAACTGGGCACACCTTCTAGCTTTCCTCTCACCCTCGTCTGAGTTGAGAGTTGGAAGAGCGCACACAGCAATGGTTTTTGACTCGGCCTTCATTAACCTGGAGGGAATTTTATCAACCTTTCCTTCAGCCCACACTTCATTTGTCCCTTAGCTCTGAGGCTTCTTTGTCGAAACCACTTCTTTCTTCCTTCAACCATCATGACCCGCTAGAGAGCCAGAAGTCATAGAGGTAGCGGAGGAAGCGGTAATGTCGAGGGTTCAAATGCTCGGTTCCATGTTGAGGCCTTTACACGACACTATTAGGCCCATACACCCCCTAAGATTCAGTCTGAAATTAATGCAGTTGAGTACAAGGTCAACCATGAGAGACAGGGTATTTGGGTTCTCAGGTGATGGATGGCCTGGCCACCTAGATTCCTGACACTAGGAATACCGGGGATAAACAGAATCACTATCTCTACACTGTGGACTTATACTGGCACATAAAGCTCCCCTTGGGCAAAGTGTTGGTCAACAGACAAGGGGCCAGTGGCAATATTCTGCATAAGTCGGATGTACTGAAGCTGTTGTTGATGGATGTCGAGGGAAGGCTTTCTCACCTCAAAATGGGCTCACCTCTAGGCCCAGCAGCGGCAACACACTGCAAGGATGCAGAACATCCCATCAATCTGGCCACTTCTTTATCTTCATGATTACTAGGTTTCTTTTATTTAAAATTATCTCTATGATATTTAGATCTCTTGTTGCTTCAGTTACAATTTGTTTGGCTGGGTTTTCCCACATCTAGGGACAGCTATCTTCTATTACATTGGTGTACTGGCTTTCATATTCTCAGCTGTTTTCCCATTATTGGGACAACTCTTATATTTCTTAGTTTGTTGTTGATACACTTAGCTCATTTTTGGACGCTGCTTGATAAACAGTTATATTGTCTAGTCTAGTTTCCCCAGTAGCAGGCCAGAGACAGATAACCCCTCAGGGATTTTACAATTTTGTGACAAAGCAATGGAAACTCTAACTTACCAAAAAAAAATTAACCCCTTAACTTTACAATCAATTAACTTCGCTCTAGTCATGTTGTCCAGTCGACCACCTTTTTGTAAATTGTATTTACATTATGTTAATAATGACATTTAACATTACTTATATTTTACTTTCATAACTTAAGTTTTAATATTGAAAGTTAAAATGGGACCTTCATTTCAAAATGTTTGGTGATGGAATCAAAGCCATCAAACCTCTCATTGAGAAGATAGAAATTGGGGTGCTTTTCAGTTTTCAGCACACTTCATAACTTTTTCTGCAGTGTAGCTATATGCAAAGTACGACAAGATGTTGTACACCTAATTCCTATGCACTGAGAACTGGGAACTGTGGGAGTCTAAGATTGAAACTAGAAGGGGAATAGGTTGTTGAATGGTGGCAACTGATTGGAGCCTATAGGCTGCCCAGTGTTGCCAACTGATTTAAACCATCAAATGGAAACCATTATTAAATCCATTCAGCAAGAGAAAGCAAAGTTCAGATAGTTCAGATCCCTAGACTCCCATTCAATATAATGAGCCAACCTCCAGATGATATATGTATTCATTTGATTATATAATGATGAATTTTAGACTTTATAGGCCATTTATAGCCTTGACGTTAATGTATTTTCTGTAGGAATTTTACATTGATGTACCTCAGAACTTACATCTGATGTAATTTTGCTATTTGTGCCCTTACATGCAATATAAATCAGCTAAATTTGTAGATTTGGTGTCTAATGGCTGGATTTATATTTATGTACATGAATATATACACTTCTTAAAACAAATTTTGAATATATTGTATATTGTCAATTGGCTCTAGCTAAGGCAGTTGTGAGGAGAGTTATCCTCCCCACCCAAGTTCAATTCTGGAGCTCTTAATTATATATTTTTGTAATGGCCTTCAGCCCTTTGTTGACAAAGCCTTGAGCTCCTACAAAATTAGGTTTACACTGGGTACTATTCTTTAATTGAGGGGAAGTGCTCAGCAAGTTTCCCCAGGATGTATCTTTCATGAGAAAATATTATATATTTGTTGTTTTACTGGCTCTTCACTCAGCTCTGGCTTGAGTTGAAATTTTAGGAAAAACTGTATCAGTCCAGTTCCAAGTCTGGCTAATCTAGTTATATGACATAACTCTAAAAATCGTATGCAGAAGTTATATCCGTTCAAATTTATGGGTCAAAATTCCTCAGTTTTTAGATTTCTCCCAAAATGAGAGAGGGAAACTTCCTCAATTTAAAATAACAAATAATATTTAATTGTCAGGCATATTATCAAGAATAACTATATGAAATATGTCCATTAGAAGTACAAATGTGCAAACGATTTAACACAAATATTTACCTTGAAGTATCCACGATTGTATCATACTCCTAGAGTATTGCGGGAACCTCTCCACACACACCTCATCCAATCTTTGCCTCCTAATTCCAATAGAACCACACTGTAAGTGATCAACATGCATGATCTCAAACTTTACGAGAGGATGAACATGACTTCAAAACAAGATTATTTGTGATAATAAAATTGACACACCTATTCAATAAAAGTACCCAAAATGCCTCTAGTGACTGGAGATAATGAATAGCAATCTCAGTTTCATATAGAAATTAAATAGATTGTAAAATTTTATGTTCACACTCCTCAAAAGAACTGTTGAAGACATAAGGAAAACATTCTTAGAAACAAAGAGCAAAGCATATCAGACAATAACAACAAAAGATAACTCCTTCCAAGTGAATGATAAGGCAAGTAATTAGTAACCCAATCAGAGGGATGAAGATTACAATCAAAATAACTCCAATACCAAACACACATGAAGGAAGAATAAAATGATTATGCCCAACCATGAGTAAGTTTAACTAATCTAAGTTAAAGACACAGTAGTATGTTCACACGTAAGAAGCCCAAAGATAAAATATTTTAATGGATATCTAAATAGCAAAAATTGTTGGTCTTATAAAAAGTCAACATTATCAATCAAAATAATTCCACTACCAACATTGTAGCCATATGTTATCACTAAAAGATGCGCCACAGAAAAGAATGACAACAAAGAAAATTGAGTCATAATTGACCCGCCTAGATCCATCTTAGCTTTGGATCTATCAAGCGTCGAGAGGGATCAAATCTCTCGAGGTGCAAAACTCTTTTCTGAGTGCAAAACTTGAAGAAATGTTTGCACCTCGAGAGATTTGATTCCTCTCCGAGCTTGATAGATCCGGAGTTAAAATGGATCTAGGCTGGTTTAATTATTAATTTTACTTTTTTCTGTTTAATTTTTATTTTTATGTAGTTTCACTAAGTCAAAATGTTTAGATAACATAATATAACAAACATTACAACATCTCTTCCATACTAGGATGGAGAGTGTCTCTCGGCCCAAAAATGTAATAAAATTAAATTTATAAAATATATATATATAAAATATTTTGATTGTGAAATGAGAGGTGTTTTTTCGGCATGTGGTATTGATGAGCCATCGTTTTGGCCCATGGTATGGTATGGTTAATAATATCCATAGTAAAGTGGGGTGAGTATCCATGGTTAAAAATCTTGTTTTATTGTAAGTATTATTTTGATTGTGAAATAAGAGATGGTTTTTGGGCATGTGATATTGATGAACCATCATATTGGCCAATGATATGGTATGGTTAATAATATCCATGGTAAAGTTGGGGTAAATATCCATGGTTAAAAATATAGGTATATTGTAAGTATTAAGTTTTTATGTGCTTATTAATGAAATTTAAATATGTCTACAAAAATATTATTTTAATTTATATGGTAAAATGGATCTTAATTTATATCTACTATTTGTATTTTATATATTTTAATGTGATAGAGGTGTAAATATATCTCAAAAGTAATTATAATCCTTTTTCTTTAAGATTTAATAAAAAAATGTTATAAAATTAAAGTCAAATAAAATATTCTGATTGTGAAATGAGAGATGGTTTTTGGGCATGTTTTATTGATGAGCCATGGTATTGACCCATGGTATTGTAACAAAGCCTATTTACAAGTTAATAATATCTATCGCAAAGTGGATGTGAATATCCATGGTTAAACATATTACTATATTCATATTGTAAGTTTATTTTAAGTATTAAAGTTTTTGTGTTTATTAATTAAATTTAAATATGGTTATAGAATCATTATTTTATTTTATAAGGTAAAATGGATCTTAACTTATTGTTGCTACTTATAAGTTACATATTTTAATGTAATATGTATATTATGATTTTCTTTTATCTAAAAAATTATTTGTAATTTTATTAATAACAACAAAATTACAATTTAACAAATTGAATTTTATTATTTTTATTACTTTTTACTTTTTACAGACACTACAACATCTCCCCCATACTGGGCTCTAAATTACTTTTAACCAACATGTAAATGTTTACCATTCGTTTAGGTATTTTGGACATATTAATATAAATTCAACATGTTAAGCCTACATGTAAATGTTTGTCATTCGTTTAGGTATTTTGGACATATTAATATAAATTCAACATATTAAGCAGACATGTAAAAATGTTTACAAACTTTCTTACATTACACCTACACATCTCTCCTATACTGGGCTGTAGAGCGTCTCTTGGCACAATAAGCAATAAGCCCAAGGATCACTAGCTCACTGCATCTCCATTCAGATTGACGCTTTTCCAATCTCAGGGGGATGTTCCTAATGTTGATCCACCAGAATTACTTAAATATATGTGTTAGTATAAGAAATTAGCACATAGAAAATGCTCACTGCTTCTCCATTCAGATTGACGCTTTTCCAATCTCAGGGGTACGTTCCTAATGTTGATCCACCAGAATCACTTAAAATATATGTACATAGAAAATGCCCCCTGGGATGGATACAAGCAACCAAAGACTTGATACTTAAAGTGAGAGAATTTCAACTTCCAACAGCATAATATGAGCGGAAAGAAAGAAATAACATGCACTCTAGGAGATTGATATGATCAAAATAGAAGAAAACTGTCCACAGAACTACGCAAAAAATAGAATATTGCATCAACAAGTTAAAGAGCTGTGAGAAAAGCATAGTCAAACTTTATCTTTGTATTGGTCGAGATTCTCTGCATCAGGAAGATGAAATACAAGATTGATCACAATATGTCAGCTCAACAGAAAGCATAGACAGCAACGAGAAAACGAGAACTAAAAAGAGGAAACGCTGCTGGCTGCTCCAGAAAACGCAAATTAACAATGACTCTGCACCCACCCTTTATAGATTTGTTGAGTTCATTAAGGACACCTAGCTCATGCAAGAGCTGGTCCAAAATTAACCTAGTCGTGCACCTTCCTCAACCTCTTTCATGCGTCATCTTTAATTCACTCTGAACTGAAGAAAATGCAAAAATAAAGTGAATTCACCCTGTCTAAAATTATCCCAAGCTCATGCACCCTCCATGTAGTGTCAACTAGACTAAAGATAAACTAAAGTCTGGTTGTCTAAAAATATTAAAATAATACTTCCTCATGCAAGGTTGTCTTGTTTAAATTTATATTTTCTTTTTGAATAATTTTTTAATTTAGCCAAAGAAGAATCTAGAAGAAGGGCGCCTCACTTTGCCAAGAATAATAGACTTACCAAAAATAGAACTGTGATATGGAGATAAATATTAAGCCATTGTTAAATTTACCTGACAAGGCGCATAAGGTTTCTCTTATGACATAGCACCTAAGGTTAGATTAGTAATCATTGCCACATGTCATCCACATAGAAACCACATATGTTGCCACTCCTCATCCTACATGAAAACAATGCACGTTGCCCTTCAGGCAACCCCCTTAGAGGCACACTTAGTTGTTGTGACTTGTTGCTGCTTGAACGAGATTCTCTTATCAGTCTAGACCCGCTATTTTCCATTCATCAATTACAGTCATGTGCTCATCAGTCATTCACAGTGGTGTATCACTTCCCCATACGCCTAATCTCTGATGTGCTAGATAATATTTCATGTTGTTTCAATTCGTGGTTGGTATGGTTTCATTGCTTAACCTCCTCATCTAAAAATGATGCTTAGGTCTCGTCTTACTGTGTAGATGTCAGCATTAGATAGATTCTTTATCACCTTTAACTTAGTAAGGATGTTCCATGTTACTACTTCTAACTACCGAGACATAATTACTTTTGGATAAGTGTGCCATTGAGCTAGACCGCTAGGTACTTCTAGGGAATCAGGTTGAGTAGCGTGAACATACCTTCCATGCTTAACACTTTCCATTAAACACTTTTCACTTTCCATCTTGTTATCACCTGCCGCCTACACCTACTTACAAGTTAGTGAGAAAAGCCTTCAACCCCATAAGGTGTGGTTGGTGGCAGGGAACTCAAAGAAGGGGTTGTCACCAAGGTTGCACGAAACGGGGAAACGGGTACGAGTTTCCGAAACGGGAAGCGATACGAAACGCGACCTCCCCAAATTTTGGAAACCGGGAAACGCGAATATATATATATATATATATATATATTAGGAATTTAAGAAATATGTGCAATCATAAAGCATATATGATACATTCTAATTTATTACATTATGATAAAATTGTCAATTGTCAATGCATAGACTATAAGTATCTAAATTTACATCACATTTACTCATGAATAATCACATAATGAAAATAGAAATATCCAAAATCAGCGACGAGAAATTTCTAATTTTTTGTCTCGTGGTTGATTGGGAGTCTCCTCCTACATAGTCGAATGACCTTAGTGCTCTTGATTAAATACAAGTTTCATACCCTAGTACCCTACATTCTCTTGATTATTGGGAGTCTCCCCTGCATAGAGGGCTTTGTTCTCTCGATTAAATACAAGTTCCATACCCTAGTACATGATAAAATCCAATGGAAACATTGAAATCCCCCCAATCCTGAAAAACAGATAAGTCTGCTGGATTTTGAGTAAGATCTAAAATTCTACTTTCTCCATATGAAATCCAATGACGGCGAAACCACTCTCAAACATCTTGAGTCATTTCATGGTAATGTTAAAAATTTAAGTAAAAGGATGAAAATGAAAAATAAAGGAGAATATCACTTTTACTTTAAGAATTTAACATTACCATGAACTGCATATCAACAGTGAACACTAGGGCAAACAAATGTACGAGATCTACATTAGAAAAAAAAAATTAAAAAGCAAATGTTTTTTTTGGGAAATGTGGCCCGTACGACCTGGAAACGCGTTTCCGGCCGTACGGCCACGTTTCCGTTTCGGGAAACGTGGCCGTACGGCCGGAAACGCGTTTCCAGGCCATACGGTACGGGGAAACGCATTTCGTTTCGTTTCCCCTGGCGAAACGCCCCCTAGGGCCACGTTTCCTGCAACTTAGGTTGTCACACTAATTCCGACTCTCTCTGTTTGAGCTATCTCTTAGGTTAGCTAAGGGGGGTGGTCCCTAATGAAAAGTTAAGTTAAAAGATGTGAGTTTCTAAGAGAGTATTATAGTGAAAATGGATTACTTTTAAGGATTTATGAGCAAATATGATGTGAGCAACTTGAAATAACAATGTCAATCATTAACATGAGAAAAACCATAAAACCAGTGCCTTATAAGGAATTTGCTCAACAATTTAAAGATATATTTGCTCAAAGTAAAATGCAATGCTCTCAAAAGAAAAAGCAAAGTAACCCTGAAATGTAAACAAAAGATTGTTAGCACAAGATATTGCAAGATACAAAAATGTTTTTGAGATAATCAACTTTATGAATCAAAACATGTGAAACATATCTTGCCAAAACCCAACAATTAGTAATTAACTTGCAAGTGTAACAGAAAGGTGTTAAACCAAGACATAAATATGCAATTAGACTTGGAGCATGAAAAGAAAGCACTTGTTTGAAAGGGTTACAATACTTGCTTTTAGAATAGACTTTGCATATGAAAACTCAAACCATCAAGAGACAAGTAAAGTAAATGTAATGGAAAGCGCTCTTGATTAATTTTATTAATTATCTCTACAACAAGATTACAATTTAACTCTTCAATCCTCAAATCTCACCCTCGCCCATGTTGAAGAATCAAGGACTAGTATGTATATTAGGATTCTTCTTGACTTGATAACAATTTGTGAAGCACTTTTACAATTATCTTAGCTTGATCTTCTTCTTATTATTAGTGTGTATGTTTCATCAAACTGCTACCAAAAACATGAAGACAAGAACACAAATGTTGGCTCTCTGCCAAGGCCAAAACCTCTCTCTCTTAGAGAGGAAAACCTTTTGGTAAGTTTCTCTTATTGAAGCTTCTTATTGATCAATGCCAAACCCTAGACCCTTGACTAGGATGTCCTCCAAGCACAAGTCAAGTCCTTCCTCTATTCTGCACTTTCGTCGGCACATAGACTTCCTTCTTCCGGCACTTTGCTCCCCAACACTTCGTCCTCCTTCTTTGCTGCTTGTCTAGAGATAGACCTTGCTTATGTGAGCTTCTTGATGAGATATGTTTCTTCTTCTCTTAGAGATGTTCTCTACTTAAGGAGACACCCTTCTCTTGATTCAACGAGATACTTCTTGAGATATGTCTTCACACTGAAGTGACTGTACAACAGCCCTAATTTTCCCACGTGTGGATGGTTCCCTTGGAGAATAAGGATCTTTTTATCTTCGATAGAGAGAGGGACTTCTTCGCTTGACTTGAGAGGCCTTGTAGGCCTAGTAACTAGCCCAAACACCAATGAAACTTGAACTGTGATACTACTGTTGTTGTACCCGCAATCTGTCCTCCTTCTCTTCACATGTGTGACTGTTTCTAGCCCTAGAAACAGTCCTCTACCTTCGCTGAGCTTCCTCCTTCCTTCGCTGCACTTTTGGGGACCCTTTAGACTTGCTTCTCCTTCCTTTTCTCGGCTTATCTCTTCGCTGATTTCAGAGCTTGCTTCGTTGACTTTATGAGGGAGTGGACAACCTCTATATATAGAGGATTGTCCCTCCTCTAGGCCGACATTCTGTCTTTAGGCCGACTTGACCATATCTTCATTATTTTCATCGTTTTGCTTCTTTTGGAGGACGTTGCTGCATGGAGAGGACTTGCACTTGTCTTGGAGGTATTCCTTTGACCTTATACATAGTGTAACATGCCCTCTAAGGGTCTTACATTGACCTTTTGACTTCCTAGAAGCACTTAACCATGTGCTTGACCTACTTCAATGAGCAAGAAACTCATTGACAAATAATATAAAAATAATCTCTTTTCTTGAATAAGTACAAATATCAAAAGTACATTTATGAAGACCGAACCTAGTTACATTTCCGTCAACAACCCAAAGATATGGATCTCATATTGAGGAGTCAATAGAGGAGTAGAGGGTCCCTAAGATGTTTACTTCAACCAACTTATGTTGAAAGTAAAATTTTAATGAGGCTTGGGGCCTTCCTATACTAAAATGCCTAGATGAAGTGCAAATTGTGTTAATTCCCCAATTTAAAATAATGCTACATGCAAATGCTTCAATGAGAAATAAGATAGTTGCAAAACTTGAGAGACTAGAATATAAATAAGTTCATATATGTTTGCACCATTAAATGGAAAATAGGCAAGTAAAATGGTATAGATTGCTTTAAGGTACAATAGTTTCAAATGAATGATAGTGCTCCAATAGTTTCCATGACATATAGCATAAATTGACCAAGTAGTGAAGCAACTACTTGAAGAAATTATGAAACAATTAAAACTTGCCAAAATATGAAGTGTTTACACATAAGATAAGATTTGGTCTTGCAACCATGATGTATATTTTGAAAAATATTTTCTCTCTGCGTGGAGCCATTTTGAACTTTGATATTTTTTGATGGGTGAATCGCCGCACTATACAACATATATGACATAGCATCTACAATATTCAAATTTCCAATAAGATTTGCTCAAATTTACAATTTGGAAGCTTGTTCACGTGAAAACTTGAATACAAGATTAGGAAAAATTGCATGTGGAGTGAAATGTGTTAATTTTAAGCATGCACAAAATGAAATTAAGTGCTATGAACCTAAGAAAAACTAGAAGCAAAATTCGTCCACCCACAAGAATCCCTCCTCTAAATGAGGAAGGGGGATGCCATGGGAAAAATCCCAAGCTCCCTCAAACAAAAAAATTTATGTTTTATTAGCGTTTAAAGCGGGTAAAATGCCTCTAAGAGGGTTGCCTACAATATGAGAGAGATCTTTACAAAGATAGGAATCTAACAAAGCTAGACTCTCTCCCAAAAAAATATAACAACAACAAACTTGAAAATGGAAAAAAACTCTCCAACATAGATTCACAAGGCTCAAAAGGCCCACGGCCTAGATGAGTTTACAACTCTCTCCCAAGTGCTTACGGCCTCCCTAGAAATCAATCTTTGGATAGCGTGAGGGGGTCCTGCATACACACAAGTGAGTAGTTTCCCAAAGCTTCTCCTCAAGCTCCTTGTTGCCCAATGCTCAAGCCTATGGGCTGCAAAACACAAAACCAATTATCAATGTGAAATTAGGGAAAAGAAACCAAAACTAAACTAAACTGAAAAATAATATATGTAATGACCCATCTACCAATACAAATAAAATGTGAATTATTAGCATGCATACGAGGCATGCATATGATAGCTACATATGCATGCATCGCCTGTACTACACTAGCATTCATGTCAAATTGATGTAAGGTACCTAATTTAGAAAAATTTAATGGAACTGCTATTTTAAAAAGCCCTAATTTTCTATTAGCAGAATTTAACAAAAATGTTATTCAAGTTAAACAAAGAATTCAAAATCTACTTATTCATTTGATAGTACTTACTTGGAATTCTGTCTGATGGTGTTTCTGGCTATTTCTCTGGCATTCTATGGCTGAAGGTTTGCTCTGTTGCGACTCTTGCTCCAACTATGTGACCAAAACGACCAAAACCTCCCTGTCGAACTGGATACAACCTAGGTACTCAGTTCCATAATGCTTCCCAATTGATGCAATCTGGTCCCCCGTGCCCAAAAACTTCAGAACAATTAAAGCTCAATGAGATTCCATGATAGGGTGTTGACCCTAGTCCCACTAGGAGGGGTAGAGGTATTACCCACCATCTATCCTCCAAAACCTAGAGTCATGGGAGGATTGTGTGAGCCACGCTCCCATAGACGTATGATGATGATTGCTAGATGCCTACAAGAAAATTAGGTCGATGTAATCGACGGTAGTACCCTTGAGGTTAAGAATTGTTAGATCGATATAGCTGACGCCATGGCATATTCCAGTAGAGGACAAATAGGATGGGAGCGGAAGAGATTAGGAAGGATAAGGTGATTCTAGAATAGCTTGAGAGTTTGGTCGGGGCCAGGCTTAACTATTAAAATTATAAATCTTTCAATATTCAAAACACAAACTTTAAAATGTGCTCACATTAAATAAGTATTTAATCACGGAACATAATCCTTATATAACTACACTAATTACTAAAATAATAATACACTATAATTACTAGTATACAATATAAACCTTAACTTCGGGACGAAGTTTTTTGAAGGAGGGGTGTATGTAATGACCCATCTACCAGTACAAACGAAATGTGAATTATTAGCATGCATACGAGGCATGCATATGATAGCTACATATGCATGCGTCGTCTGTACTGCACTAGTATTCATATTAAATTATGAAGAATTTCCAAGCATAGGATAAAAGACGTAATTGTTGAAGATGCTAAATAAATACCTAACTCACAGAAATGTATTTGTGTGTCGTCATCATAATAGGTAAAAATACAGTGTTATTCAAAATAAAAGATTAATACTCTATACTATACAAAATTAAAATGGAAAATAAATTATATGAATAAATAAAAGGGACAAGTATAAATAAAAGGAATGAACATTTAAAAAGGATATTATGCATGTTATACAAAATTAAAAATAAAAAGAAAGCAAACAAAAAAGGAATATAATATGTTATTCTACCTAACCCAACCAATTCATAAAGGCACATTACAATATTAATATTGTGGAGGGTGAGTAATATCATACGTATAGGTTCCAAAAGTAATGAAAAACCTGTCATCTTAAAGAGAGACCACCGCATCTAATTATAAATGCCTTACCTTCCTCACGAAGCCAACACAAAGGAGAGGTGATCATGCAACCGACTGAAAGTTCGAGAGGAGCCTCAAGGAAAGATTTAGGGAACATAGATGAAGCTTTTGGGGGAGGAAAATTTTCAAGAGAAGGAAGGAGAAAAAATTTTACAGAGTTACAGACAGTAAGGACTGAGCCTTGATTGTTCTGAAGTTTTTGGGCACGGGGGACTAGATTGCATCAATTGGGAAGCATTCTGGAACTGAGTACCTAGGTTGTACCCAGTTCAGCAGGGAGGTTTTGGTCGTTTTGGTAACGTAGCGGGAGCAAGAGTCGCAACAGAGCAAATCTTCAGCCATAGAACGCCAGAGCAACTGCCAAAAACACCATCAGACAGAATTCCAAGTAAGTACTATCAAATGAATAAGTAGATTTTGAATTCTCTGTTTAATCTGAATAACAATTTTGTTAAATTCTGCTAATAGAAAATTAGGGTTTTTCTTAGTAGCAATTCCATTAAATTTTCTAAATTGGGTACCTTACAATATACAAATGACTAGCTCAAATAATGGAAGTGAACCCCATACTTGCCTAGCTTTGGAAATGACTCTTGAATAAGAGATATAACTTTGAAAGAACTCGAATCAAAGAAGTATTTTAAATTTAAATGGATGATAAACTAGCTATAGAGTAAGAAAACTCTCTTTTGATCTTCGTTGGATGGAAGACTTGAAGCGAAAAAATGGTTGAGTCTTGGATCGTTGTGACTCTAGGAGTGAGTTGATCTAATTGAGATTTCTCCCACTTCCAGATAGATTCCAGCACATAGTACAAAAGATATTCCCTACACACTTGAACAAATATTAGTTTGTAAAGGATTAGAGCAATATAATGAATAAGATAGACCAAGCATTCCTCTTAAAATGAATTGGCAGAGTTTATTCCTAGAATACTACTCTAAATCAATGATATGTGCAAGATAGCTTGCACACATCAATCCAAGCAAGATGACAAGTATAAACTAATATTAATTCAATATGCAAAAAAAATTAAACACAATAGCAATAGCATGAAAAGACATCACCTCATAACGTCAAGAGAACACCAGCCAAATAGCCCCAAAGTCTGTGAAAAATCCACAAGAGGAACCCCTACTGCAGCAAACTAATGTTACTTCTCCTACTTGTCAATCCATACAAGTTATTTACTGTGTTCTATGGTGAATATCGAAGTAAATAATACTGGAGCCTTCACTTAATTAAATTATAAGCGGAAAAAAGATATTGCGCAAAAAAGAAAATACAACACAATAGACACCGTTATTTTTGGACAAAAGTCCTCAGAAAAACCCAATGCGAAAAAACCAGTGCAGCAGCTCTTAGGGTTTATTATTATTAAGCAGTAGCAAATTCTGAATACATCGCTAACTACCTCACAGGGTTATTTAGTTACAGAGAGAAATACTGGTAGAAAGAATTGTGAGGTTACCTCACACTTTCACTAGAAATCTTGGTTGATCCAGTCCCAGACTAATTGCCCCCGGCTTTTCTGGCTGCCTCTGCGCAGTATCAGCGTCAACGCAGCGTCTAGGCTACGGGATCAGTCTTTGCCTCTCTCTACTGATGATTCTCCGACTGAGAACATCTCTCTCTCTCCAGAAGCAATCCCTACCCCTCAACTCTAAGAAATCTCCTCAATCAAATTTTCCTCCTGAGAACTTCTCACTTCAGAAAATCGATTTTTTGATCTCTCTTGGTGTATTTTCCAAATGACCCTCAAGCCCCTTCTTATCTCTCCCTGTTGGACAACCAACGGCCTAGATTAACTCCTAATCAAAGGCTCAGATAGTTTTGACTTGATATTCGTCTTTTTTAGAAGTTACACCCACAATTAGATTAATACCCATTAATATTGTAATTTTCCTAAGTTTAGACTTAAGAAATCCACTTAAAATATTAATTATTTTAATATAATTGTCTCTATGTGGAATTTCCCAAAATGGTTTCTGGGTTCTTTGGAATGCATGTGCCCAAACCTGCCTGCAAAATTTGAGGCCTAGAGCACATCCAATGCTACCCCAAATCAACAAAGTCTTGATTCTATTAAGAAAGTATGCAAGTACAAAATGGCATAGTTTTCTTAAGCCCAGTAGCTCATAACATGATACAATATGAGAGCACATAGCCTCATTATATAGAAGGATGGGAGCAAATCCCAAAGCCCAATGCATGTGAGAACTAAACTTGGAGCAAATCCCAAGAAAGAGTAAGTCGAGTTCTAAGTAGAGATGACAGAGACACTAAGAAAAATCAAATTTCTCATTGGCACCTAAGGAAAATCAAATTTTGTATATGGCATAGTAAACATATCCATGAGTGAACCAAAGCAATTAGATAACTCCAGTCAAACCAAATCAAACACGAACTAAGTGTCGCCACTTCAGATGATGACCCCAAAGATGCTATGTGCAGATCCCTAGGAACTATGTGAATTCCTCAAGTGAAACTCGTAATCCTCCATCTGAAGTGCTAAGTGTAGAAGCAACTCGAGCTAACAGTGAGAGAAGGCCCCACGAAATCCTCAGTCTAAATATTTCGTAGAATATTTCTTCAGTACATGAGTCCTCTAATAAATTTGATTTTCCACATGTGCAACTATTGCTTTATCTCTGGAAAATTCGATTTTGCCAAATAATGGTCTATTTATGATGCAGTGTGCTTAGTCATCTTCCACATGTCCGTTAACTCAACTCTTTGACTTAAGATAATTTCCATGTCATTTCCACGACATTCTGTCACATGCAATAATTTATTTATCTCTATTTCATTTAATTCTAGCTTAATTAAATGCCATAATTTCCACTAAACTTAGGAATGTAGGTTTTGAGGGTCCAAAACACCTTAAAGTGTGTTATAGTAGAAAGTTGAGGGTGAGAAGTGTAATTTTTATTACTCATTCCCCATACAACTTCTTTAGACTACACTTATTACAATTTAAATACAATTTTATTTGTAATTTTTGACCTGCGGGAAATTTAATTAAAAAAAAAATGATTACCTAGACCTAACCAAATTCCACGAATTTTTTTGTGTGATCTAATATGGTAATATACATCAACTCTAGTCACTAAGATGTGTTGGGGGCTCAACCTTCAAACCGTCACCCCGGCTTTGGGGTTAAAAATGAATGAAAAAACCAGAAAATTATCTGCCTCTGAAAAAGAAGAGATAATTAACCAAATAAAAAAAACACTCCAAGCTGTACTTGTTTGTTGATCAAGTCCCAACATCCTAGGCCTGTTACAGACTCAAAACTCATCAATACTAGTATCACTTATTACAATTCCCCGCAAGGTGTGGAATCTGGGTACAAGAAAGATGATGAGAAAATAGAAGTAGAGTTAAAAAAATTTGTTGACTGATGATATCTGATGGTACAAGTGTCCTCTAGATCATCCTTGGGCATGAAAGTCTTCCATATAATCATCAGGTGCCACTCTAGTGGTCAACACATCCCATCCAAAAGAGACAAAATGCCCCTAACATATGGTTAACCTACCAGAGATCATGCAAAACAACATTGTCAAGAAAGATAAAAAGAAAAAGCAAGCCTCAAAAAGTCAAGTCAAACCAAATAAAAGGCTAAACTTTAAAGTTGGTGAAAAGCAAAAAAAACTCAAGAAAAAAAACTACTTCATCATGCCCCTGCTTTAAAAAGTCCTAGGAGGGAAAAAGACAACTTATAAAAAGCCAAACAAAAATAAAAAGTAAAAATTAAAAAAAAAGTGGGGGGGAAGTGTGTGTAGGCCATAGTAGTAAAAGCTCCAGCTCACAAAGCTTTGCAAATAAAGAAGACTCCTAGCCACGGTTTAATTGGCTAGTTGTACTAGAATTATAACCTCAACACTATTTATGACTTTGGAAGTTAATCCATATGTTATCGTTATATCCCTTTCATGAAAAACAATAACACCATCCACCTACTTTAAATTAGAGAACTTGGGAAATACTTTGTGCTTTAGCGTAAAGATGTGTAACAAAGGTAAGGTCGTCCCCTTGGTTAGTTCTTTGAGTAAATTGGTAACATTGGTTAAGTTACATGTGATTGAATTATATAATCTATGTTGATGTCTAACCACTAGTTGGAGCTGGACATGTTGTTGAAGGTGTGGAACTAGGAATATCAATCTTATCAACCAATGTGAACTCATCATCTTCAATGTTCCAAATCAACATTATTTGGAGCATTATTTCTAATGTACAAACTTTTGCTAGCACATACATAAGAAATTTTACTCACCCATGTGCACATAAAAAATAAATAAATAAACAATAACAATAAAAAACTCGAAGGGGGGAATCGAGCCACCCCTTTGACCTCCTTTCCCCCTTCTCCACGATAGTCCTCGGCACCCACGAATCGAGTTGTCATCTCCTCCCGAATTGCCCCTCAACATCAAACCTGCAGCAACTGCATATTGAGTCCACTCTTGTGGCTCTAACTTGGCGTGGCATTACCAATGCAAAGCCAACATTCTGCACGTTGCCACACCACCATTGATTAGGTCGAAATTGTTGGAAACACTGAGAGGGGGGTGAATCAGTGTTTCTCTTCAATTAGTTAACTTAAACTTCATAGAGCATTAATTATTTTAGCATTAGATAAACATAAACAAACGTCAGTGCCATTCAACAATGCACAATAATAAAGATAGAACACGAGAGATTTTAGGTGGAGACCATTCCAAGAGAAAAACCACTAAATGCTTCTTAATATTTGTCTTCAATAATTTACATCAATTAGGAAGCTCTAACCCCTAGTTTACAACCTCCAACCTGAAGGACGCTTTGTCGCCCTAGTTTACCAACTCTAACTGGAAGGACACTTCAACGCCCTATGCAAACTCCAACCTACCCTAGCACCACCCTACATCCTTGAAGTATTCTCACGCTTTGACTTGAATGAGACTCCACTCTCTTGCCTTGCACCACCCTGCCATCCTACTCAACAAGCTGCCACTTGCTCTGAAGCCTCCAACCTTCAACTCACCATGGCAGACCACTTTTCATATATTTTCAAACGGGATCCCCCTGTGCTCGATATCAACATAAACAATATCACCACTTCTCGACAACAACAATGCTAACTCTTCTAGCTCAAAGGCAAGATCGTCAACAAATATGCCAACTGTTCTAGCTCAAAGGATCATATTCTAGCTCAGTAACATACTCTCACTGGCAAACCCTACATAATTAATTCTGTCAAAACCCTATCTCAACATATACATGTCTCTACAAATTAATTGGAATGAGCGCGCGCGGAGCTGGATCGCGGGACTGAAGACTGGTGAGCAGCTGCAGCTTCGCCTCGGCCTAGGCCGCGAGGCCTGTTTTTTGGGGCCTGGCCTCCGCCATGGCCCATTCTGATCCATCTACGGGGGATGCAGAGAAAGCTTTCTCTGATCTGGTAAAATCTCTGCCCCCCGTCCGTCCGAAACCAGCAACATCAAAATTTGTCAAGAAACTTGATATTCTCCAAGAAGTTCAGCTACCTCCTTCTCTCCCTCGAATGGCAGCTTTATCTTTAGCAGAAAAAGGGCTCATAGGGCAGTTCACAGGCTTATGGCCCTCACCAAAGACAGTCCAGAGATGGGTGGAAAGGAACTGGTCTGATAAAACACAAGGAAAGATTTCGATTCGATTTTGTGGCAGAGGTTACTATACTTTTCACTTTGAAACCAAGGCAGACAAGGATCTGATATTCAGGAACGGGCCCTATTTCATGGACTCTCGAGGGTTATATCTGAACAAATGGACTCCTGACTTCGACCCTGAACTCGATATTCCTAATGCGGTTCCGGTTTGGGTCCGTCTTCCCCACCTCCCCCTGCATTGCTGGGGAGATGACTCGGTAAAAGCAATAGGGAATGCAGTAGGCAAGTACATCGACAGAAGCGAGCCTAAAGATAACATGCAGGCCTGTGCAAGGATTTGCGTAGAAGTGGACCTTGGGAAAGGCCTGCCAGAAGCCATCAAGCTGAAGGTGGATGACTGGAGCTACATACAGCAGCTGGACTACGAACAAATACCCTTTAAATGTAAGGTATGTCATGAATACGGCCACTTTGCCAATAGATGCTCTAAAATTACTAATCTTGAATCTGAGGACCAAGTAGAACAGTGGGAAACTGTGAAAAAAAAGAAAGCACCCCCTCAATCAAAACAAGATCCACCTTCTGAACAACCGGGCTCTTCCTCCCCCCGCCCCACCTCTCCCTCTTTAAATCCTCCTGGACCCTCCATTGAATCTTCTTTCCCCTCCTCCTCCAACCCCTTCTTTATTTTATCCTCTGATGATCCTCAGCCTGATCAGCCCTCTCCGGATCTGATCGAACCTCCCTTGACTTCTTCGACCCCCTCTCAGCCTCCCATTGATCCTCCCCCCCCCAGAACCACCAGAAGCTCTTCAAAAGACATTGGCGCCTCCAGTGATATCCATAAGAAACCGGGACCAGGAAGAAAGTCAGCCAAGCAACACCGGGAAGAAAGCACACAAAAGGACATAGCCCTAGGGATCCAAACCCCTATGGAATCCTTCATTACAGGTTCACAAGAAAAAGAAACAGCAGGTAAAGATCATGAGAGGCGAGCACCTCCTCGCTCGAACGCCTCATGATGAAGCTCTTATCTTGGAACAGCAGGGGTATGGGGCACCCCTCCAAATCAGCTGCCCTACGAGATCTTCTTCAAACAGAAAGACCTGAAATTGTTCTGATACAGGAAACCAAGCAAAGTCAGAGCGAAATGCAAATAATTATAGATGCCCACAAAAATTTCTCAGGGGCCAGTAGCAACTCCAGAGGAGCTTCTGGAGGAATCACAACTATGTGGAATAAGCAGTACTGGGATTGCAAATCCTTTGTCCTCAATCAAAATTGGGTTAGGACCAACCTTAGTAACAAGGAAGAGAGCTGTGACTTCATCATTTATAATGTCTATATCCCCAATCACTACCGGGAAAAGGAACAATGTTGGAAGGAACTGAAGGAAGAAATAGACAATGAGCAGAACTCAAATGTTATTCTTGCTGGAGATTTCAATTTAATCCTCCATGCGAATGAGAAAAGGGGGGGCACCTTCACCCCCGACCCCTTCAGAAGACAGATGGAAATGATAATGTCTGACCATGAACTGATGGATATCATTCCAAAAAATAGGAAATACACTTGGAACAACAGAAGGTTGGGGCCAGGCAACATTATGGAAAGATTGGACAGAATTTTGGTTAATGTCTCCCTCCTTTCTTCCTTTGCTGCAGGCCACACCAAAATTCTCAGTGCCACAGCTTCAGATCACTTCCCCATTATCTTAACGCTGGACTCCCATTCTCATTTGGGACCAATTCCGTTCAAATACAATCCTCTGTGGAGAGACAACGCTGAGGCCGAGGCTATCATAGATGCAACCTGGAAGCAACACGTTGAAGGCTCTCCAAGCCATATTTGGGAAACAAAACTTCGAAACATAAGGAGAGCACTCAAGGATTGGGCAAAAGTCAGCTATCAAGAGCCAGAAAAAATAAGAGGAAAAATTCAGCAGGACTTGGAAGAGATCCATAAGCAAATAGAGGACCACGGATTCACTCATCAGCTGAAAAACAAAGAAAGGGAAATTCAGAGCCAGCTAATTCAAATCAAGAGAGCGGAAGAGATCAAGTGGAGAATCAAATCAAGAGAAGTTTGGCTGAAGGAAGGTGATAAAAATACGGCTTACTTCCATAAGCAGGCCACTGTCAAAAAAACAAGGAATAATGTAAACACTATAATTGATAGCCAAGGCAGCCAGCATAATGATCAAGAATCCATCAAACGAGCTGCCTTCCTCCATTACAAATGTCTCCTCACGGAAATCCAAGGAGATGCTGACTATTCGGCGCTCCTTAAGCATCTACCGGAAAAAATCTCTCTTGAGGAGAATGACAGCTTAAACAGTGAAATAACAGAGGAGGAAATCAGAAAAGCCATCTGGACTTTACAACCAGATAAGTCTCCAGGTCCAGACGGGTTCCCAATAAATTTTTATAGGGACCATTGGCAATTGATTAAAAAAGACCTTGTTAAAATGATGAATGGAATCCAAAGAAAAAAGAAGATGGGGGGCTTCACAAACTCAACTTTCCTTGCCCTCATTCCTAAAGAAAATCGCCCCACTTCTTTCTCCAGATTTCGACCTATTTCACTGTGTAACACTTCATATAAGATCTTTGCAAAAATCATAGCAGCCAGACTCCAACCCTTTCTCCCTTCCCTTATATCCGAAAATCAAGGAGGCTTTATGTCCAACAGGCAAATTCATGATACCATCACCTTGGTCCAAGAAGCTATTCACTCCAGCACATCAAGGCAGGAGAAAGGCTTCGTTCTTAAGCTTGACTTAGCCAATGCATTTGATCGAGTAAGACACTCCTTCTTGTTTGCTGTCTTGAGGAAAATGGGATTCAATTCTGACTTCATCAGCACCATTGCCGCTTGCATCTCTGGCCCCTGGATTTCGCCTCTCATAAATGGACGCCCTTGTGAAGCTTTTCAATCCTCAAGAGGGTTAAGGCAAGGTTGCCCTCTTTCCCCCTATCTTTTCATCTTGATGGCTGAATCATTTAGCAGCGCCCTTGATCACAATAGAAGAGTTGGCCTCATCTCTGGTATCAAGTTTGGAAACGGAGTGAAGAATATCAACCACTCTCAATTTGCTGACGACACTCTGCTCATTGGAGGGGCATCCACTACTATAGCAAGGCGCTTCAAAATCCTCCTCGACCAGTTCATGGAGTGCTCAGGGGGAGAGGTCAACTTTCAAAAAAGCTGCATCTATGGATGGAATATCTCCAATCAAACAGCTCACATCATAGCCAACATTTTTGGAGTTGCCTACAAAGCAACCTGGGACCACTTCACCTACCTTGGGATGCCGGTCACCATGGGCTCTCTAAAAGCCACTACCTGGAATGAAATAATAGACAAAGTCAAAAGGAAGGTTCAGCAATGGGGAACTCAATGGCTTAACCCAGCAGGCAGATTAATTTTGCTCAAATCAGGTATCTCCTCCTTACCTCTATACCGTTTCACTCTTTACCAAGCTCCTGCCTCTTTTCACTATAAGTTGGAAACTGCCCTCCGCAACTTTTTATGGCAAGGAGGAAAAAAAGAAAAAAATAGATTCAATTTGGTCAAATGGAAAAGCGTAATTCAATCCCAAGATAGAGGTGGACTGGGAATTAGAGCCCCTAAAATTCTTAACCTCGCTTTTGGGATCAAAATGGCTTGGAGATTAATTAATGAACCAAAAGCTTGGTGGAAACAGGTCATTGAATGCAAATACCTCTCTGACAATAGGCAAAGACTCCTTGAAACTGATATTCCCAGTAGAGATTCTACTAAAATCTGGCACCTCTGTAAGAAAGCGATTCCCATTCTCAAGCAAAACATTTCAAAGATCCCGGGGGGAGGGACCAGTATTAATTATGCCTCTGATAAGATAATGGGTTTCCAACCTCTAAACACAGTTGAAGAAGCCATTCCCTTCATCCTTCATCTTAATAGCAAAGGCATTCAGAGGCTTGATCAAATTTCAAAATGGGATGTTGACACAGGAGCCTGGACTAGCTGGGATTTTCCAGTTATCCCCTCAAACTTAGAATTAAGTTTCCAAGCTTTTCATAAAAACCTTCAGAACAGAGCTCCCATTAAAAAAGGAGCAGCAGATGGATTCAGATGGGACCCCACGGGCTCAAGCTACACCATCAAGTCCGGCTATCAATTCATCTGCAACAGCACTTACCAGACTCCTATCTGGAACCAATGGAGAACAATATGGAAATCAGAGGCCATCCCCAAGGTCAAATTCTTCATATGGCTGCTGTTAAAAGGCAAAATCCTCACTTCTGAAAATTTAAGAAAGAGAGGGATATATGGTCCTTCAATTTGCCCCAACTGCTGCTCAGCAGAGGAAACCATCCACCATCTATTCCTTGACTGTTCCTTCGCGAAGAAATGCTGGATAAACTTGTCCAACTTGGGCAATATAACATGGCAACCTCATCAGAACATTGCAGAGACAATTCAAGAATGGAGAAGGAGCTGCCCATGGAAAGATAAAAGGAGCAAGATTGTCAAAAGAACTTGGGATATCATACCTCACAATCTACTATGGAAAATCTGGCTCACAAGAAATAAAAAAATCTTCCAAAACAAAGAGAGTAATGTATGGAAGACATGCAACAAGGCTCACCTATTGGCGCAGGAGACAATTGCAGCAAAACACTCAGGGACTTTCAAAGCAGCAGATTATTCAGTTGAGGAGAGGTCAATTATTAGGCATATTCTAGGCCGTCCAGGACATCAACAGAGTATCCAGAGAACTAACAGACAGCATCATGACCAGACCAGGGAGTGGGAAATAAGACTTCCCACCCAGGACTACAAGAGATGGATACAGAGTAACAATTGCCCGATTTTATACTTTGATGGCGCCTCAAAGTCCAACCCAGGACCAGCAGGCGCGGGAGGAGTTATCATAGATGAATTAGGAGAAGAAATCTGCAAGTATGAATGGAGTCTAGGAAAAAAAACAAATAATAACGCAGAGGCCTTAGCTCTCTATCAAGGGTTGTTGCAATTAAAAAATCTGGGGATTAGAAAAGCTTTAGTATTTGGGGACTCCTCCATAATCATTGGCTTCATGAACCACAACCAAAGATCAACAAACAGCAACCTTCAGCAACATATCCAACGCATCAAGCTCCTTCTCAAACACTTTGAAAATATCAGATTCTACCATATCCTTCGCACGTTCAACGGGGAAGCTGACAAACATGCGAATAACGCAGTTGGAAATCCGGAAGGTGCGTTGAGGCACAATGACAGAGATACCTTCCAGCCTCTGCCATGATACAGGCAAATCTTGACTTTGCCCAGGCTCGCAGATCCATCAAGCGTGCGACGGGCTTGGTTTCATCAGCATCAGGACACTTGACAGAGAGCATGGAACGCATAAGTAGTCTTATCCAAGCATCGATTCAAAGAACAACCTGCATCCCAAGGAAAACCAATCAATTCAGTGAAGGCCGGAAGATCGAATATGCTGCACCAGCAGATCGCCATCGAGATTCAGGGAAATATCTAATCGCCACAGAGGAAACGGCTCCCGTAATACACCCAGGCTACTGTTGGTTTCACTCCATAAATACGGGCAGAGGAAAGAAAAGAATTGTCATTCACTGCCTTGCGCAAGAGCAGATACTCTGGTTTGATGAAGGCGCTCTCGTCCAGGGCCGAAGAAAAAAACAGTCTCTGGTATTGCTACTTCCTGTCTTGTATATCTTTTTACTAATCTCTGTCGTGGTGTTTTACAGGAGAAGTATCTGTGGGGTGGCCAGTATTGCTGTTCCACCCTTTCCTTACTCTCTGTTCTCTTTCCATCACCTCCGCTGGTCGCCTTCCATTTCTCAATCTTGCACCTACAGCAAACTCCCCTCTGTTTCCTTCTCCCTTATCTACAGTACTCTCCCTTCAAGCTTGCGCGCCAACATCCGGGTCCATTTATATTTTTCCCTTGACGCTCAGAAAGTGGGATCTGCTGTATCCCTTGACAGTGCCTTCCAAACCCGTCTGCAAGATATCTTCAAAATCTTCAAAATCCTAACTGCCTACTGGACCCTCTCCCCTTTTTGCAACCCCCATTCCATGGCGCGCAGTGAAGACTGTCTGCACTGTGCAGACCTTCAATTTGAGCTGGAAGAAATAAGGACCCAACAGTCACTGATAGAGGAAAAACAGGGTCTGCTTGCTGCAAGGCTAGAAGAGCATGACCGGCGCCTTGATGAGCACAGTAGAAGACTTTTTGAACAAGACCGCATCAACACGGAGAAATACAAAGCAGAAATTCAGCTTTTCATGCACAGGGTCTCCTCTCTCCGAGATCAATTCGAGCAGCTCTCAAATCGCTGTGGCCATGTTGAAGAATCGCTCGACACTCTGAAATCCTGGCTGGATAAGCACACCAACGCCACCAGCTCCTCCAGCGCAAACCAAGGAGCCAAAGATGAGAATCCAGAAGAATCAACAGCGAGACACATTCAACACATAATGATCGACTGAATGAAAATCAAATGCATCTTTTTGTTATCTTCTTTCATCAGAATCTATACTAGCAACATCTCTAGCAGTAGTAAGGAAAAAAGTAGCCTAAGGATCAAGGGGGCAGCCTCATTTTGTAAACCCCTTGTTTCCTCTCAATCTGCGAACTTTATGTACAAAGAGGGATTTAGACCCTCGTTTTTTTCAGAATGCAATACATAGCAACCGACTTTTTCAAAAAAAAAAAAACATATACATGTCTCTACAACAATGTTAAATCTAGGCTCATACAAATACTGGCATCATATAATACAATCTCTGCTCAGCATAAATAACCCTGTCATATACAACCCTCGTCCCAGCAATTTTGTTTAGGATATTCTCTTTCAAACCCTGGTATCTTTCTACAATGTACAACTCTGCTCAAGTTACATGTACCTCTGTCAAATCTCTGCTTCGCTGATCAATATCTCGGATGCCACTGGCTCTGCTTTTGTCCAATCTGTCTCCATACAACAAACTCTGTAGCACATCAACAACTAGCTATTGTCTGTTTGCTCATCAAACTATCAAACCTCATCATGTGGACAAAACAACTATGTAAACATTGCAATATATTTTACTGACAGAACTGACATCAACATCAACTTGTCAAATCATGAGACCTCTACTTATCATATATAACAAACCCTAACAGATGCAGACTTTGGTACACATCTGAGACTTGTCAAACAAAATTATTGTAATCACCAAATCCTTCTCTGAGTAGTGCTTCTTTCGGTATTCAATTTGGGTCAACATTTACTTTAATAACCCATAAAACATATAATGAATTAATTGTTCTACAATTTCATACTTTCAAGACATTGTTCTACTAATTACACAAGCTCTGGTGTTGGTGCTACAGAATGTTTGTTGGCAGTCTATTAATTGTTTGACAAATTGAAGCAACAAAGGATAAAAATTATTTTATACCCATAATCTCAGTTGTGCACTACACCTTCAGCAATGTTATACAACAACGCCCTTTATATCTCGTGAAAAATAACATTATATATATCAGCGAGTACTGACAGGCAACTCGACGCTCTGCTGATGTTTCCATTAACCGATGGATGTTGAAAAGTCAAGAACAAGCAATCATCGAACCTAATTTTAATATTACCATAAATCTGGAGCCAACTATCATGCCAATTCAATATGTATCGCCATAAGTTTACATTATGTTTATAGCGCTAGCCAAAATGGTGGTCATTCATTAAATTTCACCTTCGACCTTTGCTAAGATTTTTGTTTATTGTCAACAGTGATCTGATCTTTAAACTTGTTGACATGGCGAATTTTTGCTATACCAACAAGGGGAACTAACCCGATCACAGACCCCAATTAGACCTGCTTTCGTTTGGAATGGCTAGTTCCAATGGGTTTTAAGGGACCCCGTAAACTGTTAAATGCGTTGAAAGATTGCTTCTGGGAAGAAGACTTCAATTAAATCAACAAAATAAAATAGCTAACCTATATGTATCAAATCCTGTCTAAACTACTTAAGCTACTCTAATCTAGTCTTAACTATCCTAATCTATCCTGCAGGAGCAAAACAAAAGGAGGTTAAACATCATATATAAATCCCAAGTCCAAATGAATCAATTACTGGTCCACATAAGAACAAGGTTGTATTAAATCCTAATCACAATGCAATTACTTATACAGGAATATACATTCCTTTCCATACAAATAACACTTGCAACTGATGTTTAACAAAGTCTAGAATCAGTGACCTTTCATGAATTATCAATGTTATTGAATTACATTCAAATAACCAGAAATAACCATGAACAGCTAGTTATCAATGTGCACAAAGCAAATCACATTTGTCTTCATACCAGCAACAACACACTAATTCTAAACATATCAGATAAAAGGGAAACAAATTTGAAACAACAGGCTCCTTCTTGAACCAAACAGTCCTCTTTATTCAAAATAAATCAAAGTTGTTCTCTCCAAAAAAAAGCCCTTCTCTCCTATCTGGAGGTAATACTTATGTAGTCCTGAATGACCCTCGGTCTTCCATGACCTTTCATTTCCCCTCTTTTCATTACACAAATCAGCATATACAGATGAGAACGGTCGGTGACACTGCTGACACGCCGAGGTCACCTTTGGTGGAGCGTTCTACTTCCTGGGGGAATGAATGGATGCCTTTGGAACAGAGAAGGACTGCGTATCATTTCTTTGCACCTGTGTGGAGTGGCTATCATTCTCTGTCATTTCTTGAAGGAAACTGAAGATGTTGCGCTCATCATCCCACATCTAGCATGCTTTGTGATGTATCTGGCAGTGATGACATCTTAATGGAACAACACTGTCATGAGTGCTTCAACTAAACTGAGGGGGTGCCTCCATTATGCACTATGGCGGTCTGTATTCCCTTTTGCAGAGTGTGTTTTGCAATATCGACACCGGTGGTGCAGAGGTGTCATCTTGATATAATTTACCTTTATCCGTTACCGGGTTTGTTCGAATTTGCCTGCAGAAATAATTCATATCAGCTATGATTATGCAAATATGATAAAAATGCTTAAAAAACACAGATCTTGCCTTCATTAAGCGTTTATAACATCAAAAGGCGACACATTGCTTCAGCGAAGGGTAGAGAGACTGGCGTTTAAGAGTAAACCCATCGAAAGGCAATAGATCAACGACGTAGGGAGGAAGTGGTTTTCTATACCCCAAGTGGTATTTCGGAAGGGGTCTGAGTGGTAACCGGTATTGCGGGGAAGGCCTCCGATTCCACTCTTCAAGCGACACATAGCAGCTATGAGGAAAGAGGATACCGCTTTTTGGGTGGGTATTCCTCGAGCAACTCGTTCACCCAAAATCTGTGTGGACCGTTGGATCCACGAGGATAGATCAATGGTGGAGGGACTTAACACAGGAAAACATAGAAAACCCCATGGCCAAGTCGTACAGCCGGACTCGAAATATTATAGATGGGCACTTATACCCTATCAGGTCCGCCATATGGGTTTTTAGTTAAAAATCGCGTCCATGGCGTTTTATCGAATACACAGGAATATACGTAAAAACCCGCAGCCCGGCCGTACAGCCGGACTTCAAAAATTATATACCGGAGCCTATAATCATCGGCAAGTCCGCGATATAACACTATCCTTTGAAAATTGGGTCTGGAGTGTTTTACGAAAATACAAAGGAATACATGAGAAAACCTGCGGCCAGGCCGTACAGCCGGACTTCAAAATTTATGCATTTGAATCGATAATTATCGGCGGGTCTGGTATGGAGTGGTGTACCTTATATATAACCCCGGGAACCCACCGATTGCGACGTGCGATGGGGCTTCAGACCCGACGTATATATATGTGTGTGTGTGTGTGTGTGTGTTAATACCGCTGGCGGGTCCACAATGTTAGACTCCCTTTGAAAAAACCCCGCCCTCAATATCTTTCGAAAACAAAGAAATACACGGGAAAACCCGACTTGAAATATTATATGCCATGCCCTATAATCATCGGTGGGTCCGGGTGATAACGGTGCGCCATATATATAACCTCTGGGTTCCACCGATAGCGATAAGCGATTGGGGGGGCAGACCCGATAATATATATATTGTAGCTGATAGCCCTGTCGGGTCCGCTAAATCGCATCGGCCTTATGGCTTGGCTCTGACTCCCGCCGATTGCAATATGCGATATGGTCCCAGACCCGAAATATATGTATTTGGGTTGATAATGTCGTCGGGTCTGGAAGAGAGCAATGCGCAATGTTAATTGCGATAGGCCAAAAGGGGTGATTTATGTGTATTTTTGAGTATTTCCATTATAAAGAGTTATAATGGAGATGAAGGTGCGATGGAAGGTTTTTGAGGGTTGAAAGGGTGCCGATGGAGGATATGAATGAAGGACTAGAAAGGATTATAAATGGATCATGCGGCAGATGTTTAAAGAGGGGCTTAACCATTAGGAATTGGAGATTTGGCTCGGCAACGAGTTAAAGTCTTTGGAATAAAATAGATCATTCGGACAGGTGGAAGATCAACTTTTGGGGACGCATTCAAAATTGCTACCAAGGTGGGTTTTGATAGGGTGGTAGTTGTGGCCACAACAAATGGGGAACCGTTGGGCGAACCAATTATCTCTGTTTCCAAATAAACCTCAAAACAATAAAACATCAGGGTGTTAAGATAAAATTGAAATGCAAACTGTACAGATGAACATGCATGGGTTCCACTTCAACATTAATTGTTTCAGGCGGGATAAAGACAAATAGCTTCTTCTTACTGATAAGGTTTTGACAGGCATTCTCCAATGGTTATATTATGGGGTTTATTGACCTTCCTTTACCTGTTTTCTACTTTCAAAAATCCTTTCGGGGCCATCACTAGTCTGTCAATACCTATTTAAGTGTGTACCTCAGCTCTTTATTGCTCATCAAACTTGATGTAGATATGTTTATCTGCACTTTATATGAGAATTTCAGTGCTATATTTTCATATGATTGAATGGGGCACAGTCATGGATCATGCCATATTTTTAAACCGCTTAAGCAAGGTTGGGCTTGCTGTGTCAACCGGTACTCTAAGCCCAGCAACAGTCCTTACTCTAACCGGCTTCCCAAACAACCTGTCCTTCCAGATTGGCACAAGGACTTGACATTTCATTTTCTTTTAAATAAGTCCTTCCAGTTTCAGGCACAAGGACTAGAGCACAATTGGATTTGCCACATGGTATATGACAGTGAGTTTAGCCCATGAAAGGAGATTTACTTGTAGATAACAGGTATTGGACAATTTAGTGTAATGGATGGGACTAATGGAGAATGACCGTAAACCTTACAGGCAAGTATAGGCTAGGTCTGAGTGGGATTTGTTTTAAATGTTGTGTTCCTCCATGCCAGTCCAGTTGTAGTTACACATTTTTTGTTTTATAAAGATGCCCCCACATTCTCCAAATATCCAAGTTATCAACAGATCTCACTTAGTTCCCAACAGATGCCAATAAGTGGCTTCGATTTGAATTCCACCACTGATTTACAAGTTCTCATAGGCTCATTGAAATTTGTTTGATTTGCAAGGTAATGATGGATTTAGAATCAGCAAACTCACTAGCAAGTTAATGAGGAAAGTAAAGGCTGATGGTGGCGAATGAGGGCAATCTGAAAAAGGTAAAAATGAGACTGGAGGACCGAAATCAGTTGGCTGAAAAGGACTGCGATTCAGGACAGAAGGAAAATGAACTTTGCAGAAAAACCAAAAGAGGAAAAGACCGAAATGTAACTAAACTAACAGCAAAAATGAAAATGAATTCTAACCTACTCAGGAGTTAACCACCATGTGGTGGCTACTGGAAGTATTTCTTAAGAGGTTGGTCATTAACAGGGAGTTTCCCAGTGTCTCCCTATAAAGTTTTCGATCTGTAAGTTCCCTGACCAATTTTTCCCTTTACTTGGAACGGGCCTAGCCATAAGTGTTGAAGTTTCGCATGCTTACCCTTTGGGGTGACCCTATCAACCCAGAGAGCATTTGTTAGAGGGTTGTACCACTTCCTCTGGTTGTCGGCGAGAGATGCATGGATTACGCGGATGAGGTTTTTATAATAAGAAGCATTATCAAATATGAGAACGTCATGGATGCCAAACCTGTTGACGATAAATTTCTCCATGAAAGATATTACCTCGTCTTCACTCTCATTCACAGGCCTATCATGCTCCTTTTCATCAACGAGTGCATTTTTGAATGTCCTCTCGCAATGCAGGAGCTCGAGGATCCGCTCATCATCTTCGAATGTCTGCCAATTTGAGATGTTATCAGGTACGGAAGGTCTGAAAATCAATCCAACATAACATTTATTCTTCTTTAATCTAAAATCAAGCAAAAGTTTTGCAGCCCTACCAGCCATCAGGTTAGCATCTTGGTTTTGCTCTCGAGGTATGTATGTGATATTAAAAGAATCAAGACTGTCAATTAAGCTCCATACCTCATGCTAGTACCTTACCAGGTGTGGCGCATTGCAATGTATCCTCTTCCTTACCTGGTCCACAATTATTTGCGAGTCACCAAAAACTTTAAAAAATTTTACCTTCAGATCAATGGCCTTTTTCAGGCCCTGCAGCAAGCCTTCGTATTCTGCCATGTTGTTGGTGCACGCAAGCTCCACCTGTCTGGCCATTAGATGTTGGTTCCCTTGTGGGTCAATAAGAATGCTCCCAACACCTACACCTTCAAGGCAGTTAGAACCATTAAAATAGAGCGTCCAAAAATTAGAGTCTAATGTTACATCAACTGAATTGCTTCCTACCAAATTAGTTTTATCATCTACTATATTACAGGGTGGTTCATCAGTTAATATACGGGGGAGAGCTTCCAACCATGTGTTTATTGCAGTTCCTTCACTTGTTTCAGCATGGAATTCTCCAAAACAGGTTTCTATGGCACAAACATTGAAACTATAATTCCCAAGGATAGAGTTGGTAAACATTACAGGTTCATTGGGACCGTTTAGCTCTGTCACCACATACTTCATGTATCTTTCACGATCAACTCTCAGCATATCACCCTTCCCCTTCTGAGGCAGCAAGAGATGGGACCAATCAGTTGAGAAATATCCATTCAGTTTTGCTGACCAATCCCTACTAAGCAGCATTCCATAAGCCTCGAGTATATCGACTACCACTATATCAATGACTTGTGTGTATTGTGGTTTAGCAGTCATCCGAATCAATACATCTTTCAATTCCCCAATTACCTTCACATTTGTCCTATCTAATTGCATGATTCGAGTTCCAGTTTTCTCAGGTATCGCATGAAGTCTTTTAGCAACAGCGTAAGGCATCACAGTGGACGAGGCACCTAAGTCTACCAAGCAATTGTGTACGTTCATGTTGAAGATTTCAAATGTGATTAGGAAAGGGGGAGTCATGGATTTTGATTTCCTTCCTATCATGGCTGCACTGACATCTTGGGGGTTTCGATTCATTTTTGATAGGGTGGCTTCCATGGCTGCTGGCTTTTGGGTTGTACTGGGAGTACTAACAGGTTTGGAGACCGACTTCTTGGTTTGGCTGCTTGGGATGGTGGGAACTTTGTAGTTCCGCTCATTCATAGCTTTCAGGAGCAGATCTCTTTGCTGTGTTAATTTCAGCAAGTCAAAGTATGTGATATTAGCCCTAGATTTCTTGAGATCATCCACAATATTGTAATCAATTTTATAAACAAGATAGGGCAGAGTAAACATACCGGTTTTGCCATTCTTAGGAAGGACTTTACTGTTGTGAGTCGCCTTCTTTGCATTTGGAAATGCATTTTCTTTCTCAGGATAGTTCACGACTGGCGTACTCTTGGAACCACCACTAGGTTTATTCCCCTCAGCCGGAACTTTGGGAGCGGATGCCTTCACAAGGCGAACATCTTTCCTAGTCTGGTCTACAGGCTTCAACACACCCGCAAGTGGCCCAGTACTTCGTGTATGGATTTTGTTAGTGTGGATTTCTGCCATATTGTCTCCTCGGTCATCATTGTTCTCGTTTGTATAGAAATCCCATAGTACATTGATTTGAGATTCTTCTTCCAAGGGCTCTTCTACTTGGTATTCTTCCTCATCTTCTTGTTCTGGCTCTAGCTCCACTATAGGTTCTTCTTGGTTAAGGAGCGATCCGATAAGAGCCAGCTCTTTTGTATTTAAATTCCCTTCATTGGGTGGAGCAGGCAATGCAAGTGGACCATGACCACCTTCTGCCTTCTTACGATAGAAAGGTTTGAAAGGTTTTCTGTTGTTATATTCTCCACTCCCGCTTGTACTCTCTCTAGAGTTTCGTTTCATACCGATGATTGTGTTTGTCAACTTCTTAATGATTCGGTGCAAACCTTCCACATCTGTGGTGTCCCTTTCTTTGCCCTCAGCCACTTTGTTATCACTCCCACTATTCTTCTTGGATGACTGAGAGGTTTTCTTTTCTCCAGTTGTATGATGGCATGCTGTGAGACTAAGCATTTCATTCTCGACTTTTGTTGCTTCATCGATAGCGCCCTGTAAGGTTTATGCGTTACTCCTTTTGACCCACATCGTAGTAGGGACAGGGAGAGCAGTGATGTAGAATTCCATGAGCACCTCCTCAGTAGGTCTAGCATTATCCGGGATTCTGTTAAACAGGGTGTTGAACCGGATGTTAAAATATTTGACCCTTTCTTTGGTTTCCATTTTCAAACCGGATAGTTCTAGAATTAAGGCCACAGGGGTTTTGTCATCGCCATAGTTTTCTAAAAAGCCCTGTTGAAAGGCAGCCCACGAAGTGATTGATCCTGTTCTCAAGCTAAAGTACCATGTGGAAGTTGCACCAATCAGGTTAAAAGGGAATAGGCAATAAACTATATCTTCATCAGCTACCCCCAGCATGCGCACGAACAGGAAGAAAGAATGAATATGGTTTTCAGCGGTGTCTCCCCGCTCAGGGTCAAATTTAGGCAGTACTCTTTCTGCATTCTTGGGTAAGGGATGTTGCTGCCCAGGTACTGCTATGGCGTCCTGAGCGAGCCAGGGAAAAAGTGCTCCAGGAGGAGGTGAGAGTTGGTTCCCACCCGGTTGAGGAATATTAGCCATATCGAGGATAGGGATGTTTTGGTTGAAGGTTTCTTCAAGACTTTCTTTATTAAGACTTCCCAAATCGGGCCAAGGATTACCTTCAGAGAGTGGATCTTCAAGAATTTCTTCCCAAGGAGTGTCAACACTTTGCAAGGATTCAAGCCCAATATCTTCAAGAGATGGCGCTACATATGTCTCTTCATTTATGGAACAGATCCTTGGCTTTCTTAGAGTTGTTGGAGGTAAAGAGTGAAATATGGGGAGCTGAGAGAGGGAACAAGCGTAAGCCCGAGTAAGTATTCTGACTGGTTGTTCCTGAGTGACAGGATACTCCCGCAGTGTCTCTTCTTCGAAATGAGGCTTTTCCAAATGAAAGGAAGGGTCTTTTTGACCTTCACGATCCATGCATTAATCTTTTCGAGTCCATGCGCGACATTTATAGATGAAATCATAAAAAGTTGTGGACGGCGGTTCAGGCCCTCCTTCTAGCGCCAATTTGTTGACATGGCGAATTTTCGCTATACCAACAAGGGGAACTAACCCGATCACAGACCCCAATTAGGCCTGCTTTCTTTGCGATGGCTAGTTCCAATGGGTTTTAAGGGACCCTGTAAACTGTTAAATGTGTTGAAAGATTGCTTCTGGGAAGAAGACTTCAATTAAATCAACAAAATAAAACAGCTAACCTATATATATCAAACACTATCTAAACCCCATGGCCAAGTCGTACACCCGGACTCGAAATATTATAGATGGGTGCTTATACCCTATCGGGTCCGCCATATGGGTTTTTAGTTAAAAATCGCATCCACGGCGTTTTATCGAATACTCAGGAATATAAGTAAAAACCTGCAGCCCGGTCGTACAGTCGGACTTCAAAAATTATATACCGGAGCCTATAATCATTGGTGAGTCCACTGTATAACACTATCCTTTGAAAATCGGGTCCGGAGTGTTTTAACGAAAATACAAAGGAATACATGGGAAAACCTGCGACCGGGCCGTACAGTCGGACTTCAAAATTTATGCATCTGAATCAATAGTTATCGGTGGGTCCGGTATGGAGTGGTGTGCCTTATATATAACCCCGGGAACCCGCCGATTGCGATGTGCGATGGGGCTTCGAACCCGACGTATATATATATGTGTGTTAATACTGCTGGCAGGTCCGCAATGTTAAACTCCCTTTGAAAAAACCCCACCCTCAATATCTTTCGAAAACAAAGAAATACACGGGAAAACCCGAGTCCGGCCGTTAGGCCAGACTTGAAATATTATATGCCATGCCCTATAATCATTGGCGGGTCCGGGTGATAACAATGCGCCATATATATAATCTCTGGGTTCCGCCGATAGCGATAAGCGATTGGGGGGGCAGACCCGATAATATATATATTGTAGCCGATAGCCCTGTCGGGTCCGCTAAATCGCATTGGCCTTATGGCTTGGCTTTGACTCCCGCCGATTGCAACATGCGATATGGTCCTGGACCCAAAATATATGTATTTGGGTTGATAATGCCGTCGGGTCTGGAAGAGAGCAATGTGCAATGTTAATTGCGATAGGCCAAAATGGGTGATTTATGTGTATTTTTTTGAGTATTTTCATTATAAAGAGTTATAATGGAGATGAAGGTGCGATAGAAGGTTTTTGAGGGTTGAAAGAGTGACGATGGAGGATATGAATGAAGGACTAGAAAGGATTATAAATGGATCATGCAGCAGATGTTTAAAGAGGGGCTTAATCATTAGGAATTGGAGATTTGGCTCGGCAACGAGTTAAAGTCTCTAGAATAAAACAGATCATTCGGAAAGGTGGAAGATCAACTTTAGGGGACCAATTCAAAATTGCTACCAAGGCAGGTTTTGATAGGGTGGTAGTTGTGGCCACAACAAAACCAAGATCCATACTGCAACTATGCTTAGACTCTACCCATTGCACAGGTCATCATCCACTTCAGATCTTGACAAGCTGCCTACAGAACACAGCTAGCTGAACAGGAGTATTTGCGCACAACACACTTCAAATGGATTGTTCAAGGCACATAATCCACATGCACTTCTCACATTCGCACAGCAACCAAGGTAGGCAACAGGAGTATTTGCACACAGTACACTTTAGATGAATTGTTCAAGGCTAATAGTGCATACACACTTGTGCTAGTGACTAATGAATAGTCCGCAAGTTTTGGATTGTTTTCATACAAGATATTGAATACTCTGCTAAGCAACTCTACACACACATTTCTACGCAATCAACAATTTCATTTTATTCCACAACTCCAAATACTTCACAAACACATGTCACGCATCGCAACAGCTTCATGCACCAACAAATTGCAGTCTTCCACTGTTAGGCCCCTATAATACTAGTGTAACCCCTTATTGTTATTAGTATAACCCACTTATTATATTGTTGTACCCATGTAGTGCCCATATTGTTACTATTGTGCCCCATAGAAGCCCATTATTGTTATTATTGTGCCCTTACATTATTATTGTTATGTCGGCTCTGATTATGTTATGACCCCTTAGACTCCTATATATAGAAAGGAGGTCTTTTCATTTGTATCATCCAAGAATTGTTCATTTATGTAATGTAAAGGAGGTTGCCCCCTCGAAGAGGCTGAATTCTAAGGCGTTGATCTATCTTTTCTATCTTTTCTTGAGCTGGTTTCATAACATTTGGTATCAGAGCTTTGGATTCTAGGGTTTCGTTGCTCCAAACAGGTCATCGTGGCATTTTCACTATAACTTTTTTTCTGTGACGTTTCAGAAGTCGCAAAAAAAACCCATTTGAGAAAAAATCGTGTTGAACCTTGGGTACGAATTTCAGAGCTTTTCGCGCGATATTTGCGGAGATATGATCTGAGGAAGTTGGTCTTTTTGCAGATTCCTGAATTACATTTAAACAGGTGACCTGGGGAAAATCGTCATAACTTTCTCTCTAGGGATCGGATTGAAATTTCGTAAGAAGGTACAGAAAGAGGACGGACTGTAGTTTTTTTGTATATATTTTTTAGATCCAAAGGTCGAAATAGTGACACGTGGCACTTCATACAAGTTCGCTCTTCTGGAAAGGTCTATAATCAGGTCATCTTGGGAGATTGTGCATAACTCTTTCTTAGATAATCCAATTTGGATCAGACTAGTGGCATTGGAAAGAGGACACAGGGGGCTACTATAGCTCACAATTTCAGAACTTAAAGATCTGAAAGTACAGAGTTACAATCGTTTCAAGGTCGAGCTCCTAAAATCAAGAAAAAGCAAGATGAGGAAGTTTGATGGCAAGGATCCGGTAAATTGGATACTTCAGATGGAGCAATATTTTGATCTACATGGTGTACAACTGTTACAAAAGGTATGTATTGCATCTTCATATTTAGAACCAGATCAATTTTTATGGTATAAAGGGCTTTGTTCTCGTAAAAAACTTGTTACGTGGTCAATTTTCACGGAGGAAATGATAGCACATTATGAGGATACAAAGAGCAACACCTTCTTTAGAGCAACATCACAACAATTGGAAAGAGTAAAAGGGCTTTGTGACATAATGGAAAGCAAAATTATGGAAACCAGGAAGCATACCCGTCACAACTATAAAGATGGAAGTGTTGTTTCTCCCAGCCTTCCACAACCTACAAGGGTTACACCACAACAATTGGAAGAAAAAAGAGAAAAAGGGCTTTGTTACAATTGTGATAGCAAATGCACTAAAGGTCATAGGTGTGCTGAGAAGAAATTATTTTACATAGAATATGAAGAGGAGGAAGAAAAGGATCAAGAAACATCAAAAGAAGAGGATATACGCCAGGACACCACCCCAGAGAAAGAAGAAATGAATCAGACCATATCTTGTAAAGCATTGGCAAGGATTACCACTCCTCAAACTCTCAAGATAGAAGGACATATAAAGAATAAAAAGGTGCAAGAAGTGAAAGATCACATCGAGAAAGAAGAAATGAATCCAACCATATCTTGTAATTCAATGGACGAAATTACCACTCCTCAAACTATCAAGATAGAAGGACACATCAAGAAGAAAAATGTTCAAGAAGTGAAAGATCACATCGAGCATCAAGAAATGAATCCGACCATATCTTGTAAAGCACTGGAAGAAATTACCACTCCTCAAAAGATAGAAGGACATATCAAGAAGAAAAAGGTTCAAGCAGAGAAAGATCACATCGAGCATCAACAGCAAGTTCTCCAACTTTTAAAGGATAACACCACTTCGGTGCAAAATCAAACGAAACAACAGGTAGATCAACATCGTAGTGAAAAATGTTTTGATGTAGGTGATTGGGTATTTTTACTGCTACATCTCAAGCAAGCTATTTATGAGAAGGAAATGTTGGCAATAGTACATGCACTTAAAAAATGGCGACCTTACCGAATGGGAAGACTCTTCAAGGATGAGGATGTGGAAGCATTGTTTTGTGCTATTTATATTATCCAACCATATTGGATAAACGAAGCAAGGGATGAATGGAAGAAGGACGAAGAAGTATGGCCACCTATTCAAAAGTTGCAAAAGATCCCAATTCAAACAATATTGCCAGAAATTGAAGAGGAAGGAAAAACCATATTGGAACCTGGAGCAATCACAGAAACAAGAACCCGACAGCTACGAAATCGATCAATTTCAGAGTATCTCATCAAGTGGAAGAACTTACCCGCTGAAGATTCCACATGGGAGGACAAGAATTTTATACAGAAGCATCAAGAACTACTCAAGCATTGAGGACAACACTTTTTGAAGGAGAGGGGCATGTTAGGCCCCTATACTACTAGTGTAACCCCTTATTGTTATTAGTATAACCCACTTATTATATTGTTGTACCCATGTAGTGCCCATATTGTTACTATTGTGCCCCATAGAAGCCCACTATTGTTATTATTGTGCCCTTACATTATTATTGTTATGTCGGCTCTGATTATGTTATGACCCCTTAGACTCCTATATATAGAAAGGAGGTCTTTTCATTTGTATCATCCAAGAATTGTTCATTTATGTAATGTAAAGGAGGTTGCCCTCTCGAAGAGGCTGAATTCTAAGGCGTTGATCTATCTTTTCTATCTTTTCTTGAGCTGGTTTCATAACATCCACGGATCTTGAATGCAATCTTTACGCAAGTCCATCAACTCCATCCACACACATTGTTGTTAGTAATTTTATGCTTCAGACATAATTTAGCGGAATCCACTGGAAACTTTCACTACACATCAACTTGTCGGTGCTTACATTCGATATGTGGAAGAGAAAAAAATTAAAAGGGTCAAAAGAAGTCACGAGCTATATGAATAATCAAAGAGTCGTATTCTCAAATTGTTCCAAAAAACATCCACAACTTTGTATCAGGAATGAAGCTTTATCTAGACTTCTGCACAAGGATGCCTCAATAACAAAATCCGCAAACAAGAGAATACAGATCTTAAAGAGTACATGGTTTTGTGCCCTAAGCAATCCTCCAAACATAAGCCATGACAAATTTATTGCTTGAAAGTTGAGAGATACCTAGACTTGTAGGTCAAAAATTAATCTATAGGCAGCGAAGGATTTCTCTAAAATAATGCACAGACTTGTGTCAAAAGTTAGGGTCAAATGATCAGTTCAACGATACCCTTAAAAGAGATATACCACAGCAATAGAGGCCAAAAAACAACAAATTGTTAGGTGAAATTCCTCTGGACAGAACTTAGACTTGTTCAGATTTTCATCATTTATTCACTTCCTCGAATCTGCTTTAAAGAGACCACATAGCTACAAAGAATCACAATGTAACCCTTGACTGAAGAACCATACTCAAAAAAATTCCCAATCAAATCAAAAGACCTTCTCTCCAAATTTGTGACCGCCCCAAGTCAAAGCATATGAAGCACAGAATCAACAATGAATAGCTTGCTAATATGAAGGATATAGGTGCCATTATATAGTTTTTGGAGGGATGTCCTTGAGGACAGCCAACATGCTTTTAGGAGGGAAAAAAAATTAATTTTGTTTGGAGCCAAAATTTAAATTTGAACCAAATTTTCCCTCTAATTTGAGAACCATTTTGAATTTGAAAAAAAAAACTTTTGACCTCAACAATTAAATTTACCTCTTCAACGTCCTTATCCTTATGAGATGTGCCATAGACTAGCCAATAATATGTTGCCACATCATTCATTTGTTGGGGCTCTTGACCACAAGGTGGAGGCATCAACAAAAATTTGACTTATCTGTCAAACCGTGAAGAGTCTCGTGACGTGATACATACTGTCATAATCAACTTGACAAGGACTATCAAACGAATATGGTCTTGCGAGTGTGAAATTTTATCTATTGCAGCTACTGGAGATTATTCTTCTAACTCAAAAATTAATTATGCAGTTTATTTGCTACGACAAATAACGAATAAAATCACAGCTGCAATTTTCACCATAAAAATACTGCGGAAAATAAAACACTGGAAACTGAGAAATTCTAGCACACACACAATAAATTTGACACAGTTATTTTTGGACAATTGTCCCCGGAAAAACCCAACTTGGGAAAACCGGTGCAGCAGATGAGGGTTTTATTATTAATGTTCAGTAGCAATTCTAAGTACAATAATTTAGATGCCCAGCTGGCAATCTAATCTGAAGAAAACACTAGCAAAAATATTGTGAGAATTTTCTCTCACCCCACAGCTATTTTCTGCCTCTAAAATAGCTTCCCCAGCCTCTGCGTTGTGATGCCTGCATCACCCTCTACGCAGTGCCCATGCCGCCCTCTAAAGATTTCGGCCTTCCTTTCTTCGACTCTTCCAGGAACTAAAAGACTTCCTCCCGGAATGCTATTGCTCTACTCTTCCACCTGCTAATCACCTCTGGCTTTATCTTCTCTGCTGAGTTGTTGCTACTGAGAAAATTGAATTGCCTGTGCAACTGGGTATCTGCTCTGGATGATCTCCATCTCCACATCGACTTTCTTTTATAATCCATTGTTGGAGCACCAACGGCTAAGATTAAAACTTAATCAATGGTTAGGATCATTTTTTGGTCGATCCATGTGAGTTTCTAGATGATTCACACCTTATCTCAATTAATATTGATTAATTAACCATATTCGCTAAGTTTAGACTTAGGAAATATTTAAAAATTGGTTAATAATCTAATTGAGACACTTCTAGGCGGAATTTCCAGAAACGATTTCTGGGTTTTGGAGATCTCTTGTATTCTAGCTTCTCTGCAAAATTTCAAGGCTAGAACACATCTGATGCTAGAAAAACTAATAGCGAGCAAATATATTAACCCTCATCCTCAAAATCTTCAATAAGTGCAGGGCTTCTAGGTCTTTCCAGGGCTTATCGACCATTGGAACTATAATTAATGCAATCCAGACAAATATTAAGAGTGTTCAAGAATTGACGTTGGCATCAATGACGACACCATTCAACAATCTCCCCTTTTGTCATTGATGGCAACACATACTCCCCTTGCGATCATTGTTCCCCTTGACTCCATGCCTCTGACCTTCGTTTCCTAATTTCTCTCCCCTTTTGACATCAATGGCAAAGAGTTACACCCCCTAGAGAAATATCTTCCTCTAACTTCTTGCAAAATGCATGTCTTTGTGTAACTACTTCTCCCCCCTGACATGTTATACTTCACACGGGTTGGCACAGTTGATTCCACATGAGTCCATTTGAAAACCTGTTGCTCCACAAATTTGACTAATCTGACCACCATGTTGATCATTGCTCTGACTTCTTCACATCTGCCATCTGTCAACTTGTCAAAAGGATAGATCTTCAAAAATGCAATTGTTGCTACATAAACTCCCCCTCTTCAACGTTCAGAGGAAGTCAACAAGTTGGATTCCTTAAAATAACATATGACCCAGCTCTTTCACTAGACCATCCTGAACCTTGTCATCTTCCATTGTAGATTCAACATGACGATTCGATTTTACAACACTTGAAAGCATGATTGCAAAGATTTTTTCACTAACTTGTTCTTCTTGTTTTTCTTTTCTCCTCCAAATCTTCTTGTATCTGGTGTTAGGGTTGTCTTTCATGGAAGATTCCATCTTGTACCTGCAATCGTGAGCTATATGCCCATAGTTATGGCATTTGTAACATTCAATGTTGGGCCTAAATGATGGAGCAAATGACATATACTTTCTATTGGCAAAGTCATTTTGAAATCTATTTTGCAATCCAACAAACTTGCTTCTGGCGTTTTGATAATGTCTTTGATAATCATCCTTATCATACATGTTGCAATCCCTAGCCATATGCTTGAAGTTAGAACATGAGAAACAATAACCATTAAACATACTAGGATACTTGAATGATCTTTTGTATACATTCTTTCTTGGAGGAGGTGCAACCCTTTGTTGATCCTTGTCCTTGAATCCTTCAACATTACTTCTTGAAGCTGCAACATTTTTAACCTTCTTTTGTCCTTCATTTTGATTTGGCCTTTGAGAGATCCTACTATCATCCTTCTCATCAATCTTCCTCTGCATGGACTTGGGACTTATGCCTTCATCGCATGTAGCTTTACCTGCTTCTTTTACCTTCATCTTCAACTAAGCCATTTCTTGATCCTTCTTTTCAATATCCTACAAATGTTCCTTCTTCCATTCCTTGGCCTATTGATTTCAATTGAAGTTGTGTCAAGTTCCTTTTGCTTTTGATTGACTTCTGCCCGACACTTCTAAATGGATTCTTCTAATTGGCTTATCAAAATTTTCTCTTTCTTTTCTACTTCCTACACTTGATGTCTTAGGAAGGCAACTTCTTCGTTGAGTGCCTTATTTCTCTTTCTTGCTTCGTTAAAGATCACATAAGGCACTAATCAATTTTGCTTCCAAATCGACAACTCTTTCTTCTTCCTCATCTGCTTCATCTAAAACACAATCATCATTATTGTTATCATCTTGACCTGCACACTTCTTTAAGTAAAGATCATGGAGCTTCTTCCAAAGACTTTCGGCTAATAAGTACTAATCAACTTTGGCTTTTACAAGATCTGGCAAAGCATCAATAATGACCTTCATGGCATTTGTATTGTACCTTCTAGATTCATCGATAGATGTGTCTCCAGAAACAACAGATTTGCATACATAATATCCATGAGCTTGCAGATAGGCTACCATTCTAGATTCCCATATCTCATATTTGGCTTCATCGAACTCAGGAGCTAGTGTACCAACTCGATCTACTTCATTAATTGTAACACTAAAGACTTCCTTTGATTCTTTTGAACTTTTGGTGGCATGCTTCTTTGATTTTCCCATCTTTGCACTATGAGATCTACCTTCCAATTGTTAAGCTCCAATTGAAGGAACCTGCTTTGATACCAATTGTTGGAAATACTGAGAGGAGAGTGAATCAGTGTTTCTCTTCAATCAGTTAATTTTAACTTCACGGAGCACTAATTATTTTTGCACCAGATAAGCATAAAGTAAACACTAACACCATTCAACAATGCATAGTAATAAAGACTATACACCAGAGATTTTAGGCAGAAACCCTTCCGTGAGAAAAACCACTGAATGCTTCTTAATATTTATCTTCAATAATTTCCATCAATTAGGAAGCTCCAACTTCCAAGATTTTCAGCTTCAACTGAAGAAGGCTCCAACCCCCTGGGTTACAAGCTCCAACATGGAGGACACTACGTCGCCTTAGTTTACCAACTCCAACTGGAAGGACGCTCCAACACTCTGTGTCGGTTCCAACCTACCCTAGCACCACCCTGTCGCCCTAAAGTGTTCTTAGGCTTCAACCTAAAAGAGACACCACTCTCCTACCTTGCACGACCATGTCATCCTACTCAGCACACTGCCACTTGCTCTGAAGACTCCAACCTTCAACTCACCACAACAGGCCACATTTCATATATTTTCAGACTAGATCCCCTGTTCTCAATATCAACATAAACAATATCAACACTTCTTTATTGACCCTGTCAATCTGCAATACAATATCGTCAACAACAATGCCAACTCTTTTAGCTCAAAGGATCAAATCCTAGCTCAGCGACATACTCTCTCTGGCAAACCCTGCAGTTGATGGGGAAAAATGTCCTGCCAACTGATAGGGGGGTTCCCCAGTGTGAAGTCTCAATTAGACCTCATATTAATAGGGATAGAAGCCCCATCTGGTATGTAGGCCCGACTGCCATCATGTAAGTGTTGGTCTTCGCTGTCAAATGTGGAGATGTTAGAGTGAGGGCAAGAAAGAAATGCTTGGACAACGGGAACGAGATCAACCCAAGATTGATAACCTGCAGAACTAAATACAAGAATGCAAAAGCTAAACAATAAGAAGTATGTCTTAGGAAGGGTTAGTGAGCTAAAACCATCTCAGACATACGCAAATAGGAAAGTGCCAGAGGCTAATTGCAACCCAGTTTACAATAAGTTATTGGCATAACATGGAATACAAGAGCAGGGATTCAAAAGCAACCACATGTGCAATAGAAATGAATTAGTTCATAGACATATTGCCCACATGCGAGCACACATACACACACGATGGAAACACCAGACACCCATAATGAAGAAGCACGAGAATCAATGTTGAGAGTGAGGAATTTCTTATTAATGTTGCTGCAAATGGTTAATTTTTATGGTTTGTTCTATGCATGCAACAATTACATCAATAACTTATTAGCCCAATAACAATTCCACTTCAGATTTCAATAGCAATCACTTATCATTTACTTATTGACAGTAATTGTAGATAGAACCAATGTTGCACGAAGCGCCCCCCCCCCCCACGATTCCAAGCCCCGAAGCGCGTCCCGTATGGAAGCGCCTAGGAAGCTTGGCCGAAAGCGCGCTTCTGAAATTCAGAAGCGCCGATTCCGAATTTTTTGCCGCTTCCTGGAAATTCGGAAGCGTGGTACGGAAGCACCGCTTCCGAAGCGCGCTTCGGGCGTCGGAAGCGTGGCGCTTCGAAGGAGGAAGCGTAGGCTTCCGGAAAAGCATTTAGAAAATCGTTTTTTTTTTTTTCAATTTTTTTTTAATTTTAGGTGAGTTTGCTTGTTGGGGGTGGGTCCACCTTGGGTTAGGGTGACGAATGAAGGCAAAAAAAAATATAAATATAGCAGATGCTCCCTCATGGTAATGTTAAATTCTTAAAGTAAAAGTGACATTCTCCTTTATTTTTCATTTTCATCCTTTTACTTAAATTTTTAACATTACCATGAAATGACTCGGGATGTTTGAGAGTGGTTCCAGCCTCATTGGACTTCATATGGAGAAAATAGAATTTCATATCCTATTCAAAATTCAGCAAACTTAACAGTTTTCAGGAATTCAGGATCAATGGGATTGTGGCATTTCATTAGATTATATCAAGTATGAAGGTATGTGATTAGCATTTAATCAAGAGCACCAAGCCCTATATGTACCCTAGTGTTGGTGGTGTTAATTGTTGAACTCCTTTGTCACGCGGCACGCCCTTAGCAAAAAATTACCTTTCAATCAAGTCAAAATCATCGATCAAGCATGTTAAGCTTTTTCTACCATATTTTAAGTCTTGAATTAGGTAGTTTGATCAAAATTGGGCAATGTTAACTAATATCCCTAGACAATCGAGGTAGAGGCAAAGGCTAGACAAGAGGAGAAGAATCTAGATTCTATATGGTTGATGCATCTAAATGGTTGATACTCGAATAATTAATCATTAATGTACAATGGATGTTATATCTAACTTGATTTATGCAAAAATATGCATGTTTTCATGTCTTCTACAATTAATTTGGTATTTGGGATGTTTGTTTTGAGTATAAATGCAAAAAAATATAAATATATATATATATAGCAGACGCTTCCGCGGACGCTTTGCTTCCTAGATTTTTGGAAAATGACGCTTCCGCGTTCCCGCTTCCAAAAAACGCTTCCGCTTCGCCCCCGCTTCGTGCAACATTGGATAGAACATCAATAATGCAAAAGAAGAGATGCCAAGACAATGAACACAGAGATTTAGGCTAATGCTAGGGCAAAACCCCACAAGGGAGAAAACCCAATCAATCCTTCTTATTGATTAATATCAAATGTTCAACAAAGAGAGAAAATCCATCAATTATTCCATTTTAATCTTTCTTCATTGTAATGGTTGTACTTAGCAGTTTACTTTTGAGAACCACTGTCATGAATGTAAAGATTCTTTCTTTTTATCAATTTTTGTTACACTCCAACTTCCCCTTCTTTGGGACAAATAAGCCTTTGAGGGTGGGCGAGATGTTAGAGGAGCTAGTTGGCTCAACCGACTAGCCCCAAAGTTATGTCGACAAATCTGCAATGTAATGAAGGCTAACTAATGATAGACTAAGTAACATGTTTGATCAGACAGTTAGACTAGCATAATTGTCCCAACATTCTATATATATGTTTGTCTATATACGATGTAACAATTTTGGTTCTGGTTTTCGACATATAATAAGATATGTATGTGCTCTTTTGTTGGTTCCCCATTACTGTGTCTCTTTACATCTTTGTATGTGCTTATCATGTGTCTACTTGATGTCTGTTTACTGGTAACTATGCACGCTTTTCGCTAGATTACAACACTCTCCATCATCCTTATTTCCTCTTGAGTGCATCTACCCAATAGCTCATCAAAACCAGGTATCCTGTCATTGTTGAGAATGGTGGTGACAAATGTTTCCCACGGCCTTGAAAGAGCTCCAAGAGCAACGAGGGTGAGTTCCTTGTCAACAGTGACTTCTCCAATAGATAGCAAATCATTCTTTACTTGAGTTATTCTCATGAAGTAAGCTTGTATAGACTCCCATTTGTCCATCTTGATATCCCTCAACTTGTTCTTGAGAAAGAGGATTTGATTTGCATTGTTGACTTTGAACATCCCAATCAACTTTGAACATTTCCTTTGAGGTTCCCAAATCAGAAATATAAGAGATTAAATGCTTTTGAATGGAGTCAACTAAGATTTTCTTAGTTTTGGCCTCACCTTTTCTATACTTTGTTCTAGCAACAGCAGGTGCATTTGAAAGAGGCTCCACCACTTTCTCTTGCACATAATCCAACACTTCATGTTCCTCCAAGGTCAAATCAAGGCTCATCTTCCAGGCATGATAATCTGATTTTTCATTGACCTTATCCTAAGTCTTAAAATCCAGCCTCCTGAAGTTCTTCAATACTTCATATGGCCACAGACAAAAGGACAGATAGAACTAGTTATTTCTTTTAATTCGACGCAAATACACCTGCAAAAACAAAATTCTAGCGAATCCCAATAGCCCAAAAATCGTAAAACCATAAGCCATAACCTCTCACTATAATGCCTTCGACTGATCTTCAATTTGCTCCTCAAAAGGCTGCAGACAATTTCAGAGAGATATATGAAATTTTTTCTTACTCAGGTCGAGAGCAAAGGATCTATATTTATAGAGGCCAAAAATATCTTTTCGAAGGTAGGTCGACGTCATATGGAGGGAAGCCAATATTTGAATTTCAAAAAGAAGATTGGAGCAAAAACTGAAATGAAGATAGAGCTGACTTTAATTTGAGTTTGGATGCCCTCACGAATATATTAAAACAATTTTTGAATAATCGCTGCTCTTAGTCATGAGTTGTACCATGTTGCCACATCAACAACTCTTGGGGTTCATAGACCACAAAAATTGTATGTTTTTTCGTTCCATAATTTAAGTGATGACAGATAATTAGACTTACTCCTTTACAAAGTTCATTTTTTATTCATTTAATATGCCTTAGGCAACCAATAAAGCCATGCCACATTATTTCCTTTTGGGGTTATTGACCAGAAGGGGGCATCATCTTTGACTGGGCATATCTCTCAAACCGTGAGGGCTCTCATGATGAGCCACATACTGTTGGAATCGCCATGACGAGAAGAATCCAATGAAAATGGTCTTGAGCCCAAGATCCCTGATCTTCATCCCCAAATGCTTCAACAAGTGTGGGGCTTCTGGGGTTTTCTAGGGGCTTTGATCAATGGAGCCTCCAATAGATGTAAGAGCGTTCAGTGATGAACGTTGGCATCAATGACAACACCATTCAACAAAACCCCTGTCATCGAGGCTACAAATACTAGTATGTCCATGAGGCACACTGCCTATGCTTCCCTCTTTGGCTTCATCCTTGATATTAGGGTTTATGGCATATTGCATTCATTTGTTTTGCAGAGAATGTTTTGTCACTGCCTCTCTGTTTGTGTTCAAGTAGATTAAAGAAATTAGGGTTTTAAGAAAATGTCAAAACTATGCTTATGCGTGTCTTTTGTATGCCTAAATGTAAAATCTATGCTTATGCGTGTCTTTTGTATGCCTAAATGTCAAAACTATGCTTATGTGTGTGTTTTGTATGCCTAGTGTTTGGACCATGCTGCAGTTAGAATACAAAGGAAGCAGATTCTATTAGGAAAAGGAGCGTTTGTTGCTGGATAGCAGATGACAATAGATATGGTTGAGCCATAGCAAAGTCCCTTGCTATTGCTGATGCAGAAATTCTTGCTGGCACGTGGGTTCTGGCTCACAACACATTTGAAACCAACTTGAAATGAGGAGCATCGAGTTGGGCAGTTCAGGAAGTTGCAGAATTTGTTAAACAAGACTTTGGAAGCATTGGTATCTTTGTGCAGTCACTCGCAAATGGTCTAGAGCCATTGCTACAAGAGAGGAAAGAAAACATAGGAGTACTGGTGATGCTTCCAGAACCCAACAAGGATGATCCACTGTTTGACAAGAAAAGGGAAATCTTGTCAGAGAGGAGTATAGGTCTTGTATTTCATTTACAGGGAACAAATCTTCCATATCTAAAAATGACAGAAAGCATGCCTTTGGAAGATATGATCAGGGCTGTGCGCATCCTGCAATTGGATGAGATAGAATGGTACTTCATTGAAGATGATGATTTTGGTCCATTCAGTCCTCGGAATGCGCTGGAAGCCTTAAAATTCATCCACTCTATTACATGTGACCTCCTTCACTTTGCTAGTAGCGAAGATGCAGAATCATTGCAAGCTAAAGTTGTTGATCAGGTAGTCTGCTTTGCAAATGAACACGCAGAAAATATAGAAGGTGTGAGATGTACTGGACAAGCAGAAACATACTTATTTTACTGGGCAATAAAGCAAGGTGAAGGATTTGGGAGAGGGGCAGTGGCAACCATGAACTTGAATGTTGGGGATGTTGCAGCAAAATTCCTCAGTCATTGATTATGTGTGAGGACACTGTTCTAAGGTTTGACCTGAGACAAGTGTTGGAGAAGATTGATGGATTCGTTTTAGAAACCATTACACTTCTATGGAGCATGAGGGAGCGTCACAACAAGCACTTAGAATTTATGCCTTATTTTGCTGCACTCCCAAAATCATTTAACACAGGTCTGAGTTTCAACATTGATGCGCTAATTGCTTTGGAAGGTACACTTGCTGGAGGAAATTATACAAACAAAAGAGCATCTGCGTGCACAGTATGAAAGCCTATGCTCCACATTATTTGCAAGTAATCCAGAAATATTTGCTCTAGAGTTTTATACATGGGACCAGCTTCTTTGGACTTGTGAGCTTTGGTGCTCAAATAGCATGAAGGTTGCTTTTCCTGATGGCAAGTTAAAAACATGCTTGGTGCCCGTGGCAGGTTTTCTTAATCACTCATTGTATCCACATGTGATGTACTACGACACAATAGATACAAAAACGGAGTCATTAAAGTTGCATGTGTCACGCTCATGCAAATCTGGGCAACAATGTTACCTGAGCTATAGACCTTTTCCAAGTTCTAATCTAATCACTTTCTACGTTTTTTTTGCTAAAAGGAGACAACCCTTATGACACCATCCCCATCGATCTAGACTTACCTTAGTAGTTGGATTCAAACAACCAGTCACTTGGTAAGGGGTGTTAGATATCTCACAGGTTTTGTGGAACATGGCTGTCCAACAGCTGACTAAATAAATATGGATTGCTATCACGGTTGCTAGATTCCCTTCCTATTGCTTTCTTGTAAGAGGATAACTTGCAATTGCTGCGGAGAAGTCCTAGACTAAGTATCATAAGCAAAAAGAATGAAGCAGCTGTGCTTCCTATCAATCTTGAAACCTATGCTGGACTCAATGGGTGAAAATAATGACTTTAGCAGCGAAGATTGTAGTTGGGATGTAAACCTAGCAATGCAATTCAAAGATGACCAACGGAGGCTCATTACGTCTATCTGTGAATCATGTTCAAGTGGTCTGCAAATAGTAGGTTTATCATAAAATCTAAATTTGAGGAATCCTGTGGTGGTCACGATGTTGCAAGATTCAAAATCATTCTGTTGTACTAGTTTTCAACTTGGATGCAAATGAAGTTGCCGGATCTCAGGGCATCTTTGAAATTTGTTGTTCTGATGCTTAGTGCGGGGGAAATTCACAGCTTTACTGTCTCCCAGGAACAAAAGAAAGACATCAAGGTCTTCTCTTAGTTTGCAGCTCAATCAAGCAAATATTTCGATGACCAAGTCACAGGTCGCAATCATAATTCACAGTGGCAGCCTCACTGTCCACTGAAACTGCGAACTGTGACCTCCTTTTGCCCTTAGTTGCAAATCACATTCTGCACTCGCAATAATTTGTCTCTGCATTTTAAGGTTGCGGCTTGCGATCCCTCTAGGTCGCAAATCGCTTTCTCAATGCACAGCCGGTTTTGCATTGGACATTGCATCTCTGATTTATGATTCCTTTGTGCCCATCTTGCGCGATAAATCTACCGCACTTTTCCAAACCATGACTCCTTGTATGGCATCATCATCTTTTGTCCTGTTCATCAACTACCAAATTGATTCATTCCCACAACCATGCGTATTTATAATCTCTAATGCACGCCTTCCTCTCTATCACTTCTACACTCAGCCTGGTCATGCGCTCTTTCTCTGGGTTGTGCCCTTGCACAAGAGCCTAAATTCTCACTCGAGTTGCAGCCTTAACTTCTATTATTTCAAGCTCTTGCCCATATCTCCTCTTGCAGCAGTGTTGCCTCGAATCTAATTCAAAAAATTCAGTATTTCAATTCCCTATTTCATGAAATTGTATTAATACGGTCACATGAGCCCATTTGCTTGGAATCTGTTATGTTCATGGGTCGAATTGCATGGTTTATTGGTCACATTCGCATTGCTTAAATTTATATGCATCGAGTGGGTCAATTCACAGGACTATGACTCATTACGCAATGCACATATCTCCCATTCACCCTTTTATCCCACCATAGATCACACTTTTTGTCACCAGTGTCGTTAAGGAACAAAATCGCTATGAGTTTGGGAGACTCCCACCTTCAGGTTGCAAGTCGCACTTGTATTTTGCAGAGGGACTAAAACTTGAAGGTGCGACTGATTTCAAAACTTGAAAACTATGACTGAAATTTGTCTTATCCCATCACGAATCTCCTTCTTGTCCACAGTGGCATTGTGACTCGAATTTGCGATTTACACTGTAAATGGTAACTCTAGATAAGATCTGCGACTGCAACTCCTCTTATCAGTCGCAAGTCACATTGGCAGGGCCCATCAAGCCTAAAATCCTGATTTGCAATTGGACCAAACCCATGATATGCGACTTGTGCCAAAAATTATAAATGCGATTAGCCTATTCTAGCGTTTGCATAGCTTGACACCTTATATACATAGGCTTCAACAGAGACTTGCATTAAGAAGACATTGTAATTATTGTCCTTGAATGCCAATTGCATTTCACCCCCCCCCCAGCATTGAACGGATAGAAAATTGCAACGCTGTTCTCCAAATTGCTCTTGAAATCATACCAAATATACAAATGTGATCACAATTTTACATGAACAATGGAACTAGTGTTTTAAAAATCGGCCGGTTTGAACTGGTAACCAGTTAAACCGACCGGTTCACTAACCCATGGAGTCAACCGGCAGAAAAATCCGGTTTAACCCCTCATTTCGACAAAAAAAGGAAAAAACCGATCCTAACTGGCTGGTTTATGGTCAAACCAGCGGGTTCCATCCTAAATCGGCCGGTTAGCTGCCAAGGCCGTGGAGGACCCACGCAACGCAGTTTTCCAAGGTTGTAGGGTGTTATGGAGGGAAAATAAGGGTCCAAAAACACCCTCTCCAAGCCTTTAAAAGTGCCTTGTCCCTCTCATTTGTCTCACACATCTCATTTGGAGTATTTGTGAGTTTGATTGGGAGCTTGGAGAGTGTTGAGTTTTTGCTGGAGTAGTCATCTTGGAGGCTTGGAGTTGGAGTTGGAGCTATTTTGGAGATAGTTTGGAGCTGTCAGTGGAGTTGGCATCTTCAAGAAGAGGCTAAGGAAGCTAGTTTGCATTTCCAAGTAAGGATTTTCACTTGAAAATTCCTCATTTGACTGCTGTCCATGTATTAAAAAAAAATTATGTGTTCTAAACTTCTAACTTCTATCATCTATGCTATCAAATCTCTAGTTCTATGCTATCAAATTTTGTAGGCTACATGTGCATTTGTTTTCCTAAATTTAGCTTTGGTTTTCCATGTTTCTTAGCTGCAATTTTTTTTTTAAATGGCATATTTCTTTGCAAATTTTAATTATTTCAAGCCAACATGGCTCCAAAAGCCAAGGACAGTGCATGGACTCATTGTGATTTGATTGATGGAAAAATGATATGCAAATTATGCCTTAAACCTATTGGAGGTGGGGGTATTCTTAGATTGAAACAACACTTAGCTGGTGTAAGAGGCCAAGTAAAGCCATGTGAAGCACCAAATGAAGTGTTAGGTCCTATTAGGGCAAAATACCTTTCCAAGCTTGAAAAGTTTCATGTGGATAAGGCTAGGGAGAAAGGATATGTTAGTACATTAAAGATCAAAGTCATGATGAGGAAGCATCTTCTTCATTCCCTATAGAAGACCATGAAGAGTCGTTTCATGACAAAGGTTATCTTAAAGAAAAGGGCATCCACTTATCTACACAAGAAGACACTACTGGTGAAAGCTCTCAAGCCTCCATTCATAAAGACAAAGCTTTGTTTTCTCTTCATGATCACACTTGATGCTTCGATGGGTGCAATGACACGATCCCTAGTGGTAGTTCAGAATAGTTTGGAAAGATTGTAATTACTGCACTACAATTGTTGTTTGTCTTCTTCTATATGCACATTTTTTAGAAAAACTGTGACAAACATTCCCAAGTATGCTTCGATAGACTTTTATATAGATAATGTGCTCCCACGCATCAAGAAGAAGAAAATAATGGCTTTGAAGCTTTTTTTTGACAGGCTGAGATATGATAGTATTCCTCCTGAAATAAACGCCTGAGGTGCAAAATCAACTACCATGCTTTAAAGTTGTTGATAAAATGGCATAAGTTTTAGCCTTGAATGAGGAATTAATAAATTATACAGGCACATCACACCCATACATGGCTCTACACCTAAGATTTGAGAGGGACATGATTGTTGGCAAGGGACTTCTTCCAAAACATGGTTAGGGAAGCTCAGAATGATCCTGTGTTAATTTTCCACTGTTCTATGCTTTAGTATAATCACTTAGCCCAATTTGTTCTTCAATTAGCAATCAAATTTAAGCTTCCAATGATAAATAACAATTGTAGATAGAATAGTAAATGCAATGTACAATAGAAGACAATAAAGAGCAATAAGAGACACAAGATTTGGTCAAAGACCAGAGAAAAGCCCCACAAGGGAGAAAGCCCTTTCAATTTTTTCTTCTTATTAGATTGTCATCAAATGTTCAACAGAGAGATACAATGATTCAATTCATCAATAAAAGAGTCAAAGTTAATTCTTTGACTATCCAAGAGATCTACCAACCAATATCCAATAGATGAGCTTCAAAGTCAAATTTGGTCAACAAGTCAAAGTCTACAATCCTGCCACATTCAACAACAGTCAAAGATGCTCTAACCAGTCCACAAGTCAATGGTCAAATTGCCTTAAATACTCGGTCAGCAGTCAAAATAATCGGCCTTCCTTGCTGGTCAAACTTCAGTCAAAACAGTCCCAAACAACTCGGTCAAACTCAATCAAAGGAGAGAAAATATTCATGTGGTCAACTTCAGATTTCAAAGGTCAAAGTCAACAATTAGCAACAGTTAAAGTAGCCCAGAAAATCTCTGTTCCTCCATAGAAAAACTTGGCCTCAAAAGATCGAAATTATGCAAGTCAAATCAAGTCAAAGAGCTAAGTCAAACTTGGTCAACAGTCACCCAAACAAAAAGTCAATGCAGAATTTCAGAATCAACCCTTGAACCTTTGCACGTGTAAACTCGACTGCCTAACTTCAAACCTGTACGAACCAATCACAAGAGAGAAGAAGATGTGTGTTGATGTGATGTCCAAATGAGGTTGACTTTATGTGTATTTATATGTGACTTTGGAGACCCAATTTGTCCTTAAAGCTGACCTGTACTTCTGTGCACTTGTGGGTTTTCACATAAAAAATATATTTTTTCTTTGACCAAATTAAATTATTCCAAGGGCAAAGATGGTCTTCTCTGGATGGGGAAGGCTGTCCAAAGGAGGGAATTTGTCCCTGCGCTGCCAAATTAACATCCTGCATGAGCTATAAGTACCTTGATAATATTTTGGTGCAGAAAAGGACTGTACAGGGGTCCAGATTAACATCTTTCTTTCAATCAATATGTTGTGTTTTTAGTATTGTTCTTTTACTACAATATATATCATCATGTGATTTGCTTGCAGGTAAAAGGAGGGAACAAGATTGTTGACATATGAAAAGGAAAATAGGATTGAGTTGAAAGCAGTAAGCTCTGGCTGCACAACTTGTTGCATACAGGCTTCTAGGACCATTCAACAATCCCAAAGGCACGACCTCATTAGATGGTTGAATGATCGATCCATGAAAATGAGGCACAAAGACAACTGACATACATTCTGTAAGAGTTGGGATCAATTGTCACAGAATGGTTCCATATAGCTGCCCTCAACATTATGACAACCAAATTGTGCAGTGTTGATATTGGCCTTAAAACTAATCTACTTGGTGACAAGTGTAATAACAAGTGGATATACATTCAATACAACAAACAAACATCATAACTCTGTTCATCAACTCATGCAAGCCTCCATGGCTTTGCAACAACATTGGCAACAAGTACTTTAGGGTTTCAAATAACCATCTCTACTCTCCTCATAATTTCTCTTCTCTCATAGTGTAAATACTTCTTATCATAATGTCAACAACTATGCAGAGATCAATTGGGCATGTAATAGTCATTAGACATGAGAGAGTCGTGAGGAAGTTCAAGAGTCATGAGGGTAGGCAAAAGGTCATGGTAGGTGAACAATCACCTTATTTCTATAAATATACCCTCATGTGTCATTTGATGGGGGACTGTGAAAATTTTTGAATCTAATACATCAGAAACCCCTACTGCAATATCTAGTTTACTATTTCCTACTTGTTCTTTACATTAATAAGTAATTTATTAACATAAGCATCGAAGTAAACACAATTGCAGCCTTCACAAATATACAGATCAACAACTGAAATAAACTGAGAAAACATAAGGGACACCGTTATTTTGGACAATCGTCCTTGGAAAAACCCAATTTGGGAAAATTGGTGCAGCATATATGAGGGTTTTATTATTAAGCAGATTTCTAAATACAACTAGGGTACCAGAATACACCATAGTTTTAAAAACCGGCCTAACTAACCGGTTACGGTCTAACCAGCCAGTTAGCAGGCCCACCGGTTGGAACCGGAGCAAAAACTCAGTTTAAGAGGCTGGATGGCGAGAAAAAGGCCCTAACCGGTCCTAACCGGCCGATTTAGGATGGAACCGGCCGGTTTGTAGCAAACCAGTCGGTTTAAGACGGAACCGGTTGGTTACCGGCCATGCCACTGAGGCCCCACTCAGCGCCTTTCTCATTGAGGTTTAGGGGTTTTGGAGGGAAACTAAGGGTGTTTTCCCTCCAAAAACACCCTCTCCAAGCCTTTAAGAGGCCCCTCTCCCTCTCATTTGTCTCACACATCTGATTTGGAGTGTTTGTGAGTGTTTGAGAGTTTGTTTGGGAGCTTGGAGAGTGTTGAGTTTTTGCTGGAGTAGTCATCTTGGAGTTGGAGTTGGAGCTATCTTGGAGATAGTTTGTAGCTATCAATGGAGTTGCATCTTCAAGAGGAGGCTAAGGAAGCTAGTTTGCATTTCCAGGTAAGGATTTTCACTTGAAAATTCCTCATTTGACTGCTATCCATGAATTCAAATTTTTTATGTGTTATAAATTTATAAACTTCTCACTTCTATCATCTATGCTATCAAATCTCTAGTTCTATGCTATCAAATTTTGTAGCTTGCATGTGCATTTGTTTTCCTAAATTTAGCTTTGGTTTTCCATGTTGCTTAGCTGCAATTTTTTTTTTAAATGGCAGATTTCTTTGCAAATTGTAATTATTTCAAGCAAACATGGCTCCAAAAGGAAAGGACAGTGCATGGGCTCATTGTGATGTAATTGATGGAAAAATGATATGCAAATTATGCCATAAATCTATTGGAGGTGGGGGGATTCTTAGATTGAAACAACACTTGGCTAGGGTAAGAGGCCAAGTAAAGCCATGTGATGCACCAAATGTAGTGTTAGGTCCTATTAGGGCAGAATACATTTCCAAGCTTGAAAAGTTTTATGAGGATAAGGCTAGGGAGAAGGCCATCCAAGATGACATTGCAAGGAAGAGGGAATTATTAGAAGCCATGAAAGAGAGTGGGTATGATGATTATGAGATTCAAGACTCAACTTCTATCCCTTCCACCAATGACCCCTTTCACTATCTTCATCCTTCTTGTGGCCAACCATCAAAAGGAACAAAGAGAACAAACATCCAAAGTTTTTTCTCATCTTCTGCCAACATTGCCTCTTCTAATCCCACTTCCTCCCAACCAAGTCGTCAACCCACTTTGGATCAACATTGGAAAAAAAAATATGAAGAAACTTCTCATCAATACATTGCTAGATGGTGGTAGGATTCAGATATCCCATTTAATGTTGCTTGCTCACCTTATTATCAAGCTATGTGGGACTCTGTTATAGCTGCAGGAAAAGGCTTCAAAGGCCCTAGTATGCATGACTTGAGGGGAGCTCTTTTGCAAAAAGAGATATCTTCCATTGATGAGTATTTGGTTGAGTTTAAAGATTCATGGCTCAAAACAGGTTGTTCCATCATGTCAAATGGATGGACCGATGGAAAGAACCACACTATCATTAATTTCCTTGTTTCTTGCCCTCAAGGAACCATGTTTTTGAGATCAGTTGATGCATCTGATAAGGTGAAGGATGCAACCCTTCTATTTGAGCTTTTGGATGACATTATTCAAGAAGTTGGGGAGCAACATGTTGTGCAGGTCATCACCGATAATGCCTCAAACTATGTTCTTGCTGGAAAGATGCTTGAGTCCAAATATAAGACCATATTTTGGACTCCGTGTGCTGCACATTGCATAGACCTCATGCTTGAGGACATAGGCAAAGTGGAGTGGGTAAAAAACAATGTAGAGCATGCCAAGTGCATTACAAAATACATTTACAACCACTCATGGGTATTGAGCCTAATGAGGAAAAACATTGGGGGCAAAGAGCTTGTTAGGCCTGCAATTACGAGATTTGCAACTCACTTCCTCACGTTGCAATGTCTCAATGGTCAACATAAAAACTTGTAGAAAATGTTTTCTTCTAAAGAATGGTCTGAATCTCGGTGGGCTCGTAGACAAGATGGAAAAGACGCCAAAAAGAAAGTGTTAGGCAATTATTTTTGGAAAAGGTCTCTAGAGCTTGCGAAAATTACCGAGCCCCTTGTTAAGGTGCTAAAGATGGTTGATGGGAGAAAATTGTCCATGGGCTACATTTATGAGGCTATGGATCAGGCAAAGGAGAAAATACAGGCAACTTACAAGGACAGGTTAGCTAAATATGGTCGTATATGGGAGATCATTGATAACAGATGGAACAATCAACTCCATCGTCCTATACATGCAGCTGGGTATTTTTTGAACCCAAAGTATCATTATAAAAATCAACTAGGAGATTTGCATGATGGGGAGGTCAGAGCTAGATTGATTGATTGCTTGGAGCGCATGGTCCCTACCCATGCAGACCAATTAGAAATACATAGACAACTTATTGTTTTCACTATGGCAGGTGGTACCTTTGGCAAAAACTTAGCAAAGATGGCAAGAGATGTGAACCAACCAGGTAAGCAATTCCAATTTCCAATTTGTTTTTCTTTTCAAGTTAAAATTGTTTACGTTCTTTACAATTCAAATTATAAACTAAGTTACTAATTAATGTCTTTTTTCTTGCAGCAAATTGGTGGGAGTCATTTGGTGGCCAGTGTCCTCAATTGCAAAGGTTTGCAATTAGATTCCTTAGTCAAACTTGCAGTGCTTCAAGTTGTGAGTGTAATTGGTCTATTTTTGAGCACATACACATGAAGAAGAGAAACCGTTTGGAACAAAAACGGTTAAATGATCTTGTTTACGTGCAATACAACCTTCGACTGAGGAGGAACCAAATGATGAGCAAAACACCTGATCTAGATCCCATTGTGTTAGACGATATTGATCCAACATCAAAATGGGTGGAGGAGACTAAAGATCCTGTATTTGAGGCTGATTTTGATATCGACATGGCTTTAGCGAGGGGTGAAGCAGATTATGTGGCGGCATTAGAACCAGGATCAGTAGCGACATCAAGGAACGGCAAAAGAACCAATGGAAGGCACTAGTCGTGCAGGTCGACAAACTCGTGCTTCCATTAGGTCCACTTCTATTGTTATTGGTGCCATTGATACTGAGGTTGCAGATCAGGCTGAGGCATCCTCAGACTTTGAACCAGATGATGTCTATGTAGCTCCTGATGATGATCCTGTGGCTAGTAGTGGTGATGAACTTGATGATTGATCATGTGTACACTGTAGACTTGTAGTAGACCAATGGCCCCATAGCTTGCAACATTGTTTTTGGACTTTATAGGCCATTTAGAGCCTCATTGCTTATGTATTTTTCTATTTTGTCGATGATATGTATTGCACTCGGTGCCATTTTGATATATTCACCTTTACATGGTATATAAATGAGCAAACTTTGCATATTTTGTCTCTATTGGCTTGGAATCATGGTTTTAAATCTTAAAAATAGTTTTGTTTTATTGAAAATTAATTATTTAATGTATTTTTCTAAAACCGGTTCGTTTAGACCAAACCAACCCCAGTTAGATCGGTTCTGGTCGGTAAACCGGTTCATTAGGTGGATCAGTCCGGTTTTAAAAACATTAGAATACACTACCACTGCCACTGTTAACTGCTACACTGCAACTCAGTTACTGAGAAGTAAGTAACTAATTTCACCCAAATATTGACATCCTGGTCAGTCTTGAAGCCTCCTGACGCTGAAGCCACCTCTGCTACTATCCTGTGCCCTCTTTGTTGTTGCAACCTCTTCTGTGCCTCTCGCATTGCTACAACCTTTACCGCGCTACTACAGATTTTTTCACTCTAGCACTACTTTGTCGCTCCATCACACCTTGCTCCACCAGACACCTGTCATCATGCTACTATCGTTAAGGGCTCCCGTAGTCATATGCGATCCAAGAGTTTGGGCAACTGAAGGATCCTGCCTCTTCTTTTGTATTCCTCTCGACTACAACTCAATGTCTCCCCACCTCTTCTCTAGAGGCGCAAAAGCACTCATGGCACAATCGTCATCAGTCTCGACATCCTTCTCCGCCTTTGCTGGAGCTGCCTTTGAGTCGAAAGCTTCTCCCTTGCCTTTCTTCCTGGGGCACTGAGAGGCATAATGTCCCAGCTCCCCACAACTGAAGCACTTGACCTTGGAGATGTCCTTCTTCTTCCTCTTCTGAACCCCTTACTGTCCCGCAGATGCTAGAGATGCATCCTCCTCCTCCTCTTTCTGGACTCGAACTCCCTTACTGCTACTTTCCGCCTTGGTCAACTTCCTAATCTCTTTCTGTCGAAGCGCTGACCACATCTCCTCCCAACTGGGGAGAGTTGCTCTGCCCAAAATGCTTTGGACAAACGTCTCCCAGTCCTCGGAGACTGCATTCAGAGCAGTCCTGACCATAAACTCTGGATCCGATGTAGACCCCACGGAAGCAAGTTGGTCACGAATTCCTTGCAATCTGAGAATGAAGTGATCTATCTCCTATCCTTTCTGCATTTGATATGACCTCAACTGATTTTCCAATAACATCTTCCGCTACATGGAAGAGCCCTGGTATAAAGTCGTCAAGGTCTCCCACATCTCCCTTGTTGTTGACTTCTCAGCAATATGTGGTATTATTACATGATCCTTGACCCCGTCTAGGATCATGCATTTCGCCTTCACCATGGCCTCCTCATACTTCTCATTTGCATCAGGGTCAACAGGAACAACTACGATTTTCAACGCATAGTCCTTGAAGCGATGTTTATCCAGGATTGCCAGGATCATGGCCTTCCAAATGACAAAATTGGAAGCCTCGTCCAATCTGTCCTTATCCCTCAATCCGTTTACTGCCATCTCTGCTCCTCTTCTCTAGACTCCCTCTGAGTCTCATTTCCCTCTCGGAAATCCTCCGGCCAACTGTCGAGTCACTCCTCTCCAATGCTCCTATGCCACTGCAACACGGATCTAGATTTCTTGGCTAGAAATCTGTCGAGGTAGTGCTTCCCTCTACCTTGGTTCAGTCTCCTTAGACACTGTTCTACACTCACAGAAACAACGTCCCACCAGCTCCTCGAATCAAAATTTGCACAACTCCCTTAGCCCCAGCAATTGAAGAATCTGAGCCCTTTAGGCTTTGCGCAATCACGACTTGAGCTAAATCTTCTCCTCCCGGCCAACTGCGTCAATCCTTCTTGGCTGAGAAAGATGACGTAGCTTTGCGTGAGCCTGTTCTGCCCCACTCTGCCTCTGCACTGGCCCTTCTCCTGGCTCAGAATGTTGATGCAGGCTCTGCGTGAGCCTCTGCGTCACCCTCACGACACTGCGTCACTCTTCCTCTTGCCTCTTCAGCTCTGGAACAACACTGTCTCTCAGAACAACTGCTTCTCTGCTGCAAATTCTCAGATATCTTCGGCTAGTGTCTTCAATCCTCCTTGATCTGCAATCGCTCTGATACCATTTGAAAATTTCTGAATCTAATATATCAGAAACCCCTACTGCAATATCTGGTTTACTATCTCCTAGTTGTTCTTTACACTAACAAGTTGTTTATTAACATAGACATTGAAGTAAACACAATTGTAGGCTTCACACATATACAAATCAACAACTGAAATAAACTGGGACAACACAAGGGACACCGTTATTTTTGAACAATCGTCCCTGAAAAAACCCAATTCGGGAAAACCGGTGTAGCATATATGAGTGTTTTATTATTAGGCAAATTTTTGAATACAACTAGGGTGCTAGAAATGGCTCACCCTTTAGAGAATATCCTTGGCAGTAGTACCTCTATCCGGAGACAGATATTCTGTCAAATCAGCAACCAAATGAACAAGCCCACAGTGACTCCTGATGTTCCTTGTGCTAGACAGTGAAAGTTGCTCCAAGCACTCCTCTGGAACTGCGTCACCCTCTCCCAACTGATCTGCTCTCAGTCTGCCCCACAAAACCTCCTCAATGCAGCCTCTTCAGCCCAGCGTTAGCCTCTACAACCCTCTGTGCTGTCTGCATCAACCTCTGTGGCTTTTTGCGTTAGCCTCTTCGACTTTTGTATCCTCTGCGCTGGCCTCCTCAACCTCTGCGTCAGCCCTCCTCGGCTCTGCGCTACCTCTTCTGGCACTTTGTTGCCTCTCTGATATGTATTCTGCGACCTTGGATTGAAATCCTTTGCTGAACTGCCACTCACTAAATCCAGCCCAGAAAATCGAATCCTTGATCTCTCTTGGTGTGTCTCCAACTGACCCTCAAGCCTCCTCTTATACTTTCCCTATTGACGATTCAACGACCGAGATTAAGTCCTTAATCAACGACTAAGATTAGATTTGGCTTGATCCTCGTTATTTAGAACTTTCTCACCCATATTATATAAATACACAATAATATTTTAATTTTTCTAAGTTTAGAATTAGGAACTCATTAAAAATATTAATTATTTTAATATCTCTTCATCTAAGTGGAATTTCTCCAAACAATTTCTGGGTCTTGGAGATCTCATGTGCTTTAACCTCTCCACTAGTTTTCATGGCTAGAGCACATCCAATGCTACCAAAAATCAACAGGGACTTTAGCACTAGAACTAGGAGTAGCATTAGATAGCTGATATGTGCTTGAAGAGCTAGAGGCAGTTAGCTCTTGGCAGCTAGTAGGGTGAGTTGTGGTGAGGCTAGGGTTTTGCTTTGGGAGATGGTATGAGCAACCCATGTTCCATTGTTGGGCTTTGATGGTTTGCAGGACATGTACTCGTATTTGTGTTAAAGTATGCAACTAGGGGCCAATATTCCCACTTGGAAGCCCCTCCTTTGATGATTCATTGCACATTTGGATCTACGCTGATGGCATCTCCCTTGTCCTCGAAAATTAGAATTTTTGCACACCTACAAATGCCCTTTCTTCAGTTGGCCTCATCTTCATCTACAAGTTGGCCCCACATTGATCACTATAAATACACCATAAGGCCTCCTCATTTTGGCATCTCATCATCACACATTTCTCTTCTTTTCTTGGGTTCGATAACTCTGAAAATTACAGGAGTTTCTTCACACGTGCAAGGAAGTAGGACGAAATTACAGGTGGCCGAAAATTTGAACTGTTCTGCAACTTTGACCAGTGTAGACTTTGACTTTCTGAGTATAATTTGACTTTGATCTTTTGGGCATATCTCTGTCCGGTGAGGCCACGTGCACAAAAACCGAGGTAGTCTAGGTTGTTTGATTGGCATTGACCTCAGGTAGAATTGCAGACCTGGACCGCAAAATTTCTCTCTTTTGACTGAGTTTCACTGGGATTCCTTGCACTGTTTTGGGTTGACTTTGACCTGTTGAAGAGGCCAAGTTTCTTGCTGCATTGACCAAATTAATTGGAGGCTATTTGACCACTGTTGACTGGACTGGCTAGGGATGTTGAGCGTTGTTGACTATTGCAGATTGTTGACCAGAATTATATTGGATCAAATTGAGCATTGGTTGGTCAACCTCATTGATAATTCAATACTTTGACTTTGACTATTGTACTAAATTGGATTTTCTCTCTCTGCAACATTTCATATTAATCATTAAGAAGGATTGGTTGAGTTTTCCCCCTTGTGGGGTTTTTCCCTGGCATTAACCTAAATCTCTGTGTTCATTGTCTTGGCTTGTCTTCTTGTGCATTGTTGATGTTCTATCTACAATCACTGCCAATAGGTAAATGATAAGTGATTGCTACTGAAGTTTATTGTGATTGCTATTGGAATATGAAGTGGAATTCTTATTGGGTTAATAAGTTATTGAAGTAATTGTTGCAAGCATAGAACATACCATAAAAATTAACATGGTATCAGAGCCAAGGTGAAGACAAAGCCCAAGGGAGAAGTAAGCAATCACTGTTGGAATACTTACTGCTGCTGAAAAAGGACTGTTGGACAAGTCTCCATGGCTGCTACCTCTTACTTTTCTGGGTTTATGGTTTTATTTTGGGCTATGGTTTTTGGGTTTACAGGTCTATTCATTCAACTTTTCTGAAGTTGCCAGTAAAGGAAATTCAGCCACATATCAAGACAAATTTAGAGGCCATTCTGTGAAGATTTGGCGTGGAGGTCAAAGATATATAAATCTCAGAACCTTTTCAGCCATCTGTCTTTGAAGAATAAATTTTAGGTCCACTATGGTGTGGCTGGTCTGAGCTTATGGAATATGCAATCATGCAAATTCATTGAAGATCCATCTCTGTGACTGAAGTTTGAGCATCATAAACCATGCTATTACTTCTTCTACAATGCCAAGAGACATTGCGATGACAGAGATAATCCTAAAAAGAAGGCACTCCACTTAATTCTACATTGAATCCTAACTGGGCACTGCTCAAAGTGAAACTGAATTCTCATACTCACAAACGTAAGTACTTCAAGCTGGAGGCCAGAATAACACAAGTTCGGCCTCGGGAAGGAAAAATTTAGACAACCCAGAAGTGATTGCAGATGGAGCAACAAGTACACTGGCCTCATTGAAGCCTGTAAATGATGATTGCAGCCTGACAGATGCAGTAGCTATGGATTGCGAAATAGTTGGTGTTGGCAGTGATGGCAGCAGAAATGCCTATGCAAGGTGCTGTTTTTGAGCCATCCAAAGGACATAAGGGATACCTACGCTTATAAAACTTTGAGAAGCAAAGAAGGAGGGCCTAGAGTATTACATGATCTGGCAGCTGAAATATTGGGTGTGAAGATTCAACAAAAAGAACATTGTTCTATAGAAGATGCTCGTGTAGCTTGTTCCTATATCAAAAAAAAAAATTACAGCCTCACTGAGCTTCATAGACAGGCAAGTCCTTCAACTGCTGCGAACCTCTGGGAAAGAATATCATGTTTTTGTGGTCCTCATTGGAACGCAAGAAAGCATTGTCTCTGAAAATGATGGGGCCTAAGATCATTAATGGAGACTTCTTAAAGTATGCATCCGAATTTATTGTGCAAGCGAGTATTAACCTTACGCGTAGCAATCTGAGTTAGTTATGGTCTATTATAACCGTGTGTTGTTGGATACAGAGATGCAATGGAAGCCTATCAGTGTATTGAAATTCAAGAATGGGCGCAGGTCAATGAATCTGGATGATGACTTGCAATTTTTTAGCACTGTCCGTTGTTGATACACGAGCCAGTGAGAGCAGATTCGAGAGCAATGTCCATTGTTGATACACGAGCCAGTGAGAGCAGATTCAAGAGCACTGTCCATTGTGATACACAAGCCAGTGAGAGCAGATTTGAGAGCACTGTCCATTGTTGATACACGAGTCAGTGAGAGCAGATTCAAGAGCTTGCTCCGGGATGGAGTGATCGTTTTTTTAGTAGAGTGGGTTTGATTTGTTTATCTGATGGGATTTTTCACCCATTAGTAGAATAAACAATTCTAGTCTGATGTTGAGTTGTAATGCTAAGTTACCGGATCCGGCAGAGACAAGAGGAATATTGCCGGATCCACGGATCTGAAACGGATCCGCATACGATACGGCAAAAATACGGCACGCCTTCATTTGTCCCGGGCTCACGGCCGGTCCCTCCTGCACGCAGCACGCAAAACTTTTGGTCACGCTGCTGGCCCCTCTGCACGCAGCACCGCAACGCTTCTGTTCACGCTGCTGGCCCCCTGCACGCAGCACAGTGACCCTCAGCAGCACGCAGCACTGTTTACCACCGCACACAGTCGCAGTCAATCAGCACACAGTCGCCAAACAGTCGCCGGGTTTGGGTTGTCATCAGTCGCGGTAGCCGGTTTCACAATGTATTTACATTTTTAATATTCATTAGACTGTGTATTTAATTTAAATCTATGCCGGGGATAATAAATATATATTTTGTGCCATATGTTTAATATTCATTTTTTGTAATATATAATATATAATATATATTGTGTACAAATATAAATTTAATTACGAATGTCAAATATAAATTATGTAATATATAATATATATTATATACAAATGTCAAATATTAAATATTAAATTTAATTCATTATAATTTATAATATTTACAATATTTAGTAATTTATATTAATAATTAATATTTGCCTATTTAAATTTTTATGTATTTAAATTTAATTTTAATATATATTGTACGTGACGTATCCTTGCCGTATCCGGATCTTAGATTTTCAAAAAACTAGCGGATCCGGATCCGGATCCGTATCCGTATCCGAATCCTGGTAACTTAGTTGTAATGTAAGCTCCATGAGTGAAGGGCTTCTTGTGATGAAGAGCCACCTGTTGGGTCTCCACTCGACATTAGAGTTCTATATAAATAGACAAGCATGTGAGGAGACAAATCATCAACATAGCATGCTCATTTGAATATTTTCTAGAGGAGGAGAAATTTGGCCAAGGAGAAATCTGTTGCTGGAGATCATCTTTTGTCTTTTCTTCATCATTCTATCTCTCTCTTAGAGGCCACACAAGTGAGGAGGTTGACCGTTGACCAACACTTTGACAGTCAAGTTTGACTAGCATTAACTGATCTGCACAATCACATTTTGACCAGCATTGACTGCAATAGTTTGACTGATCTGTACAGTTGCATTTTGACCAACATTGACACACTAGTTTGCCTGAGTTTGGCAATAGATTTGGCCACACAAGTGGGTTGACCGTAGGGCCGAGTTGACCACAGGGCTGAGTTTGACCAAGCCAAAGTTTGACCATAGAGTTGACTTTTGACTGGTTTGACCAATGTTGACTTGCAACTATATGACCAAGTTTGACTAGTATTTGACTTGTAAACTTGGCTCAAATTTCTAGACAAATTTCTTATTTGTAAACGTTGCAGAAAAAGCAAATTTCTCCTCAAGAAAAGATTGTTGGTTTCTCTTCCAAGGTTGGGTTTCCCAGGGTAAAAATATTGTCTCTATTGTGCATGGTTGTCTTTCTATGATCTTTATCGTTTCTAATGCATTTACAGTTGAGATTTTGTGTATAATTATTCAATGATATCAGTGGCATAAGAAATATTGTTTGAAAATCATTAGGAAGTAATTATTAGATCAAAAAATTGTATTCTACTGCACTTGTCGTTGAATTTCAAAAGTGCCAACACAAACAAAATTTACTTGGGAGAGGTTGAAAATGGTATGGATACAACTCAACATTTATTGTTGATGTTCATTTTGTTGATTTGATGAAGAAAATCATTGTTGAGGTGGAACCAATTCAACACTCTATTGCACACTTTAGCACGTGCCTTGGACCCAAGACTTTATGATGATGATCTTTGCTCAAAGCAATGGAAAGAGGAAAACATTAGATAAGGACAATGAGGTGTCAAATGGAGTAAAAGGAGCCCTTATGAGAATATTTCTAGCTCATCCACATAGGGAGAAAGGAAGAATTTGCTAATTTTAGTACTAATTTGGATGAGAGGAGCACCATGAGTCAAATTAGATGGTGGATTTGTTATGGAGGAAATAGTCTACATTTGCAAACCTTTACCATTTGTATTCTTTCAAAAGTGGCAAGCTCTTCATCAACATAAAGAAATTGGAGCACCTATGGTTCTATTCATTCAATGAAACATAGTAGGTTGGTTTTGTAGAAGGTTGAGGATCTTGTTTATGTGCATTTCAACCTTCACCTTGCACCTCATAGGGATCCAAAATATAGCAATGGACCTTCTAGATGTTGGAACATGGATTTAGAATCCCTTGACTTGGACATCTCTATTGCTACACTGAATCTTGAGGAACCTAGAAATGGAATTGGAAATTCTTCTTCCACTCCACATTCCGCTATTGAATGTGCATTTAAGTAACCATTAGCAACGCTTATCATATTATAACACTAGTCCTTGTTGAAGAATATAGGGCAAGCAAAAGTAAAGTGATTCTTCTTAACATGATAACAATTTGTGAAGTGCTTTTACAATTTATCTTAGCTTGATCTTCTTTGCATTATTAGTGTGTGTGTTTATTTCATCAAACTGCTACCAAAACAAAAGAGACAAAAACACAAAGTATTTGGCTTTCTGCTAGGGCCAAAACCTCTCCCTCTTGGAGAGGAAATCCTGCACAAAATTCTTCTTATAGAGATTCCAATTAACGAATACCAAGACCATGACCCTTGCGTTGCTACGCCACTCCAAGACCAAGACCCTAATCCTTTTTCTCTGTCACTGTTGCACCAATGAGGCCATCACTATTGCATCACTGAGATCCTCGTCACGTCAACAAGGTCTCTTGTCTTCATTGAGATCTTCATTGTGATCTTGATTCTCTGACTTCATTATGACAATCATCATGATGACTATTACATCATGTCTCCATCTGCACTTGGATCATTACTATATCCTTTGCTAAAATCTGAGCATGTCGAGAGTGTACTTCACAATAAAAATATGTTGAGGCTATGAGGGCAACTGAGGGATCATTGTGATCCTCCTTATACCTAGACAATGAGCCTTTTACCATTATATATGTACATCCACCGAGACTGCGATAATGTTCTTAAGATCCTTATTGTTTCATTCATGTCGAGACTGTAATGGTTATTGCTCCTTCACATACTCGAGACTGTCCTAGTAACTGCTCCGTCTTATTATATCGAGACTCTTTTACTGCAAGGAGACCTAGATGACATCTCCGTGATGCCCATCTGAAGCACAGAGACACTTGTCCGAAGTTCTGGTTGCCTGAGGTTATATATTGTCTAAGATTGTGCCAACCGAGGTGCAGGGATGTGTCTAAAGGTGCCACTGCCTGCTCCTACACCCATCCGAAGTTTGTCCTCCTTTGATGCGGATTATTGCTCCATACCCATGTGAAATTTCAGAGAAGAAAATGCGAGTTTTGTACTTGTCCTTTTTGTGGATACCCTAGCCACCTATTGATAGTGGTTAGTCCTCAAAAATGAGCCGACTTGTCAAGTGAACCGACATGTCCTTATATTGAGCCGACATGATATTTAAATATATATTTAATTCATTTTTGAAGCCGACATGATGACCTTCTTAACGTTTTGCTTGCTAATGGAGGATTGTTCTTGGTCTTGGAGGGTTGCTTTGGCTTGAATACATTTTACATAGGCTCTTAAAGAGCTCCTTCATACATGACTTGACTCTTTGACTTTATTAATAAATCCTAAAGACATCAAGAAGTCTTTTACCTAATGACACTTCTTGCTCATGAAACCCATGTAGCAAGGCATACAAAAATAATTTATTTTCTTTTATTACATCATTTACAAAGATCATGTCATTATGAAGACCGAACCTAGTTACACTTTCTTCAACAGTCCTAAGGATGGGAAGTCCCCTCATGTTGCCTCTATCTCCATAAAAGATTTTCCCACCACATCAATGCACCATGGGGTTATTTTCAACTTTGTGAATGTCACCCTCTGGGTGTCAAACATACCTTGTCAACTAAAATAAATCTCCAATTGCCAAAGCCAATGTAGAGCTTCTCTAAATCCCTGCCATATTCAAATGCTTGAAGTTCAACTTTTAATACAATTTAAATGGCCATTGGCTTCACAAAGGGTATATTAAACTCATTCCCTTGCTTTTCCTTATTGCTAAAGAGGTTGGGATGTTGTTAACACCAAGATGTTCCTTAGCTAATTTTCTTATAGAGGCAAAACTATCAAAATTATCTCATTTAATATCTTCACATGTCTCAAGAAATATATCAAACTTATATCATATTTTCCACCAATCAAAAAATTCTCTCATGGAGAATAGTCAACTTCTTCTAGACTCGATCATTTGACTTGCTTCTTCATTGTGACAGTTTTTCCCTTATCATATTTTAATTTTGGACTCATTTAGATTTTCACTTTTTGCCTTATATTAGCTTCTTGTGTGATCCAATAACCAAATATATTGGAAACTTTTTCAACATTTTCCAATAAATATCAAACACGCTCTAGCACCAAACTAATATGTCTCAAGCCCCTATGGGTGGTTTGATGTCAAATAGATTTGATTTGACTGGTTGTCAAATATCCCCTAACATTGAATCACTTTGTCTTTATTGGCTGACAAAATTTCTACAACTGCAATCCATCTATAACACCAACATTAATTCTAGATTCACTCACGTGCATTTATGCTCTCAACCAAATTTGATATGGCATTAATTGCCACATCAAGTAATCATGCTAGGACTCATTGATACTTTGCAATCCAATTTGGACTATTCACTTGGGTGAGTTGTGCTCACTGCTCACTCATTCAATTGAAGGTGTTTCTTCAATTACATAAAATCATTTCATCTTCACCAAGTAACAAAAAGTGAATTTCAAGGGTTAATATTTGTCACTTGGTGAATATTTTCCCAACCAATTTGTCAATTTAAAGTGAATATTTGGCCATTCTTTTATAGCATGAAAATATTTTACTTAAAAACCATCATTTTTTCTATAAAATATATAAAAACCAGGGAAATTTAGAGATATTTACAGAAGTTTTGTGAACCTTTTATGGTTAACATTTAATATGATTATGAAAATTCCTCTAGGTTGTTTCAATTACAATAAAAAAATGAGTCCTTAAAATCCTCCTTGTTATTGCTTGGATTTGTACCGAAGTTGCGAATAAGGCAAATGCATCATAGTTGTTAGGGGTTGTACATGCTAGATTGGCATGCCCTCCACCTATATGAATTTATGATCTATATGTCAAAGTACATAGAGGAGTGCATATGACGGCAAGTGTATGTGCATGGAATAACTAACAAGTGCTTTCACTTATGTAGACGCAAATGAGCAATAAAAGTGACAATCACATCCTCACAAATGGCCAAGTCAACTAAACATCTCATTTCATTAACAAAAGAGTCATTACATCAACAAAGTCTACTAGCTGCCCCATGCACTATAATCTACTTGTCTTAGCTCCAACTTGCTTTATTGGATAAGCTAACCCCTAACAAGCTTACAAAGAAAAGCAAAAACACAAACCCAAAGGTCTCTTGGTAAGCTCTCTCATCTATATATATATGTGTATATGTGTGTGTGTGTGTGTGTGTGTGTGTTCTACCTTCTTTTTGTCATTGATTATTGGGTCTTCCACAATAGGACTTTGCAACTAGATCAATGATTCTTGTAATCACAATCCTAAAAGTTAGTATGGCAAGCATCGTGTGTCTCCACAACCCTTGGTTATCACATGTCTCTTTGAGTCTTAGCACAAACAATAATCACAAACTTACGATTTTCCTGCAACTAGTCTTTGTAGCTCTCTAGTTAATGTCATTATTCTACCTCTACGTGTCTCACAATCTATGTTTGTTGCTCTTTGGCCTCTGCAGTTGCTCTACTTATATAATTATTACAATCTACACTTGCAACTCTTTGACCTTGTGATCTACTATCAATCTATAAAACCTCTTTTATGCAACTTCATTCTTTTCTTCCCTGCAATTACTTAGTCACCAATAAGCTCTTTGTTCTTATGGCATCAATTTTAAAGATTCGTACTCTTTAAAAGGTAGAAATTACAATCTTGAATTCTCAACTCTTGGTGCTTATCTCTATTTCTAAATCCTAAATTATTATTCCTAAGATGATTTATGCTTCCATTAGAGAGTGATATTGATAAAATGAGATCAGCAACCAATTACAACTAATTTCATTAACAAAAAACAATTTTGTAACGACCTCCAAATCTAACTCGCATGATTGTCACAACATTTGAGTGTCTCATCAATCAAAGGCTCCTTCAAGTCCAGTCAATTTTCCAGTCAAATCTACTTGTCAAAATGTCAAAGTTCACTGACAAAGTGTTGAATCATTAAATCCAGTTAGCATCAACCTAGGTCAAAATTGTCAAATTACCAAGTCAGGTATAAGTTCACGTCAATGTCAAGTCAACTTATCTATGCCAATAAATAAGTGTTGCAAAAGACAGGACATAATAAGAATTATAAGGGAGTTACAAATCCACATTTACACAAATGATGAAATACTATCTTACGGTATGATGTGTACTACAAGGCAAATGATAAGAGAACTCCTTTACATTTACAAGGATGATAGGCACAAACTAAGGGGCTCACCAAGCCTCTCTGACAAAATCAACTCAAACAATTCTTTTAAAAAGAAACAAATCTTGTTGACCAACAATTTTTTGTTCTTTGAGATTTCTCATATGTTTTAAAGCCATCTATACACAACCAAAAAGTTTTGGGAATTGAAAGAATTGCCTACACCCACAAATGCTATAACACCCAAAGGTTTTTTAGGGGCATGAACTTTTAAGCACAAATCCATCATCAATTTTCTCACATTACTCATCCATTATGCAAGTGCATGAGCAACAACAATACTTTAATTTAGGGGGCTAGAGAACCAAAAATCCTTTCAAGGCATTAAATATGGATTATGTTAAAAATTCCTATATTGCCACTCACATAGCTTCAAAACCCTTTGAGATAGACACCTAAATAGGCATTGAGACTCGGTCTTAAGCAAGGAGAACATACGATAGCATATAATATCATATATTTCATACAAAAATTCTAGTACCAAAATGAAATGATGTAAGATGAAAATTATATGCCTTAGTCCAAGCACTTAAGCATTGGCATTACTTTATTCTTAGTAGATATGACATCACTCATGCATAGCACCAACCATTATGATTCCTCAATTCCTAATCCATGGCACTACCTGTCAAATGGGCATTATCCTTGCAATAATTTCATCTTGCGGTCATCTATGGGAAGAGTACTTCAAACAAAATAAAAGACTCCCTTATTTGCTCCTCCCCCACCCAGCATGTATAGTACTGGATATTCAACACAACAGTTATGAAGAATGGAAGGAACTTTATCATCTTGATTCCACATACTAGACCCAATGTAATCAAGGCCCTTTTCTCCACTATACTCTCAACAAGAGAATGTTATGGTTAGACTAGGTTATAATGTTGTCTATGGGCCCAATTTACTGATGTAACTGGTGTCATCATGATGGCAAGAGTAACATTTGACGCCATCCTTTGTGGATCATTTAATGGGGCATCAAAGGACTCAATGAACATTGAATTCTTTAGTGGAGATTTATTTTCTAGTCGTAAGATTTGTTGATATACAGTGTCATTATGACAATAGTTGTAGCATTTAAAGCCATCATTGTGGGGCATTTATGTACATGTAATAGGGTAACATTTGACTTATTGGGGTTCTTAATGGGGCATTTAAGTGGCTCCTTGTTACTTAATATAGGAATCCAAGTGACTTGGTAGGTGAGCTTTTATTATACCACCTTCATTATGTTAAGTTGTCTTGTCATTGTTGATACATATATATTGAGGAAGTCTTGAGGTTATTTTCCATTGCTATGATCATTCATAAAGGATACACATTGTAGACACTTGTGTAAGGTTGCCACATGAGGAGTCCTGTACAAAGTGGGTCAATGTAGAGCCTTGTCCAAGATGGTTCCATGTAGACCTTATCGATGGTGAATATTTTTAGAGCTCCATGCTTGAGGAATCTTGCAGGATTTATGCTAACAAGGTTTGGTGAATAATACAATGGATGTTTCCTCTACAGATTGTAGGGGTTTTACCTCTATAAATCCCGTCCCTTGTATTTTCTTTGCTTGAATTTTGTGTAATTGGCAAATGCTCATGGGATATTAAACATGTTAATTTTAGGATAACGATGGTATGTTCTATGCTTAGAGCAATTTTACTTCAATTTTCTTTATTAGCCCAACATCAATATCTAGTTCAACAATCACATCATCATGATAGTAAAATGCGGATAGAACATAAACAATAACAGTAGAAGACAAGCCAACACAAGAGGACACAAGATATGGCACAAGCCAGGGACAAACCCCAATGTGGGGAAACCCTTGATCAATTCTTCTTATAATTCTTTAAAAGTTCAGCAGAGAGAAAGTACAATTTACAATATTCACTTGCCCAAACTGATCAGTCAAAACAACAGAAACAGAAAGCCCTAACCAGAAAGTCAACATTGGTCAATAGGGTTGAAAGTGAACTCCAAAGCAACTCGGCCAACATTGGTCAACTCGGCCTCCAACAGCAAGATAATGCAGCCCAAAACAGTCTGAAATTAACCATTCAAACCTGGTCAACGCAACAACCAAAACTAGGGCAGTCAACGCTGGTCAATGCTCGGTTTTCGTGCCCAAAACTGTGGCCTGCCCAAACAGAAGTCTCCCTCACAAAACTGAAGTCAACACTAGTCTAAGTCAGCCTCCTGAAATTTCGGTCAAATCTGGTCAACGCAGCAGCTAGAAAAGACAATCTTCCTTTCGCACGTGTGGAGAGAGAGAGGCCCAGAAATCCGTACCCAATCAAGATGAGAGAGAGAAAGATGAATGAGATGAGATGCCAAAATGAGGAGGAGGCACCTTGTATTTATATGCAACGTTGAAGGCTGGAGGAGGCTAATTTGATGGTTGGCCGACCTTGACAATTTGTCCATAATCAAAATAAATTCATAACTTCATTTGTACATGTTAGAATGGGATGATCTTTAGATCAATCCTACACCTCTCGGAAAGAGGAATCCAAGAAAAATATCAACTGCCTCATAAGAGTTGTCCAAAGTGATGTTTGGCCCTAGTTGCCAAATTTAACACTCCCTCTCAACTAGGGAGAACATCACCTGCCAAATTGTCTGACAATCTATACCATCCCTGTCACTGCTCTGCTCTACTCTGCTGAACCATGAAGAAATAAGAAATGATCGAGAATGTATCATACCATTCTCCACTGACCCGAAGTCAGTCTCCAATAATAGAGAGTGTGTCATACCACTCTTAACCGACCCAAAGTCAGTTTCCATTGATCCCAGATCAATATCAACATCCTAGCATAAGGAGTACGGTAGTACACGATGCGTCCATCGGTAGTACTATGGTCCCTATCCTCATTTCCCTACTCATTGGCCAGATGAGAGGTACTTCCCATGAGTCCCAAACTACATGGGTAGGATGTGTCGACAGGAGAAGGTGAACCATTCATCCTGCTCATATGCCATAGGGGAGGGAGAACCACTAAGCCTATGCATATGCCACCATGGGGGTATCACAACGGAAGGTGAATCATTCACCCTGTACACAGCGCACCACTAGGGGAGGGTGAGTCACCCTATGGTCGCTCATCGCTCCAAGAAGTACCCCAAGCCCCCCAGAGCTCCCAGAGCTCATTATCCATCTCATACAAGACCCTCATAAGAGAGTCTCTCCACGACTCCAAGTCGTTCACGGAAGGTTAAGAATTTGACCTTTCCGAGGGGCTTCATAAGAATATTGGCGACCTACTCATCGGTCCTGTTGTGGCCACAACCACCACCCTATTAGATTTTGCTCTAGGGCAAAATTGAATGGGTCCCCTAAGAAGTTTGATTTCGTTGAATGATTTTGTTTCGTTGAATGATAACTGGAGTTTTCGAATGGAATTATGTTTACAAAGCTTAATGATTTTAATGGTCTTAACGATTATGGTTGCAATGTGTTTTGAGATTAAAATGGAAACTTTGACTTTGTATGCCTGAAGAATGTCCTGAAGTGCTTGCTATCATGATTAGCCCAGATTACCCAATTAATATATGAGGGCTCTCAGTATATGGTGCCGAATGTGAATAAATGAAACCAAATTCGAAGGAGGTGTGTTCCCATCGCGCAAAAAGATTTTAATCATTTCACCGCATGGCTGGCCGTTTCGCATTCAACCGTCAGTTTCCCTTGAAATATCGCCTAGCAAGTTTGGAGCCATCATTTTGCCGTGTCTAAGTAAGGATTAGCACGCTCTCTTGAGATTTAGAGTCTGAAGGATTCACAGAGTTCCCAGTTACAGAGTCTTTCCCCTTTTGAAAGTTTTGATTAAGGTAAGGTTTGTTTTTGGGCGTTGCTTTCATATCTTTCATGATTATAGCTAATGTTAATCATTTTTGCAGGCGAGGACCGAGAGAGGAAATGCAGAAGTCGAAGAAGCAGAACGAAATGCAATTGAACATCCAGAGGTCTGGAATCCATCTGATCGCCACCAGGCCAGCCCTGTTGCCTTACAAAGAAGTGACCCGGTGGGTGGCGCAGCATGTGCATCTCCCAAGTCTTAACATAGTAAGTGATGCAGGGGTAATCCTCGGAGATTTGTCGCTTACCACATTCAGCGAAATCTATAAGTTTCCTGCTCCGAAGGAGCTTTTCAATGCGGCATTCTTGGACGGGTTCTACTCTTCAGGCCAAAAAGCCCATGACGCCACGAAGGGCTGGTATCCCTCTGAAATATCTTTCGCAGACAAAGCCCCGGTGGCAAGGTACCTCACCACCTATTTCATTCCTCTGGTCATGCATCTATTAGCCATGATAGCCAGGCTGTTCAGAGAAGCCAATGCTACCCATTTCAAAAGCGAACGAGTCCCACTGACGGTAGGAATCCTCAAGAGAGGGACCATATTCAATTGGGCCAATATTCTATCCGTAAAATTAGCTGAAGCGCTCAAGGCATCCCTAAGTAAGCCAGAAGGCCAAGGTCCCGGGTTTTATTTCTCAAGTTGCCTAGTCGATGTCCTCTGTAAGAGGAATCAGTTTCCCGAGATGAATTGGGAGTGAAACCACTCATGTCCACCTATACATGTTTATTGCATGAAGCTTTGGGATGAGAACCACAAGCAGTTCATATACTAGATCGGACATCATTTCTTCCCACAGGCGCACATTCTTATCTTTGGGAGAGATATGCCCAGGATTTCAAAGGAGGGAAAGGCATACTTAGCAACCATAGGAAATTGTATTTCCTAAGGAACTTCACGTACATAAGGGTTTCTGGTGCCTTTGGACCACCCCACCTCTTGCCAATGTGTGTTCCAGACCAGAAAAGAAAAGAAGAGGAAGCCAAAAGGCAGCAGTTAAAGCAAATGGGGCATTGAAGACGGTGGCGCGATACTCCAAGGTCTATGAGAATTCTCCTCCAAAGCTGCAAACTATCAAAGGGGAGCAGAAGCTTAAGGACAAAGTTATCATGGACTATTGGGAGCAGAAGCTTAAGGACAAAGTTATCATGGACTATTGGGAGCAGAGTTGCGACCATGTGTCAACTACACTCGTAGAGGCAAGAGACCTGGCGCAGACCATCTGGTCACAAACCCTACGAAGAGACATGAAGAAGATCGCGAAGTTGGTTTTAGCGATTCGGTCTGAGGTGCAGCGACCTGAGAGTTCCAGGGTCGTAGAGATTAAAGGGCTCCAGCAGTAATGGCTTGACTATGCCAGCAGTTTCACCAACCGTTTTATTTCGTATATTTTAAATTTAATTTTGATAGGAACTCGGAAAGCCAAAGGTCATGAAAGACCTGTGATCAGATCTTTTTTTTGTATAAGTATTGCCTCTGAATATGAAAGGAGGACTTTTTGGCAGAACAGAGTCTGATTTCATTGGGTTAATAAAGAGAATTGTTTCAGTTAAGAGGTGGCCTTTTTCAAGTTTCTGTTTACATGTTTGGAATGAGAGCATTGTTGCTGGCATGAGGAGATATGGATCTTTTTTATGCACAGTAATTGTATCCAGTTTATGATTAGTCTCTGTTACTTGAATGTAATTCGTTAGCCTGGTCAATTCATGAGCTGTCTCTTATTCGAAACTATATTAAACATCAATTGCAAGTTTGATTTATATAAGATGGAATGTGTATTCCTTTTATGAGTAGTTAGATTGCAATTAAGCTTAAACACAACCTTGTTCATCGATGAACCCAGTAATTGATTCATTGGGACTTGGAATTCATATATGATGTTTAATCTCCTTTAATTACGCTCCTGCAGGATAGGTTAGAATAGTTAGGATTAGCACAAGCAAGTAGAATTAGTATAGGTAGTGCATGTTGCATATAGGTTAGCTGTTACTTTTGTTGATCTAATTGAAGTCTTCCTCTGGGAAGCAATCTTTCAGCACCTATAGCGGTTCATGGGTTCCTTTAAAACCAGTCGAAATTAGCCATTCCAAACAAAAGCAGATCTGATTGGGGTCCACGATCAGGTTAGTTCCTCTTTGTTGGCACAGCGAACATTTGCCCCGTCAACAGGTCCCAATATGATGGATCCTTATTGCTCCCTGTTGTACCATATCCCGGATAAAGTGGTATTTGATATCAATATGCTTGGAGCGATCATGAAACACGGGATTCTCAAAAAGACGAATCCCACTCTGGTTGTCACAGAAGATCACGGTGGTGTCCAGCACATGTCCAAACAGCTCACTAAAGAGCTTCCTCAACCAGACAGCTTCACAAGAGGCCAAACTAGCAGCAATGTATTCAACCTCAACGGTGCTTAAAGCAATCGACTTCTACTTCCTACTCATCCATGATATTGAAGCAGAACCTAGAGAGAAGCAACATCCTAATGTGTTTTTGTGATCCACCACACTGCCAACCCAGTCTGCATCAGAGTAACCATGGAGCCTCACATTCCCGGCAGTGTATCTCAATCCATAAGTGATTGTGCCCCGAAGATATCTCAAGAGATTCTTGGCAGCAATCCAATGTATGTGATGAGGCTCGACCATAAACTGGCTCAATGTATTCACTGCAAAACATATGTCCGGATGGGAGTTCACCAAGAACATCAGGGCCCCCACGAGTTGACGATACTCAGAAGGATTTCCCAAATCGGGCCCAATAGCACTTCCGCATAACTTCTTGAAGTTAAGTTCCATCGGAGTAGTCACAAACTTGTAATCCACCATCCCAAATCTATCAAGAATCTTCACAATATATTTTCCTTGAGAAAGGAAAATCTCGCCTAGCTTTTGCCAGACCTCCAACCCTAGAAAGTAATGTATCATTCCTAGGTCCTTCATCTCAAATTCGGAAGTCAACTCCTCTTATATTGATGAATAAGAGGGTCTGCACCTATCAGAAAGAGATCGTCCACATAGAGTACCAAGATGAGAGGTCGATCATTCTCAACCTTAAAGTATTGGTTCCGATCGGCTTCACTTCTTGTAAATCCCAACTTCATCAGATAGCTATCGATCCTCGCATACCAAGCCAGGGGTGCTTACTTCAACCCATAGAGGGCTTTCTTCAACCTGCATACATGTGTTTGACGATCTTGAACTTCGAACCCCTCAAGTTGTTCTACATAGACTTCCTCCTTAAGAGAACCAAGCAAGAAGGCAGTGTTGACATCCATCTAATGAAGATTCCATCCTTACGAGGTAGCAAGGTCTATAATCGAACGGATGGTGGTGTAGCGAGCAACGGGTGCAAATAGCTCATCATAGTCTAAACCTTCCTTTTGAGAGAAGCCTCAAGCAACGAATCTAGCCTTCAACTTTTCAGCACTTCCATCAACTCCATGCTTGATCTTGAAGAGCCATTTCAAGGTGACAACAGATTTGTCCCAGACATCATTCTTCATAATTGACTCATACTCTTCGTTCATTGCATCCTTCCAAACCTGGTGTTTGGCAGCTTCTTCAAATGTGCAAGGCTCAGATTGAACAATGGTGCTCATAGCAATTAAGTATCCTTGGTACCTATTCGGCTTCTTGCTTTCATGAAAATGTCCCCCTCGGTGCAATATGTCTCTTGGCATCTTCGAGAGTTTCCCTCAGCCATGAGGGTCTCCTTTTGGAGGAGGAGGATCAATGGGATCCATCGGTTCTTCAACATCGGGCATCGGCTCATCCTACGAATCTCCCTAAATTCCTACATCTGCTTCTTTGTCCTTCCTTGGAATAGGAAGGTTGCTAATCTTCCTTAGGGCAACATCCTCATCGAAGGTGACATCATGACTCAACTCTACTTCTCTTTGACCAGGCACATAGATTCTATATGCCTTAGAAGTTTCATTGTAGCCCACAAAAGTTCCTTTCTTCCCAGAAGCATCCAATTTGCTTCACTTTTCTTTCGGCACATGAAAATATACAGGACTATCAAAAATTGTAAAGTGAGAAACATTAGGTTTCTTACCAGTGAAAACTTCTTCGGGAGTCTTGGAGTTCAATGCTTGATGAGGGCATCTATTTTGTACATACACGGCAGTGTTTGCAGGTTCGGCCCATAAGAACTTTGGAAGGCTTTGATCATGAAGCATGGCACGAGCGGCTTCTACAATAGAATAGTTCTTCCTTTCAGCAACACCATTTTGCTCAAGAGTATATGCGATAATAGTCTCCCTCTTAATGCCAGCTTCTCGACAATAATCTTTGAACTCATTTGATTCATATTTGATTCCATTATCGGTCCTCAATATTTTTATTTTCGACCAAAGCTTTGAAAGAATGGAACCATGAGAATACTTCGTCCTTCTTCTTCAAGAAATATATCCATGTCTTGCAAGAGAAATCATCTATAAAGGTTGCATAATATAAGTATCATCCCAATAAGTTCACGGGCATTACACCAGATAGATCCGAATGGATTAATTGCAATATGCCGGTAGTCTTGCTATCACTTGAGGGGAATGGTCCCCTTGTATGCTTTCCTTCGGCACACCCCTGATAAACACCTTCATGTTCAACTTTAAATTCGGGCAGACATGTCACCATCTTCCTTGCATCGAGTAGAGCCTTATAATGTAGATGAACAAACCTCTCGTGCCATAATTCAGATTGAAGTGATGTGTCGCAAGACATAGCTCTCAATGGGTTTCCTCCAACTTGATATCGGCTATCAACCCTGAAGCCAAGTGTAAATGCATCTTTGAAATTTTTATTCCACACACGTACCTTTCCATCGATGAATGCCACCTTGAATCCTTTGTCCTCCATCGCAGAGATAGATACCAAATTCTTCTTTAGATCGGGTACATATAGTACTTCTTATAGATGAATGGTGTTACCCTGATTCAATCGAAGATTAACATTCCCAACTCCCTTTATGGGATAGGTGGCATTGTCTCCAAGGATAATTTCTAAATTTGTATCCCTTTCAATCAGATTTGAAAGAGCTTCCTTATACCCGATGAAGTGCCTTGAGGCACCACTATCAAACAACCAACTTCCCAAAGTGTCCGGAGGAGATGCAGTAGAAAGGGCAGATATAAGATAGAATTATTTTTGCTTGTTATCAACAACATTAGATTCATCATACCTGGTGTTTCTTGATCTCTTGGAAGGGTGACCATTTCCTTGATGACAAGCGGGAGAATTCCTTTTACCTTGGTTGTTGAATCTGCCATTCCTTTGATTGTTGTTGCCCCTGAAATTGTTGTTGTTGTCATTGTCATCATCATGAGGCGTAAGCCTTCTATTGAGACACTCCCTGGCATAGTGACCAAACTTGTTGCAAATGAAGCATCTTCCCTTCCTTCCATTTTTGAAACCCGACCTTCCTTGACATTGCTTCTTTGAACCCGCATTGTTCTTCTTTTTAGCATGAGCAAAGAATGCAGTAGGATCACTCCTATTTGAAGGCATATCTAGTTCCATCATCCTTGTTTCTTCTTGACAACATCTAGTCAACAATTCTTCAAAACCTAGAGTTATGTCGTTATTGAGAATAGTAGTGTTGAACACATGCCATTCGGGAGGAAGACTTCCAAGGGCAATGACAGTGAGCTCCCTGTTAGCAATATCTTCACCAATCGAAAGAAGATCATTTTTTATCTCAGTAATCCTCAGGAAGTAGGATTGAATATCCTCACCTTTTCCCTTCTTTATATCCTTCAGCTTGTTCTTGAGGAAAAGAATTTGATTTGCATTGCTAGATTTGAACATGCCAACCAACTTGTCATATATTTCCTTTGATGTATTCAAATATTAGATGTAAGTAACTAAGTGCTTATGAATAGAATCCCTGATGATCTTCTTGGCTTTGACTTCACCTTTCTTGTGTTTGGTTTTAATAGCAGCCGGTGCATTAAAAGGAGGTTCTTCTTCTAATGTTAAATCAAGAGACATCTTCCATGCATGATAATCACACTTATAATAAAGCTTATCATCAGACTTGAAGTAGGATGTGGAGGCCATTGAGACTTGTTCTTGATCAATGATTGCTCCTCTTAGTGATTGCTCTTCACTCTTGCTTGGGCTTTGTCTTCACCTCAGCTCTAATACCATGTTAATTTTAGGATAACAATGGTATGTTCTATGCTTAGAGCAATTTTACTTCAATTTCTTTATTAGCCCAATATCAATATCCAGTTCAGCAATCACATCATCATGATAGTAAAATGCAGATAGAACATAAACAATAACAGTAGAAGACAAGCCAACACAAGAGGACACAAGATATGGCACAAGCCAAGGACAAACCCCAATGTGGGGAAACCATTGATCAATTTTTCTTATAATTCTTCAAAAGTTCAACAGAGAGAGTACAATTTACAATATTCACTTGCCCAAATTGATCAGTCAAAAGAGCAAAAACAGAAAGCCCTAACCAGAAAGTCAATGTTGGTCAACAAGGTTGAAATTGACCTCCAAAACAGCTCGGTCAACCTTGGTCAACTCAGCCTCCAACAGCAAGATAATGCAGCCCAAAACAGTCTGAAATTAACTAGTCAAACTTGGTCAACTAAAGTCAACGCAACAACCAAAACTAGGGCAATCAACGCTGGTCAATGCAAGGGTCAAATTACCTCGATTTTTGTGCCCAAAACTACGGCCTACCCAAACAAAAGCCTCCCTCACAAAACTGAAGTCAACACTGGTCAAAGTCAGCCTCCTGAAATTTCGGTCAAATCTGGTCAACGCAGCAACTAGAAAAGATAGTCTTCCTTTCGCACGTGTGGAGAGAGAGAGGCCCAGAAATCCGTACCCAATCAAGATGAGAGAAAGAAAGATGAATGAGATGAGATGCCAAAATGAGGAGGAGGCACCTTGTATTTATATGCAACATTGAAGGCTAGAGGAGGCTAATTTGATGGTTGGTCGACCTTGAAAATTTATCCATAATCAAAATAAATTCATAACTTCATTTGTACATGTCAAAATGGGATGATCTTTAGATCAATCCTACACCTCTCAGAAAGAGGAATCCAAGAAAAATATCAGTTGCCTCATAAGAGTTGTCCAAAGTGATGTTTGGCCCTAGTTGCCAAATTTAACAAGACAATTGCTAATCCTTGCTCTCTTCATTTTCTAACATGGTATCGGAGCATGTTTTCTTCACATGGTAACAAAGCATGTTTTCTTAACAATGGCAATGGGACATGTTTTCTAAAATCTATATAATTTAAGCCAATTATGTGTCCCCATTGGCTCAGCTTTTGACTTATAGCCCATTCCTCCGTTTATGCATTTTGGAGCTCACAAAACTTAGAAACATCTCCAATAGTACTTTTTATTGGCCTTCCATGCAAAAATAGAAGTGTCAACAACTATGTTCACAAGTGTTCCTTATGCAACCATTTGAAGCTATCTAACCAGAAGCTCAGATAATATTAGTCATTATTAGTGTCCCTCAGGCCTTAGGAATCGATTTCCATGGATTTCATCAATGTGTTGCCCATGGCAATGCAGCAGTATGATTGTATTTTTGTAGTGGTTTCTAGACTCTTAAAAATTGCCATTCCCATGCCGTGCAACAAGTTACAAAACCATTGAGGCACACCAACCTGGCGTATACAAGTTCCACCACAAACTAAATGGGGGCAGCTAAGTCTGCCGTGAGATCAAAGAGAGTCTTTGAGTGTCAATATGATAATGTGGGTTCCATCTTTTTTCCAAATGACCAAAAAATTTCTCTCTGCCATCCATCTGTCTACAATCATGCCCTAAACCCCTCCGGGTTAAAGTACGAATCCATGTTATCAAAAACCTGACCAGGAAACCCATTTCTTGTGTCATTCTCATTCTTGTTCTCGCTCCCATTACCATCCTAATACTACACTGATAATGTAGCAAGAAGATTAATATATATATTAGATGTGGGAAAACTTATTATAACTCAGTTGTCAAACCAAACATTGGGGACAACCATCATCAGCTGCTATCTGCAAATGCAGGCTAACTCATCAGTTTTATTCAAGGAAAATCACACCATCGGAAATTACCCACGAGTGGTCCGGCTGACTCATCATTGTTATTCAGGGAAAACCATACCACCTGAAATTACCCATGGGTGGTCTGTAAGTTTCACTCCAGCCAGATGCCTCTAAGTCTTGGGTCTTGGGTCGTTAACCCATTTCCTTACATTGAGGAAAACGAACTCTTAGTAAAGCAGAAGCGGCTAAGAAGCAATTTTTAAGTCATACCCTTCTGGTGTGTGTATAAACACACCAGAAGGGTGGGTTCACATTTCTTATCCCCTGAAACTCTCCAGGCCTATTTATTGTCCCCTTCTGCTTCCGGCTTAACGTTGCAGGTAACACAGATATCGTTGAATGAGTCTGCTTCCCTCCCCATACAACTGTGGCCCTAACAACATTTTCTGCGAACCCCGAACGGACAAATGGGGAGTGAGAAAATGTATCCATCCATCGACGGAAAATTTCCTCAAATTAACAGAGTACTTTATCCAATAAAGGCAGTAAGACATTCCCAACAATTAACTGTAAACATATCCATTGGAACAACAAGTCATTATGTGACAACATTTTCAGTAATGTTATCTTGAAATAATTTAAAGAAGTATCGTCGATGGATTGTGTTCACACACAACCTTTAGTCTCTCACTTTAAACTATGATAGTCTCACACTTTGAACTAATTTATATACTTCCTCTTAATCAGGGTCCTGTACCTGTAATTTTCTAATGAATGAAATTTATCTCCATAATTATTCCACACACTTCGTTAATCTAACCATTCCGTCAAATGACACGACCATAGATTATTATTGGCCAAGATTTAATTACAGATAAATGCAAAGTCCAGGCTATTGATATCAAAAACGAATTAGTGGAATAGGAGTACATACTTTCTGTAAACTTGGCAGCTCCGTTCCTTGGAGCTCGCATACATTCTCAGAGACCCTAAGCTTGTAACGCGATTCGAACTTGGCACCAAACAAACTTGGAAGAGAGTAGTATCTGGTGCAGCAGAACAATTGTTTACATTCCAGAGCAATGCACAGAGTTTATTCGTAGAATTAAGGAAAGTGAAACCCCATGTAAGAGTAAAGTTGTCTTGGAGGCTGTTATATTTTGGTAATGAAGGCTACCTGGCAAACTCGCGACATACGGCTGGTTTGCAAGTGATATTTGGAAGGTACGAGGAGAGCTTAAGTGCGACAATTTCCATGGCTTCTGCCCTGCAATGCGAGAAACACCGGCCACTGCCAATGGCATTTTGTCCATTGAAATGACCAGAAAACGGTCCGTTGTGGAAGCAAGGCTCCAGCTAAACTACGACTGCATATGTAGTTCTCGGAGCCAAGAGACACTCAAAATAATTTTAATAATTATATAATAGAATATTGGTTAAAATTATGTTTTTTAAATCAAAGTAAGAGATAAAATGTAGAGGGGTTTTTTGTTTCGTTCGGTAAGAGTTTGTTTTATTGGGTAGGAAGTTCTAAGATATACAGGCATGGGAAGAGTGAAAGTTTGTTCTTTTATTTTTACCGATTATCAGTCTAGGAAAGAAAGAAAGAAATTATTCTAATGTTCATGAGGCTAAAGATAGTTTATGGGACAGATTGCTTTTTCATCTGCTTGATGTATTCAACATTTTTTCTGTGAAGCTTCAAAATAAATGCTCCTAGCTTCTCGACAAACCCATCACTAAATAGATTATCCCAAGAGCTAGTTGCGAGCATATCTACATAACTTTCCATGTTGTCTTTGAAGGCCTCACATTCTCGGTTTACACTTTTCCAGAAAAACAAAAAATGCATACTCTTTCCTCCCACACTTCTTTTGGCCTTTTCCAGTGCCCTGTTTCACAACAGAGTTGATGAGAATTAGTCCTTAACTAAGCAATAAGAATTTTGGCTCTCCAAGAGATATTGGCCTCTATGTATGTTTTTGGTTGATGACTATGAGTGGGATTAAACACTTCAATATAGTAATTTTTATTTCTTCCTAGCTCCTTGTCTCAAGTACGTTTGTGGAACTTTTCCAGAACAAAAGTTTTTATCTCTTTGTTGTTTATGGGACACGCATTCAAGCAAATACCTCATTTACTAAGCCATTTGTTATTTTGTTGCATCCAAGGTTTTTTGGTCTTGTACAATCTATCATTAAAGACAGCCTTAGGCCATCTACCCTCTTCCATTTGCTCAATTCTTTTCAATACCTTATGACTCGCACCATAGCAATTACTTAAATAGGAGCAGTCCCTGTTTCACTTAACAAGATATCATAAGGAATTGCACTTTTAATCTTAAATTTGTTTGTAATCAAACGCTTCTGAATTTTCTCAGTTTGTCTCCACTACATGTCGAATGTACTGCTAGCCCACAATTCACACCCATAGAGAATCACCGAAATCATTAGAAGCCCAAAAAGAGTTTGAGTGGTTTTCTAGTCCCATAACTCTGCCTCTCTACACCTATTTTAAAAAGCACAAAATTCTTTCCAACCCCCCAAAGTTCTTTTTTTTCTACAACCATTCCAGCTTAGATTTTTGTTGAAGTCAATTTTGAGGTATTTGTAATCCACAATTTCTTCCAGAATGTTGCCTTCAAAGTAGAACTTATGTTGGTTATGTTTTCTTTTCTTAGAGAAAACCACTACTTTTGTTTTTCTAATATTGACTTGCATCCCCACACTTTTACAAAAATGCTCAAGGGATAGTAAGTGTTATTGCAAACCAAGAGTCGATTTAGCAATCAGAATAAGGTCATCTACATATAAAAGAAGCCTTATAACAAACTTGCCCAAATAGATACCATCACCCCCTTGTGAATTTAACCACTCCTCAAGCTTGTTGATATATAGACCAAAAAGTGTAGGAGACTGTGTGCAACATTGCTTGACCCCGATATCGCTTCTAAAACTCTCAAAAATGCCTACTGAAGTTCTAATTTTGATTTTCACCTCTTCATACAGCCTATGCAGAGCTGCTCTCAAATGTTTAGGAAACCCAAGTTCCTCCATTCTGTGCCAAAGATTATCCCTAAGAACCGAGTCAAACACTTTTCTAAAATCAGCAAAGCAACAAAAGACTTCTTCTTTTTTCTCCCAAAATTTTTCAATGATGTGCCTTAAAGTTATACAATGATCAACTGTGAAATGTTTAGGTCTAAAACCTGCTTTCCCTTTAGCACGCTTTTCTCTTTCTTCTGCCCACTTGCTAATTTTGTTTTCTAGCATGCTTCCAAATAGCTTTGCAAACAAAGGGTTTATCATGATGGTCCTATAATTAGAGTGATTATTGACGTCACCACTCTTGAAAAGAGCTATTGCAAGACTAGTTGTCCAATCTATGGGGAGCCCTTGTTGTATGATGTTGTTGAAGATTTTTGTAATGTGAGGTGCAAGAATCTTTGAGCCCCACTTTAGATGCTCTGCTTGGAGTTTAGCTAAGTCTTTTGCTTTTCCAACACCCAACTTCTTGATACCCATCTCTACCTCTTATATTGTGAAGAGTTCAGTATCAGTGTTGACCAGGGGGGGGGGGGTCAACCTTGGGAACCTGCTCATAGAGTTGTCTTGCATAGTCAAACCATTTAGAAGCTGTAATATTATTTCCAATTTGTATCTTTTTCGGTTGGAGCTCCTTCCAAAATAATTTGGGATTATTTTTCCCAAGGAAGATTAGTTCTTCCCTCCTTGAAACCATGAAATCAGCCTTTTTCTTGCTTAATAACTGCTTGTAAGCTTTGAGCTTTATGTTATCCTTGTTTGACTCTTTCCACATTCTCCTTGCCTTTTTGCATTCCTCGTCAAACCAAGCATTAACTAGAAAGCAATTTGTTTCAGACTTCTTAATTTTTTCTCTTTTGCACTTTGCAAGTGCACATTGAATTAAATGTGTTAATTCATGACTATGAAGGCTGTGAATTGTAATTTTCTCCTTCTCGAAGAGCCTCTCTAGCATCATTTTGAAGGTATTACAATTTTCTGGGGTCAAAAGAATTCTGCCCTGTGGGAGATTTTGTTGGACATGTTGAATTTTTTACTCTAACTATTTCTTTCCAATCCAAGAGAAACATAAATAAATTGGCTTGTGGTCTGATTTCAAATCCCACAACTGATCTCCAATCAAAACTTCTTCCATTTTCTCACACAAACCATGCGAGCAAATTACATAATCTACCACACTTGCTCCATTGTAAGTATTGCAAGTGAAATTACCAGACTTTGCCCATCTAGTCAAGCCATTACAAATGACTAAATCAAAGGCCCCACATAGAGTAATCAATTGTTCACCAAAGAGATTGCAGCCCTTGTCCTCTAAAATTCTTTCCCACTGATGATTACTTTCTTTTGTAAGCCAAATAGGGTCACAATCATCTTTACAACAAAGAATGCTAGCTTGCTCACTTGCAGTCCTAGCATTGAAATCACCCACTATAAGGACTTCACCTAGTTGCGAATATGTTGCAATATCCACTTTTAAGGCTACAAATGGATCTTTGTGGTCAAGCCCTCTACCTTTGTAGATTTTTGAAACCTGCAGCGCAAAATAGCATGCTTCAATTCTGATGTGGTTTCCATTTTTTGATATTTTAAACCAAATGAATTGCTTATTTGAGTCTTCTTTCCCTAACTGAAAGAGACGGCCTTCTTTCTCCCTTACTAAAACCATGATACCCCCGTGCCCTTTTCCATTCCCTGTTGCCTTGTTCCACACTGCCATCTTCCAGTATCCTTCAAACAAAGGTGTCTTGCACCCTTCATGCTCATGTGTTTCTATGAGGCAAATTATGTCTCTATCTTCAGCTATAGGCCCTAACCCAAGTCCTCGTCTCCATCGGTAACCTCTGCAATTCCAACAAACTAATCTTAAGGAAACCTAGGTATGACTTGATTGTTATTTATTTTGACATGCAAGACTCACATTTGAGTCTTTGTTCCTGCTTTCCCATACTGACCTTGCTTTCTGGTTTCTTGTTGAAGAGTTTGTTGCCTCTTCTTTATTACCATCTTGCTGCTTTGTTTTGGAAGGAGGTCCAAATTGCGTTATCACAACTTTGCCTTTATAAATCCATGCTCTATTTCCTCCATCTCTTGCTACCCTGACCTTTAAAATTTCCTCCCTTCTTTCCTCCTGTTGTTTTACAGTTAAATCTTCTTCTAGGAAAAAATGAGAACCCCTAGGTGGTGTGGTTTTCCTTGAATAATGGTAAAAGCTTGCCCTCTTACTCATTATGAGCCTAGATGGTATGGTTTTCCTTCAATAACGGTGATGAGTCACCCTAGATGGCGTGGTTTTCCTTCAATAATGGTGATGAGTCAGCCTAGCTTGCATGCCAAAGATGGTTGTCCTCATTGCTATTTTGACAACTGAATTATAATAGGTTTTCTCACTTCCTACTAAATCACATGACGATCATTTTAAATGGCATAGTTTTATTTTAATAACAATGATGAGTTAATAAACATTTGTGAATTGCAACTAGTGATGGTTTATCTTTACTATCGATTGATCATTAAATTGTGATAAGTTTTGCCACCTTAAAAAATGATAACTCAAAAACTATCACTTCAATATTGATTATTTGTTAATAATTAACCTTTATTCCAAATTATAAAATTCAATAATTTGAATACATATTTGGATATATATATATAGTCATGGATAAGCAATAAAATATCTTTGTATGTATGTTTTAATTCAAAAATTAATGTTATTAAGCATTTTCCAAGTTTCATGTCAAGACTTTTCCATGGGAAAATGTGCACCAACTTATACCAAAGAGTTTTAAAATATACTCTATTAAATGGTTTATTGAAAATGTTAATTACAAATGTGATATTCATCATCATCTTCCACGTTAGACTATACATTGGAAATGTTATAATTATCATGGTCAACATCTTGCACTCAATAATTTTTTCATTTTTTTCTATTTATTTTCTTTAAGAGTGATAAAATTTATAATAACTTTTGTCAATCAACAATAAGGATAGTTATTACTTGTTGTTATTCACAAATGTGTACTAACTCATCATCCTTATTCAAGGAAAAAATTACCACATAAAATAACTCACTCATTATCCTTATTCAAGGGAAAAATTAATGCATAAAATAACTTCTTGTTGGTCTTTAAAAGGGACATCTTAGTTATTCAAGGAAAAAATTACCACATAAAATAACTCATTGGTGGTCTATAAAGGGGGGGACTTTTACTTCTGCCAAATGCCTTTGCATCTTAGGTCATTTCCTTATATCTAAAGAAGATGAGCTATTAACCAATCAAAAAAAGTTTTAAATCTTACTTCAAAACCAACAAGATCATTTCACACCCCATGGTAATACCAAAATACTCAATATCCCATGTGTTCCATTATCATTGAGGCTAAACAAAGGTCATATGATATAAGTATTCGCTCTAATTTGGCTCCATACACAAAGTTAGTATACTATATTGGGTTGCAACTTTACCTTATACTCCAAAAGTCCATTCATCTTATTCTTATTTACTCACTCTAATGTATATACCCAAAATCATGTGAGTATGTGCATGTGTCAATTGGGTCTAGCACAAGTGGTGGTTGTAATGGTTGTAGGATGGAATATTATTCTCCCCACCCAAGTGTTATGTCCACAAATGACATGTTGAGTTCACAAATTTAGTTTCATTGATTGTTACTCTTATTTATTATTTTACAGCTACAATTAATATCTTAATGATGGGTGAAGCATCACTCAAAATGTTGGGAAATCTTCTCACTCCTTGATCATGGGTGAAATGTCCACTTAAAACTCAAACATAATTTACATGTAAATAATCTTCCATAAGTATGACTAATTGTAACATTCTCAACATATCCCATGCTCGACAACTTCCTTTACCAAGAGGCTAGTTCATTGTCATTAGTATTTATTAAAGTAGGGAACATGTTGTTCATTTGCAAGCTAAAATGCTTTGATTCGTATTAATTCAATTATCTATACAATTAAAATTATAATGTTTTTTAATGTCTTTACAAAACAATGTATTATAGTGAATTTTATGAAATTTAAAAATATATCTACTTATTTTTAAATTTCAACCATTCTATTTTATAATTGGTGGAAAATGATATTATGAGATATAAATCCCAACGAAAATAGCATCAATTATTGAATAGATAAATAACTAAATTTGTTGCATCTATGTGTTACCTATGGCTTTGAATTTGCAAAGGCGTATTTATTACATTATGGCTTTAAATGCATTATGCAAGGTATTTAAGTGTAATATGCAAGGGTATGTAGTGGGCCAACATGGCCTTATAGCAAGATCACACAACTTTCAATGTAGTGTGTAGGGGTTGATACGATGGCATGACTCTTCTCGTGAGAAGTAGATAATCAATTTTAACTAGGTTTAATTATGAGAAAACAAAGAAATGAAGATAGTTTTGATGCACAATATTGCACAACCCCTAAGGAGGCTTAACACCATTCCTCCAAAGGGCTAGGTGTTATTACCTCACGCAAGTTCGTGGGCTTACAAATATTTGATTTTACACAACCCTTTACAACTATCCGTCCTGAGCTTGGCATCATATAAAGTTTCTTTCTCTTGCTACCCAATTTACCAACTGCTTGTTGTAATATGTCTCAGCAACATAATGATGTTTTTCTATGTTTTCTTAAAATATTTTATCCTCAACCACAGATGACATCTCTTTGTTGGCAAATTCACCCTACCATTATACATCACACCATTTGGCACTAAGTGCACAAGAATTAGGTGTAGTGGTGGCATCAATTCCAAATGCCCTTGACAATTGAATACATATGATGAGTGCAAGACTAGTTGTGTTGCTTTCAATATACCATTTCATTACCAATATGAGGATTGACTTTTGAACTTTACTTAAAAACCAAAGAAGAGATTTATGAGCAGTGGATTTGATTGGAGGTGTTCTACACCTTCAACAAAGATCATTACAACTTTTTTCTTGTGAAGTAACTGTTTTGTATTGTCTGAAAACATAGGGTTACATTTTAATTCCTGAAGTCTAGTTTGGTCGGCCAATAGGAATACCTAACTACACACATAACTTCAGTCTCTTCAAAAGTGCAAAAGACAAAATATTGTCCCTATCTTCTTAAACCAAAATACCAATACAAGTTGTTGGGCCTCCTGGGCTAGTTTTAAATTGAGCATTACAAAATTAAAACATAGAAGTTGAAAAAAAAAAGGCTAAAAGATGATTAATTAGAGTTATCTAAATTAGTGATTGGCACTATCATGGGCTCCTTATTGTTGCCTGGGAAGCAACTTGTTTCAAGAGTGATGCCCATGTGTTTCTCTATATGGCCTAGCCTTCGGTCCATCACTACCAATTCTCACTGAATTCAATCCAAAGAGAGAATAATGTCCTCCTTGCTTTCATTTATGTCTATCAACACTATACTGAGGAAATCAAGGTGCCAATATATATCCATAGTGTACATGTATTGATTATAACTCCCTCGAGTATGCCCTACATCTATAACCTAGTCAGTTACCTCAACCAACACTTCAGTGTTTGTAAGGGTGCAACGCTTGTTAGTTTTTTCCCTTTCAACCTGAGCTAATTCCTTTTGGTCTGGCTATGGAGTAATTTCTCTAAACCAAGTTGCTAAAATTTCAACCCTCAATTGGGCTTGAGTACTCCCTTGTTCTTGATAGTATTTTTCCCCTCAGCACACTCTAGCTCTCTAGTGTGACATGATGTTCTCCATATGAGTTATTCGGGCCTAAAAACAAATTGAGTATCCCGTTGACCAAGAGAAGATTTCCAGGGAAAAAACAGACTTTTGAGAAGAGTAGTCAAAGAGGGTGGTAGCTTCCATTAGAGGAGACATGAGATGCTTCATGTTAAACAAACTTGTTGGTGTCTTCTTGAGAGTGTGAAGACCCTCTCTGAAAGGTGAACTTGTCTCCTTCAACTTGACTTGAAACAGCAAACAACATTTAAATAATAATAATAACAATAATAATAATAATCTAGAATTTTCCTAAATGGGGTGTACGCAAACTTGCATTTCATGTCTTTGAAGCCTTATGTGACCTAAAACCATGGCATGATGTAAGATGTTTGAAGACACTGACACAATTGTTTCCTCTCTGAACCCAATCGAAGTGCTTGAAGCAATGACAAAGATTTGGATAAGAAATAGATGACTAGGGGGTGAGGAACCACACTAGATGGTTTGAAACGCGTCGATAAGAATATTTTTTATGTAATTTTCTTTGGAAGATGTTATTAATAGCACCTACAAGCTCATTTTTTCTACTCAATCCCCCAAGGGAGTTGCTAATGTGTATGAAGTCCCAAAATATAAACTCTTTTAGGCACTAGAGAGGAATAAAATAAATCCACAACTACATAATATATAGAAAGTTCTTAGGTTGGGTGAGCTAAGGAGGCTTCTTCCCCATGCGACCACCCTGAGGCTCGATTTTGGGTGGGATACCACATGTGAAATGATGTATAATGATTTCATCGAATTTGAAATTAAGACATAACCTCACTACAAGACAGCCATTGGATGTAGGATTGATGAGTCGGGTCTGCATGATAGGCTCACCTGGCGAACAAGTATCCACCTGAGGTTTTTTCACAAGCCTGACTGTATGATGAACCATCAACCAACAGTCATAAGGTATAAAAAGGTACTCCATGTAAATCACTGGGAGGGAACTAGAGAGGCTCCCCCATGCATGTTGCATACTATCACTAAAGCCATTATGGGGACGTGCTACCACTTCACAGTGCCATGTGGTTTGGTGAGATAGTGGTAACCCAACCCCCACCATTTCTTTAATCAAGCACCCCATCCAAGGAAGTCTTGTCCTACTGACCCAGATTCCACCACTCTTGCTTGAGAGAAGAATCTGCCAAAGAGTGACACTAAGCTTAGAGCTTTGGGGTTAGAGTAGAGCAACCTCGATTTGCTGACTTGTTCACAATTTTGATTCCAAATCATCTAATACGAGTGGGAGTGATCATTGGAATAGAGGGGAGGAGAGACGCAACATGAATAAGGAGACCTTTGAGTCTCCAACTGCGAGAGACTTTGTGAGTTGGAGTTCCATTAAGAATCTTCCCGATCATGCTTATGACTAATGGAGAGTCTCCTTCCACTATTAGTTTATAGTACATTGGGATCTAAGCAATATTTAATCCTTCCCCCACGGTCATTAGTTCAACCGCATTGTTGGAATTACATCCCATGGGTCCTAAGTATATATGAACGAGATTTCCAAAGTGATCTTTGAATATTCCACCGAAACTCACCTTTGTCAAAATTGAGTTTCAAGAAATTTAAAGATGAAGGGGTCTAGGTGGAAGAAATGGGAGGGGTATAAGGGCAGATAGTTGAGAAAGATGAATCCCCTAGATTCAAGTGACAAGCCTAAAGTATCAAGGCTTCCTCGCCTATGGCTTACCAATATTGAGTGTTATAGGCTTGAGCAACAATTTATTCCTTTATGTTCTTTCGAATGATGAGCCAAAGGGAGTCATGAGGCAATGTGTAGTTCGAGAAGATGTGGTTATTCCATTTTATCCATACATCCCAAAGGAAAAATCCTAGAAAAAGGATCCAAATTATGTTCAGGATAGGGTTATGGAAAACCCGACCCTCCAATTTCCAATAGTCTTAGGAATACTAGAAGGATCTCAATCTATTATTTTATGCTTGTTTCCAATGCCTTCGAGAGATGGCTAGGGTAATGGCATGCATTGAATAAATGTTCCATATTCTCATAATCAATAAGGCACATGTATCATCATGAAGGTCCCATGTATTTGTGTTTTTTTATCTTATCCCAAGTTAACATTTTCCCTTGGACAAGAAGCCACGAGAAAATCAAAACTTTGGACCATAACTTTCATGTCTCCAAATGTTGTTCTAGATAGCTACTTTTGGTACATCTTTAAAACCCACTTCCATATTATAGGCTTCTCATATAGAAAAGGAACCTCTTGAATCATATCCCAAGGGTAGTTTACTAGGTGGAGATTTGGATGAGTCTTTGTTAGAATTTTTCCCATAAGTTTGTCCATATCTTCGCAGTAGTCTTGGGAAGTCATTCCTCTAGGGGTGGACATTGTTACCAATTCTAGATGGGGAGGAGATTATCCAATAGCATTTGATTTTATGCAGGCCCTGGGTTAACACATTAAGACAAAGATTATTTAGGTCATTTTGACCTTGGAGCTTGGGAATTTGTTGCTACTAGTCTTCCCAAAGCATGGTTGCTTGACCATCTCTAATCTCCCAAAGTAGTGTTGTTGCATTAATTGCATTCCCTCTCTGGTTAAAATCCAAATGCATGATCCTAATTGGTTGGAAGTGTTGGGTATGTGTTATATTATTTCCATGACTAGTTTCAAGTGTTGTTGTGTTGTGTTGAGCACAGGGGGGCAGTAACCCTCTTGCATGAGGTCTGAGGCAACACATAAGGAATTGTTTTTATGCGGACCCAAGGACAGTGGATGGACCTACCCATGGTTTTGTGTATGATTTTTGTTCATGGCTTTGGGCATGTTGGATTTTTTCCCATGATATCTTGTAGATACTGTCAAGGGAACTACTATTATGTCCTAATCTAGGGTTAATGGATTGGGGTCTATGAATGCTTCAACATGTATATAATTTATTGTAACATTGAAAGGAATATAATGAAAAATCAATTTGGTTTTCCCGGTTCGGGTTCGAGGAGAAAATATCTATGTATATTTTTGTTTATGTTCTCACCACTATATATTTTTCTGTTTTAAGAATCTGTTTGCAAGTAATTTTTGTAAACGGTTAAAACATACATCTTGTATCATAACAACTTCATCTTTAAGTGGATTCCTTTGTGGTTGACGATTTTGTTGCTTGGGCATGTGGTGGACCATGTTATAGTGGGAGATCTATGAGATCGATTCTTGTGGTGAAAGGAGATGGCTAACAATGGAAAGATAGATATTTATAAATTCAATGGATATAGTTTTGAGTTGTGGAGGATCAAGATGGAGGATTTGTTGGTGGACAAAGATTAGTGGATTGTTGTAGATCCAAGTACAACACCAATAGGAATGTCAATAGAATATTGGGCAAACTTATATAGGAAGGAAAATAGCACAATACGATTGTGTCTCTCATATTCAGTTTGTTGAATGTATCAGGGGAGGCTACAACAAAGGCTTTGTGGGACAAGTTAGGGACTTTGTATCAATCTAATTCCATGGTGAACAAACGGTTCTTGCAGAAAAAGTTGTATAACCTGAGGATGAAGGATGGAGACTCAATGATAGAGCATTTAAATGCCTTCAGTATTGTGGCAAGTCATTTGTTACCTATTGATATTAAAATTTGAATGAAAATAAGTGCATCAGTATGTTGTGTTCTCTACCAAACTCGTGGGATAGTCTGGTTGTTGTTATAGGTACCAATACAACTACCTTGAAGTTTGATGAAATAGTCTCATCCTTGTTGTCGGAGGAGATGAGATGGAAAAGTATGGAGAGCCAAAATATAGATGCCTTGTATGTAAGAGGACAGCCCCATAACATAAATAGAAATAAGTCCTCAAATGGGAGATCTAAATTTCCAGGAAAATCTGTAAAGGTATACGGGAAATGAGGAAAAGAAGAGCACTACAAAAAGGATTGTAGATCTAAAACTCCTGAGAAAGGAAATGGATCTGATGATGCTCCTTATACAGAGGTGAAAACCACTTCAAATGAAAGTGGGGAAGTGTACTTGGCTTCTTCCTCAAGTACACACATAGATCATGAGCCATGGTTGATTGACTCAAGTGCATCCTTTCACATGGATCCCCATAGAGAGTGGTTTTGTGAGTAAAAGAAGTATGATGGTGGTGATGTCTTCTTAGATGATGACAGGAAGACAAAAATCATAGGATATGGAAAATTCAAGCTAAAGTTGCAAGGTGGAAGGATTAGAACACTTCCTGGTGTTCTGCACATTCTTGGATTGGCCAGAATTCTAATTTATGTAAGCAAGATGGATGTTGCAGGTGTAAAAATAGTGTTCGATAAAGATACTTGCAAGATGGTTCGGGGAGCACTGGTATTGATGAGGGGCGTTCTAATCGGAACTCTATACAAACTTCTAGGTAGCATTGTTATTGATGGGTGCAATAGTTTTGTTGTTCTCGAAAGTGGAGCAGAAAATCTTGTAATCTCTGGTGAAAAGACTATGTTGTGGCATCAAATACTAGGACACATTTGAGAGAAGAGACTTTGAATACTGCATAGTAATGGTATGGTAAAAGGTATGTCTAGTTGTTCTTTAGATTTTGATTTCTGTGAACATTATGTATATGGGAAGCAAAATCAAGTGAGTTCCCCCTCTAGTGTTAAGAAGGTGAAAGGGATATTAGAGCTTGTGCACAACGATGTGTTTGGACTTGTGCCCATACTATCACTCGGAAAGTCTATGTACTATGTCTCACTTATCGATGACTTCTCGACGAATGCATGGATATATTTCCTTGGGAAGAAATCTGAAGTCTTTGACAAGTTTAAAAAATTTAAGGCTCTAGTGGAAAATCAGACAGAGAAGAAGATCAAGGTATTGAGGGCAGATAAAGATGGAGAGTTATGAAAGAAGGAATTTGAAGAGTTCTGTAAGAAATGTGGTATAGCATGACATAAGACTATTCCATACACACCTCAACAAAATGGAGTTGCAGAAGGAATGAACAGGACATTGATGGAAAAGACAAGAAACATGCTCAGTGGCACTGGATTCATGTGAGAATTTTGGGCAAAGGTAGTGGATATTGCATGTTACTTGTTTAACAGATCACCTTCATCAACATTGGAGGATAAGACTCCACATGAGGTATGGAATAGTAAGAAACCCTCTCTCTCACATCTCATGGTATTTGGCTGCAATGCATATGTACATGTTCCAAAGGAAAAAAGAACCATGTTGGATAGTAAATCTAAAATGTGGATCTTTATTAGGTATAATGATCATTTAAAAGGTTACAAGATTTGGAACCCAAAAATAAAGAAGGTTGTGTACAGTCAAGATGTGGTGTTTAGAGAAGTGAAAGATGTTATTAAACATGAAGTCCTACCAAAGAAGAACAAACCAAAGAAGATAGAGTTTGAGATGAAGGATGAAGAATCAGACTCTACGGAGGAACATGAATCGAAAGAGGAAGAGCCACACACTCCATTTTTTATGAGATCGATTCGAGAGAGAAGGCAACTAGAGAGGTATACTCCATTTTCTTTCTGTTCAAATTTTGCTTTACCTATTACGTATGATGATCCTAGAACTGTCGTGGAGGCAGTGTATTCAGAGGATGGAAAACTCTGGAAAAAGGCCATGGTTTAAGAAATGGAATCCTTTGACAAAAACGAGGCTTGGGATCTAGTGGAGTTACTAACTGGAAGGAGGCCCATTAGCAATAAATGGGTATTTAAGAAGAAGATGAAAGCAAAAGGCAAGGTGGAGAAATACAACACTCAGGTGGTAGCAAAAGGTTATTCCTAGGTGTCAGGAATTGATTTTGGTGATATTTTTTTCTCTTGTTTCCAAGTTAGCTTCAATTCGATTAATTTTATCTGTTGTTGCTGCTTTTGATTTCGAGGTAGAATAAATGGATGTGAAGACACCATTTCTTCACAGGGATCTGGAAGAAGAGATTTACATGAAGCAACTAGAAGGATTTACAGTGAAGGGTAAGAAAGAATGGGTATGAAGGTTTAAAAAGTCTTCGTATGGGTTAAAGCAGTTCCCAAGGATGTGGTATAAAAAATTTGATACATATATATATAGGGACTTAGATTCACAAGGAGAAAAGCATATCACTGTGTGTATTTAAAATTAATTGGTGAATGTGTTATTTATTTGGTCTTGTATGTGGATGGTATGTTTCTTATTGGAAACAATAAAGAAATTATCTAGGATTTGAAGACCCAATTGTTCTCTAAATTCAACATGGAGGATCTTGGAGTTGCAAACTATATTTTGGGCATGAAAATTAAACAAGATCAGGTAAAGAGGAAGCTCTAGTTAAAGTAGAGGTAGTATGTCGAGACAATATAGCAGAGGTTTAATATGCATGATAGTAAACTTGTGAAGGTTCCTGTTCTTGTAGGTGCAAAGTTATCTGTTGAATAATGTCCTAATACATAGGAAGAGGAAGAGGACATGTCCCGTGTTCCATATGCGAGTGTAGTTGGAAGCCTGATGTATGGAATGGTTTGTACCAAACCAAACATTGCACATGCAATGGTAGTATTGAGCAAGTTTATGTCAAAGCTATGGAAGTGCATTGGATAATAGTGAAGCAATTTTTCAGGTTTTTGCGTGGCACTAGTGATTATGGTTTGTGCTACCAAGTAAGACCAAGATTGTACAAAGTGTTGGAAATACATGGCTTTGTTGATGCGAACTGGGCTAGAGATTAGATTATATGAGATCTACATGTGGGTATGTGTTTAACCTATTTGGAGGAGCAATCAGTTAGATGAGCAACAAACATTTTGCAGTGGCACTTTCAACTATAGAGGTTGAATACATGACAACCACTCATACAAGCAAGGAAGCAGTTTGGTCACAGAGATTGTGTTCAAGTATTGGGTTGGTACAACAAGCTATAAGGATAGACTCTGACAACCAAAGTGCAATTTTCTTGGCAAAGAACCCTGCTTATCATTCGAAGACAAAGCATATTGATGTTTAGTATCACTTTGTGAGGGATATGGTTGAAGAGAAAAATGTGTTGCTAGTAAAGGTGGACATTTTGAAGAATGTTACAGATGCATTAACAAAGTTTGTGAGCATTGAGAAGTTTTCTTGGTGTGGAGAAACAATGGGTGTTGCAACCTGGGACCAATGATTGTGCACTTCTGCAACCCCTTATGTGGAAAGAAACCAAGAAGTGGGAGAATTTTGGGTATGTGTTATATTCTTTCCACGACTAGTTGTAGGTTTTGTTACGTTGTGTCGGGCATAGCGGGGGCGACAACTCAGTTGAAATATGTAACCAGGTTCGATATTCATAATGACACATGTAATCGTGATTTTTATGTAAAGAGAAAAATAAATATGTTATCATTATTGGGGCATGGGTTTCATGCTCAAGGGAAATTTATTTTTAGGTCAAGCACCCATTGAATGATTCTAGGTCAATTGAATCTTTGTCACGTATTGAAGACCCACTTGGGCATGTTACATATTGTGAAGAAATTTTGCATTTGAATCAAACTAGAGTCAAAGACCCTCCAAGACCTTGTCATGGTGTAATCAACAATTCGGCCTTCAAAAGAGCAAGTTGGCCTATCTATAAGGAAAGGTCAGCCTTATTGAGGACTTAAGGAAGCCTATATATAGGAGCCCTCAGCCTCATTCAAGTACACACGCATCCAACAACAAAAGAAGTTCAACCAAAATAAGAAAGAAACCTAGAAGTAGTGATGAAGAAGAGGTGAAAGTCAAAAGAAGAAATGAACTTTTTGGTACTGTTTTTGGGCCATCTTTCTCACACGTGTGGAGTGTATTAGTTCATCCTTCTGCATCAACAAGTATCGCATTGTAGTCACTCCAAGAGAGGTGAGGTTTGGGTCAAAGGAAGTCTCCCTTGCAAGTGGATTCAATAAAGAGAAAGATTCATCTCAAGAGAAGGAGAAAGAAGGACAAATTCACTATCATTCTCTCACATGTGTCACCTAGGATTTCTTCAAAAGAAACCGATGGAGGTTGAAGTTGCAGAAGAATTTGCTAGGGGATTGAAATTGCAAAAGTTGCTAAGGTAAAAATTGTTGGAAGGAAAACTCATCAAGGAAAAAAGGTTTGACTTGGTCTCGGAGGGGTATTATTCAAGGTTCATAGGTCTTGGAGGGGTCTTATTCAAGGTTCATAGGTCTTGGAGGGGTCTTGTTCAAGGTTCATAGGTCTTGGAATTCATCAACTGAAGTTCTATAAGAAGAGAAGAATTCTTATGGGTTTTCCTCTCAGGAGGAGAGGTTTTCGCCCTGGTTGATCGCCTATATCTTGTGTCTTCTTGTCTTATTTGTTCTTTATGGTTTGGTAGTTGTTTGATGAAAAGAACACTAGATATAATCAAGTAAAATAAGAAGCTAATCAAGTTAAGGAGCACATCACAAGTAGTTATTAAAGTAAGAGAAATCACCTAACTTGTTGCCTCTAGATTTCTCAACATGGTATCAAAGTTAAGGTGACAAGACAAGGAAAGGAAACTTAAAGAAGGATACTCAAGGGCTGAAGCATAAGAATATCATCTACGGAACATCAATAATATCAATCACCAAGAAGGAATAACCCTCTCATCATCTTGAAGAAAGTAATAAAGTAGCATCAAATAAGACCTCAAAACCCTAGCTCATTTAAAGAAAAGTTCTTCAATTGAAGCATTCTTGGGAAGCTTACACATTGAACAATCTTCATCACAAAGAAAATAAGACCTCAAGGACCCAACATCCACTCGATCAAATAATACTATAAATTTGAAGCACCTTGGGAAAGCCACCACATTCTACAATATCATCCAAGGAAGCAATAAAAGGTGGTGTCATCATCATCAAGGAATCAAGGTGATCTCCCTCTCTTTGAGTCAAGGATCACTTTTGAAGGAAAAACATCTTCATCAAGAAGACATCTTCTATCATCAACATCATCAAGAAAGGCATCAAGTTGAAGATATCATCATCAAAGAAGCATATTCACTTGACAAGTAAGTATATTTATATCTATGTCTGAATCTATCAAAATGACTTCATTTTGCAAGGAAAGCAACAAATTGGTTGGGTCATCAAATTTCCTTGCATGGAAGAAGAGGATATATTTGATCCTCATAGAAAATGAAGTCATTGGACATGTTAAGGGTTTAATTGTCAAACCACCAAAGGAAGAAGCTCACGCATATAACAAAGTATATTAAGGGGGAAATAAGGGCTCAAAGAATCCTTATATAATCAATCAAGGATTTTCTCATCCCTTAAGTAGCAAAATTGGAAAATTCAAAAGACATCTATGACAAATTGGTAGAATTATTCTCTGTAAGCACTGCATGAGAAGTAATATCTTTGAGAACCAAGCTATATAAGATGAAGGTATCAAAAGAAGAATGAATAGCCTCATATCTTATGAGAGTGTCAGAAATATGAGATCAACTGCAAGAGTTGGGGGAAATAATGCCTGATAGAGAGATGACCACAATTGTGCTCAATGCACTACCAGAGAAATGGAGAAACTTTGTATCAAGCATATACGGAAAGAAGGAAGCTACCCCATTCAATGAACTTTGGTCATTGTGTAAGATTGAAGAAACTAGGTTGAAGGCAAAAGGCAATGTAGGATCAAACGAACAAGTTCAAGCATTGCTGCCATGGCTAAGAGAAAAGGAAAGTTTGGGAAGTTAGGTCCTCATAAAAAAAGAAGAAGATCGATATGTCAAATATCCAATGCTATGGATGTCAGGAATATGGGCATTACAAGAGAGATTTTCCTAAATTCAAGGAAGACAAAAAGAAAAGGAAAAAAAGGAATGAAGCCCATATCACCGAAGAAGTGGGAGAACCTCAAAAGAGGAAATCAAAGAAGGAGGAATTTAAATATCTCTACTATGACTAAAATAATCTCCTTCACTTTGTTCTTTTCAGTTTTTGTAAGATATATCAATCATGGTAGGAAGCATCATAAGAATAATATGATGCATTAGAATTGGAATTAAGATGACTTCATCATAGAAGGCATGGAAGGATAGCTGATGTAGAAGTATACATGAATGTAGTTTTCATCACAAATAGGAAGTAGCTCTTGGTAACCTCATTGAAAGTAGAAAGTCATCTAGTATGATAGAAAAAATCATCGTACATCATCATTATTAGGAAAGAGCATCTATAGGATGAGGATGATCAAGATCCGCCACTGGAATCATCGCTAGAAGATTCAACTCTACTTGGAAGAAGCAATTTCTCGTTGATGGTCTACATTCCACCTTGTGTGCGATCCATTATTTAGAAGGAGGATGGTATGTTGAGAAAGGAGTGAAACATGTCAAGTACTTTCAAGCAAGGAAAGGAAGCTACCAAAGGAGGTCTAGATAACCTAAAGGAGAAAATAGGTATGTATGCATGTATTTGATAGATTAAGTCATGTCAACATATAGTTGCAAACAACATGGGTAAATGATATATCTCATGAGCATGAAAGAAGGATCTCTTCCTTTGGTAAGGTGCATGAAGACATATGTCTTGAGCTAGTTCACATATTTACGAGATGAAATCAACATAATATGTCCTCATATAAATATGAGGTAGGTGAGAAAAGATGAAGTAACTATGTGTAGAAGTTTATGGGAAGAATATGTGAGGAAAGGAAGAGGAGTTAATGAGAAATGCAACTATGGTCACATAAGATAAGATAAGTGATTAACATCCAATGACTAAGAAAATTGGCTTGAACATCTCCATGAAGAAGACATGAAGACTTTGATAAAGTTTGTAAAGGAAGGAGACCCTTGACATTTAATGTCTTGAAGATGTGTTTATGAATGTGCAGGATGTTGATGTTGTAAGCAAGCAAATGCCATAATGAAAGGGCATCGTAAATGGTAAGTTTGATTTAATGTTCATTTTTATTTTCGAACAACATTTGGTTGAGTTGAAATAGGGCTACCGAAAGAGAGTTGTAGATGTAACCTACAAATGAAAATATATAAAATATCATGAAAGTAACATGACTTGGAAAAGGTAGGTGGATGAAGAAAATCCATATGTTTACTATAAGATCACTTTATGATAAAGAAAAGGATGACATGATTGATATGAAGGAATGTTATGGATGAGCGATTCCCTACGAAAGATGAAGGCTTCATAATGAAGAAGATGCAGTTCATGACATCGAAAAGAGGATCCCTACAAGCAACTGATAGTACCATGATCTCCACCAAAGAGCTGAGAGTTGTTGTTGGTAACAAGTCCCTAGTTAAGAGGGAGCTTGGATAAGTCCCTGGGTAATAGGGAGCTTGGATAAGTCCATGGATAAGAGGGAGCTTGGGTACATTCCTTTTATAGGAATGGGTGTATCTTCCCTACTCGAGAGGGAGAGATAGACACATCATTCTTGTCTTCATATTGTGAAGAAAGAATGGAGGATTGGGTAAGCATCTGATATTGATTCCTATACTCTTTGAGGATGAGGTAGGGCATCCAAAATAAGAGTAGTCGAAGAGGAAATTCCTTGAGGATGTGTTATTTCAGGATAGGAATTGTCCTAAAAGGACATACCCTGTGAACACGCGGGTGGGGTATGTGCCTTGAGAGACAATGCTGATGGTGTCTTTCAGTCATTAGTCTCGCCAACATTGTCCTCTGATCTTGTGGAGAGATGGAGTTGTTAGTCAAGGCCTTTTTGTGTGATAATGTTGGTTTGTATGATGAGATGCTCTGACATAAGCTAAGGAGAGTAGCTTATGAAATGGCTTACCAATTTGACTCTTCTTATGAGAATTCTTCAGTTTGAGAATGTTCAAGTACCTTGTATGAATTATGAATACCTCCTTAGATAAGAGGGAGTGTTGAAACACGTAACTAGGTTCGCTATTCATAATGACATATGTAATCATGATTTTTATGTAAAGAGAAAAATAAATTTATTGTCATTTTTAAGGCATGAGTTTCATGCTCAAGGGAAATTTATTTTTAGGTCAAGCACCCATTGAGTGCTTCTAGGTCAATTGAGTCATTATCATGTATTGAAGAACCATTTGGGAATGTTACATATTGTAAAGAAAAAAATTATTTGAGTCAAACTAGAGTCAAAGACCCTCCAAATCCTTGTCATGGTGCAATCAACAAGTAAGCCTTCAAAACAACAAGTCGACTTATCTAGAAGAACAATTCGGACTTGTTGAGGTCTCAAGGAAGCCTATATATTGGAGCAATCAACCTCATTCAAGAAGACACTCATCCAACAACAATAGAAGTTCAATAAAAATGAGAAAGAAACCTAGGAGGAGTGAGGAAGAAGAGGTGAAAGTCAGCAGAAGAAATCAAGTTTTTGGGACTGTTTTTGGGCCATCTTTCTCACATGTGCAAAGTGTATTAGGGCATCCTTCTGCAACAACAAGTATCGAATTGTAGTCACTCCAAGAGAGTCGAGCTTTGGGTCAAAGGAAGTCTCCCTTGCAAGTTGAGTTGATAAGGAGAAGGATTCATCTCAAGTGAAGGAGAAAGAAGGAAAAAATCACTATCATTCTCTCACACGTGTCACCTAGGGTTTCTGCAGAAGAAACTGTTGGAGGTCAAAGTTGCAGAAGAATCTATTGGGGGGTCGAAATTGTAGAAGTTTTTGAGGTCAAAGTTGTTGGAAGGAAAACTCATCAAGGAGGAAAGGTTTGACTTGGTCTTGGAGGGGCCTTGGTCAAGGGTCATAGGTCTTGGAATTCATCAATTGAAGTTCTATAAGAAGAGAATAATTCTTGTGAGTTTTCCTCTCAAGAGGAGAGGTTTTGACCCTGATTGATTGCCTATATCTTATGTCCACTTGTCTTGTTGTTATTAATGGTTTGGTAGTTGTTTTATGAAAATAACACTAAATATAATCAAGTAAAAGAAGAAGCTAATTAACTTAAGTAATACATCACAAGTAGTTATCAAAGTAAGAGAAATCACCTAACTTGTTGCCCCTAGATTTCTCAACAAGCCCCCCCTTCTAGGGGTTTTGCAGGGGGCAGTAGCCCCTTTACACGGGGTCCCAGGCAGTGCCTCAAGATTTTTTTTATGTAGACCCAATAATGGTTGGGTGGACCCAAAGATGGTGGACAAACCTACCCATGGTTTTGTGCATGGTTTTAGGCATGATGGCTTTTTTCCCATGGTATTTTATGGATCTGGTCAAGGGAATTATGGTTATGTTCTAATCCAAGGTTAATGGATTAGGGTCTATGAATGGTTTATCATGTATAAAATATATTGTAACATTGAAAGGAATATAATGAAAGATCAATTTGGTTTTCCCGGTTTGGGTTCCAAGAGAGGATCTTTGTGTATGTTTTTTGTTTATGTTCTCACATTCTATATTTTTATGTTTTAAGAATCCGTTTGTAGGTAATTTTTGTATAGGGTTAAAAGGAAGGTGTTTTAATAAGTTGTTGTAATGGTATATGTCTTGCATATTTTTTGATCCAAAGTTGTTTCCATAAGTCTAATTTGCCTTGAAGTCATCGCCACCAAATAAAGACCATTACAATATTCATTTCAAATGAAAAGAGCTCTATCTCTAAGATTGTGTGGCCAAATCCCCTCAAAAAGCATCGGGATGCATTTCCAAACCCTTGGTTTTCTTGTTTTCCCAAGACTAAAAACATACATTATAACCCAAGTAGTTCCCCTATCCCCTCACAGTGATTATTTGTGTTTCTTCAAGAGAGAATGCCCGCAAGCCTACAATATCAAAGATACAAAGTTACAAATACCTTCACTTATTGGCGAAGCACTAGCCATAAAGTTGTCTTCTTTAACACTACCACCTACCTTGCCCCTATTATTTTATATTTCAAATAGGCAGGTATTGTAATCACTAGTAAACACTTCATCATTATTCCTATCTTCAATAAGTTGTCTACAATTAGAGAAAAAAGATAAAATGGTTGTGTGATCACATGTTTTGTGAATCTAATTGTTTCCATTTTTAACCTATGAATATCGATTTTCTTTATGTTTATGATCTAAATCTTTATATATGAATTTCAATTTGTGAAACCTTCTTTTCTCAACTTTATTATCCCTACTGCAAGCAGTGGATATATGTATTGGATATCTCTTTGATTATGAATTAGTTGCAGATTTGATCAAACGTTTAATCTTATTTTGTAAAGTTAACATTAGCAAACTAATTTTATTTATTTATTTTTAAATATTTTATTTTAATTTTCTTAAATCTCATTAGATGCTCCACTCTTCCTCTTATTGAGTAATGATGATTAGATTGTACAAACAAGCTCCTCCGCCTATCCTGCTGACTCCACCTCACATAGTTCCTAGCGCAGATTTGACACCAATGTACCAACAAGCTGCTCAGCTGACTCCAGTGCACACAATTCATAGCGCCTTAACCCATCATCCAACCACTAAAATAAATTATATCGAGTACAACAATTATTTGCCTGTGTTGACAACGTGGCTCTATAGTATTCTCGTGGATGGGAGCAATTTATATTTTTAAACTGTAATGTAAATATGTGAATGAGGGAATATAACTTGTTAAATATGTGAAATTGAACATAGAAAAGCATGCGTGGAGTCACACTGCTGATGGCGAGTCATGGATTTCAATATCTTAACAACACAAAGCCTTCATTAACCACGATACTGGATAATTAATATTTTATTTATTTGTGATCTAGATTAATAATACTTTATGATTTTGGTTGTTATGAGTAGTTGTGGGAATGTGATTAGTTGCATTTCCCTTGGAAATGGATTGAAAAGCACAAAAATCACTGTATCTTTAATAATTTATTTGATTGTGTCTAATTTCACACACCAAAATCTCATCTAAACAATGCTAGTCCATCCAATTATGGGAATCTACAATTCCCTGCATCAAGGTCCAGAAATCTCAATAAGAATACTTCAACACTGCAATGCGTTCGCATTGGAATCTTTCATGGATATTTCTTGACTCTGCCAATGAATAGTAGTGGGAATTAGAACCAGAATTTTCAGCATCTTAGTCGTCCTCATGATTATATGATTGATCTAACTCACTGAAAGCGTTATGCGAAGAACAAGTTTTCCAAAGATATTTCTTGACTCTGCCAATGAATAGTAGTGGGAATTAGAACCAGAATTTTCAGCATCTTAGTCGTCCTCATGATTATATGATTGATCTGACTCACTGAAAGCGTTATGCGAAGAACAAGTTTTCCCCGTACAAAATGGCATATCTATCTTCTCCCTTCTCACGGGAAAACCTTCTTGCTAAAAGCATTTTGCCTCTTCTGGAATAGAATTAGATAGACTGCCAAGGAAAAGCCAGAAAAGTTGCAGTCACTTGTAGCAACTGCAGTTCTTAGTCATAAAAAGATAGGAAAAGTTGCGATCTTTCATTAGGAAAACCGAAACTGGGTATTACATATCTCTCCACTCCAAACAACCAAACATAGCTGAAAAATCAATCAAAGGCATTTTAGCAATCTATTTGATTATGGACAAGATGGAGTCAATTGCGTTCTTCATTTCTTAGAGTTTATGTTATGTTTCTGCATAAGGGTTGGCAAAGTTTTCTCTTCTAAGCCCCAACAGGCATTGAGTGATACTTTAATATTTTGGTTGGAGGATAGAAATAGAAGTTGTATTTCCTGTTTAGTAAAAAATTGTCTTCTGCCATGTTTAAATTTACCAAACAAATACAAATGATCTCCAAATTTCAACTAATAATGTTGAACAACCTCCACCAAGAACACAATGTGATGCTGTGTGCATTTATAGATACATCTTGATTGCACGAAAAGAGAAAATGGATAGCGACACTTTGGGCATCGTTGTAAGAATATCTATTTAGCTACATAACAATCCTATTTATTATCACAGGTTCAATGTCATTACAATGATTTCTTTAAATATTTTTGCCATCCTACTATTTAGTGATTTCTGTTTCATTACCAAATTATCATATTTGAAATGCACCATGTTATGTTTGTTTGTTTCTTTCATGCCTAGCACTGGAAGCATAGGCACACAAGTATTACCTAGAAGACTTCAATCTTGTGTCAAGCCTTAATTGTTTGTTATTTTAAAGCGATATCAAGGTTTGGATTAAGATTTAATTGAATATTCATTTTTATGGTAAGTGAAAAGTACTGGTCAAATAAGCCATCGATGGTGTGTAGCTAAATCGTTTTAGCTTGTTTTACATTATTCTGCATTCTTAGTGATAGAATTTTCCCATGAGTCTAGGCATTTATGACTGTATTTTGTATTGTTCTATTCTTATGATGATGCCAGTCTTGAATGTTAACCTTATGCTTAAAGTTAAAAGGTTGAAAAAAAGCTGGAAATCATTGCATCTTGAATTGGTACTTTAGAGTAAACCACATTTGGTCAAATTAACTATTGGTTATGTATCTTATGTGTTTTTAGCTGGTTTCACATTCTTTTGTATTCTTAGTGGTAGAATCACATCACTGGTCAAACATGTATAGTTAAAGTCTCTTTACATTGGTCGGACTCTGACTATTGTCAACATCCTCCAGTTTGAAGGAGAACAAAAGAACAATTATTGAAATAATTTTAACCATATCTTTACATTAGATTAATAGGTACATTGAACCACTAAAAGCAGGGCTTAACAAGAAAATCATATTAACAGATAGATTAAACTACTAAAAGCATGGCATAACAAGATAATTGTAGGTTTAAAGTGATTGTAGGAGATACACATGATCTCATCAAGGGCTTAAAATTTTATTCTAAACCTGTTATGTTTTCATAGCTTTGGAGTGTTTCCAGAATTTGATCCATGGGATCAAAATAATCAAAGAGGCATTATATTCACAGAAAATAAAAATTAGTAGGAAATTGTGTTTAAGATCTGGAAAATCATGATATTCATGTTTTCTTTGGATTATAGAATGAATCAAAATGAAATTAAGTATTGCTAGACCATGATGGTTATATGAAATTTACTCAAATTTGAGAACTTATATATGAACCTGATAAACAAGCAATATAGTACCACATATAAGTCCCAATTTCGTCTTATGTGATAAAGTTACAAGGCATTGTAAGGAGGGGAATATATCATTAGAAATTCGGATATGCAATAAAATCCAAACTTTCTCTCATAAGAAGCAATTTTTAGGTCCAAATTGTTCATTCGTAGCAGAAATTTTAACTTGTAACAACTACCACAAAACAATAAAAATCTTTGGAAATATGCCACCATTTATTTCATAGAGGAGAAAATGAAGCGATTTTTCAATTTTGTTCAAATTCATTTTTATTTCATAAACAAGCAAATGAAGCGATTTTTCAATTTTGTCCAAAGTCATCTCTATGTGATTCATCTGTAAAATATTTTCAAGTTATCTAACTTTCCTTTTGTTAAACGATTTTTGGGTATTTAATGGGTTTCTTGGAATGTCCAATAAAAATGGTTTGGTCCTTTTTCTATAATGATTCCAAGCAACTTGCTTATGGGTTGCAACTTCTGAGAATGTTTGTAGTGATTTTTTTCTAAAAACCAACCATATTAAGGTGTATCTATGTAATACACTATAATACAAATGAAATTTCACTAGTCAAAAATCAATAATTAAACTAAGCCGCAAGGAACGATAGGGCCTTGATTTTAGTTTGTCCATAATGTAATTCATAATAACAGCATATGTGATTATTATCTTCTTATTTAATTATTATCATGTGACTAACTATAAATACACCTTTTTCTTTTTTATAAAGTTAAATTCCATTCATTCACCATCAAAAACACAATTTTAGAGTTTGTATTTTGCCTTAATTTACCATTTAAAGAACCAAACTATTAAAAAAATTATAACATCTTAACATCCATACATAGAAATCTAAGAAAATTGTAAAAATAAAATAAAATATTTAATCTAAAAAAACGAAACTATATAATTAAATAGTTAACCAACAAATGCAAAACCAAAGTCTAACTATGAATACACTTTTTTTTTCCTTTAACATGAGACGTATGATGCATATTAAAATTTATAATTTACATTCAAATATTTACGTCGAAAGCTTTCTTTGCTGATTTGGGATGCGAACACACTATTCACCCCGGCTAATGAGAGAGTTTGAATTTCGCCCTTCCAACCAGTGAAATTTTGTCACGTGGTTGTCTCTCCAACTAATCCAGCTTGCTTTCAGCCCAGTTTTCCATACCTACGCGTTTCTGCATCTCTCGATTGACACGACATCCTCCGCCATACCTGTTTGCAAACATTGCCCTCCCTCTCACGTCTTCTGCTCCTCGCCTTACCTATAGTTGTACCATTCTCCTTTGGTCGCTGTACCTTGTCGAGCCCGTCCACCATACCTCCCACAGTCGCTCAACTGTAACTCAGTTCTTAGTTCTTAACATCCCAGTTTGAGTGGTCACACTCATTTACAGGTTATAATGGCAACTAAGGAAATTTGACAATTTCAACCAGCTATGGACTCCTCTGAATTTATAAAACAATAAAAACAAGAAACACTACAGAGCATATTACCTGAGGGGCCTTGTTCCTCTGCCCCGGGCCCCAACCCAATTTGTTTTTTGGTGAGTATAGTTGACTGTGAACTCTATGAATTCATCCATTCCTACTTCCAGCAGGAGAGTGCTCTGATCTGATCTCGAAGCATTGCACCCAGAAGCTTGTCCGATGGTGATCACGCAGGGGAAATGGCTACAGGTATCGCTCTGATCTTCATCTTTGCTAATTTAATTCTTTGATAGATAGTCCGTTTCGCTAGAGCATTGTATTGAAAATGAGGGTAATGGACGGTGCAGGTGAATCAGAAGGAAGGGGGGCCGAAAGCGCGGAGCTCCCATGCAGTTGCAGTGGTGGGAAAAAAGCGTATGTGTTCGGTGGAGAGGTGGAGCCGCGCGTGCCAGTGGACAATTTGATGCATATCTTGGATCTGGAGGACAATTCCTGGTCCGTGGCGGATGCCAAGGGAGAGGCACCGCCTCCCAGAGTGGGGGTCACCATGGTCCCTATCGGCACTGTCATTTATCTCTTTGGTGGCCGAGACCAGCACCACAAGGAGCTCAACCACTTCTATTCCTTCGATACGAATTCCTGCCAGTGGAACCTCATCTCCGAAGCAGACGGCCCACCCCACAGGTTCTAATATGACTGTATGCTCTTTTGCACAGATTTTTTCTCTTTTGCACAGACTTCTATAGGAAAATAGTAAAGATGAAAATTGATTTTGAAGTTTAGAAATTTTGGCTAATCTTACTGGTCTCTGTAAATCTTTGGGCAAATGAATGAAAAATTAGCCTGCCTGTTATGCTTGCAGGAGCTATCATGCAATGGCAGCAGACGATAACCAGGTCTATGTGTTCGGCGGGTGTGGGGAAAAGGGCCGCATGAACGATCTGTGGGCGTTCAATGTGGAGGAAGGGAAATGGAAGGCCCTCCCCGCCCCGCCTCCGGAGAGCAAACTGGTGCCCAGGGGAGGACCAGGGCTTGTTGTGGTGGACAACAAGGTGTGGGTTATCTTTGGTTTCGGCGGCAAGCACGAGCTCTCCGACATCCACTGCTTCGACCTGTGCACGAATCTGTGGGAAGAGGTTGAGGTGAAGGGAGAAGTCAAGCCCACCCCTCGTAGCGTCTTTGCCTGTGCTGCCGTGGGAAAATACATCGCTGTCTATGGAGGGGAGGTCGATCCCAGTGACCTGGGTCATATGGGGGCCGGCTCCTTCTGCGGCGATGTCTTCGCTCTGGACACCGAGGCGCTGGAGTGGATCCGAGTCGAAGATGTTGGTGGTGAAAGTCATCCTGGACCCCGCGGATGGTCTGCGTTTTCTGTAGGCTCTTGTTGTGGAAGTAAAGGACTGCTTGTCTATGGAGGGAATTCTCCTTCCAATAAGAGATTGGAGGACATATTCTTCCTTCAGTTGGCTGCTTGAGTATTGCATCCAACACCTACTATCTGCTAGCATCTAAAGAACTGGATATGAGTAGTTTTCCCACAGTCCGCCATATCTCCCACAGTCGCTCAACTGTCTCACATATTTCCCACCTCTTCTCCTTTGTTTCTTGTGAGACTATTTACCTCTGACTCAGAAACATGGAGTCCACAACTCACAATTGATGTTCAGGGAAAGAGAAAACTACTGTACAACTGATCAAATAATGAGTACTACTTGCATTTGGATGTTCTTTTGGAGATGCTCTACATCTGCATGTATAAGATCCAACTTGCAATTAGCTATTTATTTGGAGATGTTTACCATAACAAATTATAGAAATCCAACTTTCATTCAACCATTATTTTTGGACATACTTAGGAATTGAAATTGAAACTGAAATTATAGTAGTGTGAGTTCATGGCTAAAGAAAGGTCAATGGGACTCAAGAGTAAGGTGGGCAAAAATATCACAATGAGTGTCTAATGCATCTCCTACCCAAAAAAAACAAATCTAGGCGATCAATAATGTAGGAAGATAAAAAAGTAAGTGAAGGAAGCCATGTACAATGTAGAAGACAATTGACAGGAAGTATAAGAATAGATTGAAGAAATGGGAAAGGGAGTTTGAGTCTGGAAGAGTGTGCAATTCTCACAATCACAATAAAATTCCTGATGTAGAGCTTGATGATGTCATCAAGTGAGTGCTCCAGGCTGAGAAGAGGTCGTTGGACTAGTAGTGGGGGTTGTAACTTGTAAAGAACCCTTTACAATAGCTTTTCTACCATTCAAGACTGAAATACCCTTGGAGCGGAAGAACATGGTGAAATGATCTTGCCTTCCTGGACCGGGCATGAAGGGGAGTTGTTGTAGCTCTATGATGAACTCTGGAACCGAAGAAATGAATTAATCTTGAGGCTGAAAGCGTGAGGGGCAATGCTTAACTCGCCTTCTGCTGTCTGTTCCAGCATGAGATGCAGTGACTGTATAATTCCTTTTCATTTTTTTGTTGTAACTGGTTTTAGATATTTGCATTTGTCTTTGTTTCTCCATTTGCATTTTTTATTAACTTAAAAAAGTTGAAAACCCTTTTTCAGAAAAGACAGTTCATCTTATCTTTACGTTTTTGATGATGCTGGAATGAATTTAAGGAAAACACCATCCTACAAATGTTTGGAAGTGAAATGCTAATGCTGAAAGGGTTATCTCAATTTTTTGATGGTTTGATTTGTCACCAATTGCAGGAACTCAAGAATTTAAGGCCACAATTTTATTATGCGGCAAAGTATTCTAAAACGTCATATCTTCATAATGAATAGAACAAACATATGCCTTCTTATGCTTTCTTTGTTAGCATGGTTGGATAATGATTATGTCTTCCAGTTGAGCCTGAGTTGATAGGATTGCATCCTGGCCTTGGCAAATAACCGATTAAGAATAGAAAAATACAGTGTCTTTAGATTCAACATAGTCATGAACATTTTATAGATGCCTTTAATCAAACAATGTTTTTCTTGTGCGTTCGCACAAAAAATTCTTGTAGCCACTTTTGTTCATCTTGCTAGTTTTTTCCATCTATAATGATGAAACAAAATCACTAGAGGCCAATATCTGAGTCAAAAAATATGACATGAACTCTTATTTATCTAGTAAGTTATAATTTAGTATTTTTTCTCGGAGAAAAGTCAAACATATACTAAATAATGTGAAGAAATATCACTCCAAGATTTTCTTCATCTTAGGTGTATGTTCAATAGAATTCTCTGAAAAATTAATTTGGCTGGATTTTTTTTGAAAGGATGACATGATATCAACTATAAGATGAAGTTATAGACCAAAGAACCTTCGATAGGGAGATCAAATGTTCCAATATGTTTGAATGTTGGGATATTGTAGATCATTCTTGATTAACAAGCCACTTGATCCTAGATTCTTGTTGCAAGTCTCTTGTGAAATAGAATGTAAATTTGTTGGTTGCCCCCAGGATGTCAAGAAACTAAGTAGATTGTGGCACAGTTTCTTTGAGATTAGGTGTACCATGTTACAATTCCAGCCACCATCAACACTTAGGAATGCACGACACTAATGTTCCAACCAGTAATGCATTTTCACAATTTACTTCACTTTCAATTTGAAGACTTGATATAGGAGAGAAAAAGGAAAAGTTTTTTTACAATCAAAACCGTTTGCTCAAAATTTTGGAGGATTTAGAGCAGATTGAGGAACTATGTCCACTTTTATAGGGATTCTATGCTTGAACTTGACATGAGCTGCATTTTCGTGAGTGTACCTCAACAATTACTTTAAAGTTGAAATACTCATAGCTTTAACATGAATTATTTTGTTAAGCTCTAGTTATGATAAACTTATCATTTTCATATGAAATTCAAAACCATCCTTATAAGAAACCCTAACTTTAAAGGATATGCATTGGACAACTTATATAGATGACATCTTTACTTGCATTTATGGTCACCAGGAGACCAACATGTAGATATGAGTTAGATAAATAATATTCCTCATTTTCTTTTATGACCACATGTTTTAATAGAGGTTCAACTTTCCTCTATGTAATGTTTTGGAAAATTTGAAAGATTATGCAGTAAAGGCTCTGGTTAATGCTGTTGATAATCTAGGCACTGTTGCTTACAAGCTTAACGACCTCCTCAGTCAACAAACTACAGAACTATCAACTATAGAACTTAAGATAGCTTGCCTTGATCAGGTATTTCTGTGTACAGTATAAAGTTATTTGGTCACTACACTCAACCAAGCACTTTGAGCGGGCTGGTTGGTTAGATCAGATTTCAGCACATTTGACCATGATGTTGTAAACTTGCTTTTGTTCTCTTTTGTGCTTGAATCACATATAAGTTATCTAAACATGTTGAGATCTTCACCCATGTGACTTTTTTTTGTAATTTTAGAGGCTTCGCACTTATCAAGAGTATAATGATAAGGAGGGTATGAAGCAGCAATCATTGGTAAATAGTATCCCAAGATACTATAAACACTATATTTTACCATGTAAGTCTGAAGGTTCATCTACACTTGACATGTCTATTATGGAAGTGTAAGTAAAAAAAATAATCTGATTTGATCGTTGTTTGTTGATATGTTCTTAAGACAGTCCCGCCAAGTGGACACTTTTATGGTTCTGCAAGTGTCTAGAATAGGACAGGAGAATGCACAGGAAAAACCCCAACCAATACCTGGTACACCCATTTTCCCAATAGATAAAAGTTGTTTTCCTAGGTTCAGTCTAGAAGAGTTTGTTGTAACATCTTTGGGTGGCTTGTTATAATAGACTAAGAAGTCATGCTTCTGCATAATGATATTTTCCTAGTTATATATACAAATATAATTATGTGATGGCCGCTGACACTTATGACCTTGTGTTTCCAAGTACATATGTGAATAAAAGTCTTTCATGGAATTTGGTAGCAGAAGCTCAGACTGCGTTGTATGGAAATTCTAATATTCCAAATAGGTACTACCATTTAATCTTCTGATCTATGGTACATAATAACATTATCATGTAAGTGGATTCATCATTCAATAGATGACTATTAGTGATCGCTTTAAGTGCACAACAATATTAACAGTTGAGGAAACAATATTATTTTGTTTTACAGTCACCAATGGTTTCACTTATCTGTCAATTATTAACATCAAGTATGACCGATGACTTTTCTCTTTGATTTCTTTTTCATCCTTACTCATGCAAAATCTTATACGTAATTTTTGGCAGTGATGAGTTCTACTCAACATCTTCTACTGCAGCATCAGAAATGTTTTTCTTCCCAGGTTTGTGCTCTAAGAGCATTTCTATTTATTTAGATGTCAAAAAATTAAACTATTACAACCAAGAGCAGTGGCTTTGTTTGCAAGATAAAGGCTTGATTTTGATTTGCGATTCAACGTAGTTGTTTGCATATAAAATCATGTTTTATTGTTCAACCTTCCTCTTGAGATCATTTATGATTTATAGTTTAATTTTTCACTGAATGAACACTTTTATTGGATGGCTACAAAAGTTAAAGTTTCCATTCCATCATTTTCTGGTCCACAATCTCGTGTCTATTCAATGCCTGGGACTCCTGGTTCTACTACTCCCAATTCGTTTGGTGCTGGATGACGGGTAAGCCCGAGAGCTCTGACAAAAACAATGCAGTTTGTACTAGACTGTTCTGATTGTACCAGTGATCATTCAAAGAAACCAAAGGAAATGAATTCTTGTTTTCCTTTTTAGTCTTTGGATATATGTATACCAACTATTGTGACAATATTAATAGTTAAAGCATAGCTTTTGGAGGCTCTTCCTTTTTTATCTACAAGAATATTATTATACTAGTATGTGTGATGAACTTTATATGCCTTTAGCAATGCTGGTTGCATATTTATGCATGTTTACCATGACCATCTCCTTACATAAGAAATATGATAACTTAGTTTTAGTCCTACTGGGAATTCTTCAAATCTGGATTCTGCATGTTTTGCTTTTATAACAATTCCTTGAATTATGGTTATGTCATCATTGATTTGATCTATCTTAAAATCTGTAGTCATGAGATTTTTTTAGATTACTTGAATGGTTAGGCCAAACCATGTAAAGAGCTATGCTTTCAGTGTTTGAAAACATAGACCATGATACCAGATTTTTGCCACTTTGCCTTCTATCCTGTACTGTTGATCAACATAACTCAATATGAATGCTCAAAGCACATTTCAAGATCAAGACTTATGTATGTTTTCAACTGAATAAGATCAACATTCATTTCGTTGGGTGTGCCAATTTATAGTGGTCGAATTTCTTGGGTTTCCGACAATGCCCTGCAATGCAACTATTTGTAAATATTCAATGAAGGTCACAAAATTGCAGTGTTGGCTGCTATATTTAAAGACATTAATGACATTCCAAATGAAATGGATACTTTGATTAAGCTATTCTAGTGTTCACTATTAAGCTTGGAAACATGCAACTCCTTCAAATAAGGTTATATTCTTAGCAAAATATTGGGTGGTATAAAATTATAAATCTATATACCCATTTATAATTGAGGATTGTGACTTGTTTTATAGATTAATGTTCACCTATTCCACTAAAATCCATCTTTTTCCTGAAGACTGCATTTTTGTCAGTCCTAATGGTTGTTGAATAACATATTGTTCTCATTGCGACAAGGATGCTTATGTATAACCATGGATGGCCTAATTAATTATGATTGTAAACGTATGGCTTCAACTTGACTTCTGACGTCACTTCAACAAAGATTTTTACTAACTCTGGTATCTTGTCAGGTTCATAATATTTAAAATAATTTCTCCAAAGAGGGTACAATATTGAAGTTGTAGTGTATTTTACGGTATATCTGACCTTAAGACAATGCCAAAAAATAGATCACTCTATGGCATGAATCATCTTTTTAAAATATTGTTGGAAACTCATTTGCTAGATGAGAAAAACAACTATGTACTGGCCAATGGAATAAAAAACAATAAAATCTTTTGTTTATGCTTGTATTGAATGGTTGGGATATTGATTTACTTGAAAGTCCTTGCTATTTCTTCAAAGCATGCATTTAAAGGGGATGAAATTTGCTTGGCATCATAACAATCCATGGCATCAATAAGAGAAGATAATATAAGATAAGTTTATTATTGTCCAATGAATGACCATTAAATGGTCAATGGGACTGCTAAGTAATCTGAGTCAATATGAAGCGGGAGTACAAGGGCCACATCTATAAAGCAAATCTAATCTAAGATATAAGATCTAAAGCCTAAGCATATAAAACTGTAATGTCGATATAGGAATCATCTTGCTATTTTAGAATATGTAATCCTAAGACCAAGAAGATAAATATCATGTGTGAGGAAACTCAAGAGGGTGCCTCAACACATCCTAGTGCCAACACTATCTCTTGCAAATAGGAGGACAAAATGTCTTATGTTGGAATTGCAATCTTGATATTTTTCCTAACTTTTGATGTTGAAGAAAGGAAGCTCTTGATAGATGTTTGGCAAGAGGAGTTGTGCCATGGTATGTCTTGCTCCTTAGATGGAACCCCCTGTAGAATTTTGTAGCTATGGACGGTCTTCATAATTATATTTTAGCCCTTTGAAATATATAATGAAAAAGGCAAGACATATTCTTCATGTCATTTTATTGTTATCCCTTGAAATGATTAATATAAGACATGTAAATTCCCTTAGTTATTCATAATGCTTTGTTGTAAGTACAACACAAAAAATCTAATGCAGAAGAGATTTACAATATCAAATTTCGAGGGGAAGTAGAGGTGGTTTCCAGTGATGATCAATTCAGTGATGCTATTAATTCACCTAGTTGGTAATGCATTCTTGTGAGACATTTATGCTATATTTGCTTGTTGTCCCATTTTAAGGTTTCATGTTTTTTCATAGCACGAGATGAAAAACCCCTCGAATAACTTGCTTTATATTTATATGGATATGCAGGCCCAACATCAGTCAATTTCAACACAATATCAAATGACCAATGCAAGAAGATTTCTCCCTTTTTCGATTAGCTATGTGGAAGATACCATTCTGTCAACTTCTTGAAGGTACCCATAGGCAGAAGAATCTGGTAAGGACTAATATAAGTGATCGATGATGACTGATGTTGAATTTTTGTAGATATTTTACAAGTATTGAAGTTTTAGATCAGATTGCAGATCATCTCGTAAGGAGTAAGGGCTGGTGCAGCTGAACGATGATGACCTGCAAAACTTTTGTATATATTTTAGAAGCATTCATGTTTTACATCAGATTGTGGGTCAAATTGCATACAATAGATGAGCTTGGGATTTATGCTAAAGGACAAAGATGGATATTTGTTTTTTGGAAATTGATGTATAATATAATTTTAAAATTGAATTAATATTAGTATTTTGTGATGCATTTGAGAGAAAAATGAACATTGTTTAACGTTCTTTAACATGAACTTGTGTTTAATTGATGAAGGGGGACACTGAAAAAATAGAGTTAAAATAGAGTTGTATTGAATTACTGGTTAACCAGTGATGCATTTGAGATAAAATTGTAGATTGTTTAACTTTCTCTAACATGGACTTGTATTTATTGTTGAAGGTGCACACTGGGAAAAAACAGATTTTCACAATGTATGAAAGCATTTATTGTACCTGTTGTCGCGCGGATTGACATGACAACGCTCGGATCGGGGGCTGTCACTCTGATCCCCGATCCCTCCGTTTAAGCCTGTTTCCCGCGGCTAAGGGGGGTAGTCCCTGTGAGATGATGAGGCCAACTGTCGACCAGTTGGTTGGGAAACACGAGATGCGATATAAAAAGGGCTCGATGGATTTGGTTAATTTAGCAGACCAGTGCCTTAAGAGATTGTTATTAAAATGATTACTTGTTAAATGATATGAAAGGATGGACCATGAATAGCAATCATCTATCATCAGCTAAAAACACAATGCTCTTAGAAAGACAAAAACGATATCCAGCAGCTAAAAATTTGAAAAGATGAATGCTTTAAATCACCACGAGAATCATAAACCATCAACCAGATATCAATTTCGCATCTCAAACTCGAAAATTTAGCATCTCAGCATAAAACACATAACGCGAAAGCTCATGAGACTTGCAAAAATAATTTTCCAAATTTTTTTTTTTATTTTTTATTTTTTTTTTTTAAACCTTTTTCAATTTTTTATTTTTCAATATTATGGAAATTAAAAAAATCTAAAAAAAATAAAATTTTAAAACTAAATTAATCTATAAAAATATAAGACCAAACCTAAACCTTTTTATTTTCATTTTTTATATTTTTTAAAAAAAAATAAAAAAAAAATAAAAATAAAAATCTAAAACTAAATTCATTAAAAATAAAACTAAAAATATATTTTTTGATTTTTTGATTTTTTTATATTATAAAAATCCTAAAATGTAAAACTAAACTCCAATTAAAAAAAATAAAGAATATCTAAAAAAGAACTAACTTATGCCAATCGTATTTATTTTTATTTTTATATGATTTAAATCTAAAACAAATAACATAATAGACTAACTTAAATTTTTAAAATCTAAAATCTAAAACGTGAAAAAAAAGAACTACACTAACATTGCCTAACGCTAATCCTACGCTACCAATATCAAAACGCAATGAAAGCTGAACTATGAAACGATACCCTACACTACAGCTGAACGATACACATAAAAAAAGGGCGGAAACTATAAACCTAAGACGCGGAGACTACGACAGAATCGAAACAGAGATATGTCAATGCGGTGAGACCGAAAATGAGAACCTGAGGAAGCAAAGAAACGCAGGGATTTGCAAATCGTAAAACCCAAAAACGCTGAACGAAAACGCAAATGCATATAAGATGACCCACGCAGAGACTTTAGGAAAATAAGGAAACGATTTCAGGATATCACCTGCCGGGATGATGAGGATTGCAGAAAATCGACGAATTCTTGGTTGCAGATCTGACGCTGAATGATTTTGCTACTCGCGGATCTTGCTGGCGTATCAAAAGACTGAATCGTAACCCCTGAAAACTGACTCTGAACGCAACAATAAAACCCGGACATAACTCACGCTTTGTCCGCGGATACCCTTGACCGAAACGAAGTTTAAGTCGACTTTCTACATCGAATCTCTGAGCAGATGAAAATTTCAATCTCAGTTTTCCGGAAAAGCGTTCAAGTTATCTGCCGTTTCCAAACACCGTGACGGCATATTCATCTGCACTTATCAATGATGTTAAAACTTTAGGCACCCACCTGGAAAAACGTAATAGGGAGTTGGAGGTCACGCAAAATCAGCATGCTAAGGAAATTGAGGCCATGAAAATTAAATATGAAACAGAAATTAGAAGCATGCAAAACAAGATGTCAGTCTTAGAGGAAAATATGGTGACCATGAAAACTGATCATGATAGGGAAATTGACTCTATGACATTCAATCATAACAATCAGTTGGCTGAGATGCAAGCGAATCATAAAGAAGAAATAAATTTCATGCAGCATTGCTTGATGGACATAGAGGAAAAGAATGATAAAGTAATAAAAGACATGGAAGAACACCATGCCAGACAAATCAGTGCTACAAAGGTTGAACACTCTAGACAGATGGATGCCATTAGAATACAGGTTCAAAGGTTTCAGCAATTGGAAGATGAAAGAAACCAGGTAACATCAACAGATCAGGAGCCTTCTCATTTGCCGCAACAAGCTTCATCTTATTATGAGGAGGTCATTAGTTCAATTGAAAGATGGTTAATTGAAGGTGATCCAGATAGATTTAAGAATGATAAAGATCAGATGCAAGATGAAGAAAGACATAGCACGCATATCTTACATACTTCATCTGATAGCTTTGAAACAGAAAGTACCAGGTCATCAGTAATTCAACCAGCCAGAAAGAAAAAGCGCAAGAGAAAGAAAATAAGAAGAAGATTTGACTCATCAGACGGCCGCGAGCAGCTTGATTTTCGGATAGGAAAGAGTCCTACCATATGCAAAATTGGACATGGCACATCCGACAAGCAGCCGACAGATTTGCCTGAAAGCAGGCAAATGCTCAGTATGCACTATATTGAACACATCTGATGCTGTAGGGCATCCTTTGTATCGTATTTCTAACCCTACTCCTTGTTTTTTTCCGCATTTTCGTTTCTGTTTTAGATAGTTAATAAATGAAGAGCTTGTATCTTTATTGTGCTTAATGTATATGATGATTTTGGATGGACGCTACTTATTTTTGTGTTGTATGGATGCAGATTCTGGATTCTCACATTCCTGCAAGCAACAACGTGTCCCCAAGTAGAGCCAGATGTTGACCTCTACTGGTCAACTTCCCATGCAGTACACCCTCTTTTCTTGGCAGAAAGGGGTAGCACCTGAACGACGTGTCCGTGCCAGCCTACAGTCATCAGCAGCTTGATCATTTCAATTGTAAACCCAGTCTGCATGTATGAATTGTAAATAATCTAAGCAGATCAGAGTCATGTATGTAAAATTGCCTAGGTGGACCTAACTTTCTATGATAATCTATGTCCCGGAAGGTTTTTCGTCTCACCGATCCATGGATCGGCAGAGTTTTCCTTCAAACCTGACCCCAAAGCCGGGATGGATTTTGTCATTAGAACTTTAGGAGAATCCTAGTGTGTTAATATGCTAGATTATAGTTGTGTCGCAGAACTGGGTGATTTATGAGGGTCTGTGTTAAGTGGGCTTGTCCCCTTGAGATGTAAGTTGTAAAAGTCATGATGTAATGTGTCTTGAGGGTCGAAAAATATTTTAAATCCCCTCGTGAGTCCTAAGTCCTAGGTCCTGGGTGATGTTTCCAAAGGTTTAGTTCGATGATCCATTTAAAAAATGAAATAAAATAATAAAATAAATAAAAAATTTAAAAATTTAAAAATTTAAAAAAATGAAATAAATAAAAAATAATAAAAAAAATTTAAAAATTTAAAAAATAATAATAAAATAATAAATAATAAAAAATTTAAAAATTTAAAAAAATGAAATAAATAAAAAATAAAAATAAAAAATAAATATTTAAAAATTTAAAAATTTAAAAAAATAATAATAAAATAATAAATAATAAAAAATTTAAAAATTTTAAAAATAATAATAAAAAATTAATTGAATAAATCGACGGATGAGATCAAGAGATGTCTTGATCTTCATCAACGGTCGAGATCATTTCTACATGGATCATTCGAACTAGCCGTTGGGATCATTTCCTTTATATAGGGTCTTAGGTGGTCATTTCAGATTCATTTGATCTTGTAAATCTGTTTCTGGTTAATAAAGGAAGACTTTGGGGTCCATATCTTGCTGGTGTTACTCTCTTGGAATGCTGTGAGATCATTTCATTTTCTGCATATGTTATTTTCAGCCATTAATAATAGCCTTTCGTAGAGCATTGTGAGCACAGGTATCTTGTTCACTTGCTGGGGTTTGGGTGCTGTTAGGGTTTCTGAAGTAATGGCAGGTATCTCCATTACTGTTTGAGATCTAGCAGCATTTTTGCCCTCTTTGTTGACGGTTGTTTTGAGCTGTGCAGAAAACATTTTCTGAAGGAAATTTGTGGGCGTTCGGGGAAGTTCTCGGCTGAACCAGCCAACTCCCGCAAGCATTTTTTTTGCTGAGCCCAGTTGGACTTGATCCTGGGTCTATCATTCGGTTTATTTTTCTAAGTTTGCATGAGAGATTTTCTGAAGTTCTTCACAGTGACGATCTGAAATTTCTGTTCTTTAAAATGTTTTCCGTGCTTATTGCTGAATCTGGCTGTTAAGGGGCCAAATCTGTAAATTAATCAGTTGTCTTAGGGTTTCAATTTTCTCTGATCTAGGGTTTCAAATTTTTTGCTTTATGCAGTTTTTATCAGGGTTTAGGGTTTTTAGGTTTCATTTTATCACATAAAAAATTTGGAAAATCATTTTTGCCAGTTTCAGTTGTTTTTCATGTTATATCTTAAGATCTGAATTTTTCAAGTCGAGATGCGAATATGATATCTAGTTAATGGTCTAGGATTCTCGTGGTGGTTTAAAGCATTTATCTTTTTTCAAAATTCTCAGTCGCTGGATATCGTTTGGTTATGTGATTTCGCTGATACCTTTTGATGACAAATGATTGCTGTTCACGGTTTATTTTTCTATATCTAACAAGTAATCATTTTAACAATAATCTCTTAAGGCACTAGTCTGCTCAATTAATCAAATCATTTTAGTGCTTTTTATATCGTATCTCGTGTCTCCCAACCAACTGGTCGACAGTTGGTCTCATCATCTCACAGGGACTACCCCCCTTAGCCGCGGGAGACAGGCTTAAACGAAGGGATCGGGGATCAGAGTGACAGCCCTCGGTCTGAGCGTTGTCGTGTCAATCCATGCGACAACAGTACCCACATTCAAGATTTACAAGAATGGTGTCAAAGTGAAGGAAACTATTTGCCCAAGCCAACAAGACATGGAAAATTCAGTGAAGCATTATTATAGCCTCTAGACAAAAATATGTAATCTTTCTCTGCAACCATTACCATATCATTCACACATTCACTTGTGAAACACCTATAGACGGCAGGAAAAAACAGATTTGATTCACATAGGAAGAGTATTTCCCGACTTTTTCTAAGATTCTTTGTGGCCTCATCCCGTTCTCGTCAAATTTTTCTGCCTTTGGGGCCAATTTTTGCCTATTCATGTTTCTGTTTAGACCTAATGGTGATACAAGAGATACTCAACAAAGATAGCCTCTATGAATAAGCATATCAACCTAGTGCATTTACAATTTCAGATTTTTATACACATTTCAAATTGTTGATGAGTTCTAAACAATTCACAAATACATTCTCATTCTATTTGATTTCTCTCACTGAAAACATTATCAAATTGGTGGGTGCAATGGGTTCATTTCCTGCACTTGAACAATTATATGGCATGGTGCATAGAGAGACAAAGACAGGGCAGATAGAAGTCTACTCAAGTAGGATTGGTCACTGTATATGTTTTTTCAATATATTGGAAGGCCAAGTTTAATTGAATTTTTCAATATCTCTCCCTCTCTCTCTATTGTACTTGAATCCCTGCAATCTGTTCAAGATGCCCAATAAATGAAAAATGTTTTTTCATTACTCTCACGGATAGGTGCTGCTAAATTTTAATGCCATTTTTGGGTATAAAGGGGATGTTGTTTCTTTAAATGGTAACTTTTGCATCTGTTACTAGTTTTTTGGAAAATTTCAATTTTTTTGGCAAAATTGGAATGTGTTTTACTACTTGCATGAAATATTCACACCCCCACAATACTAGAACAATGCAAAACACTTTAGCTCAATTGCAAGTTTCTTACTAAGCTCCCACATTCTCATTGTCAAGTGGGTGGCAAGTTTCCATATTCTCGCCATGGTTGGGAAGGTTTGTACACTAAACACTTTTGATAGATAAATCACTAATGAAGTGTTGGGTGTGGAGCCTGATTATCTTCTTTATTAAGATGTATCGCCTTATTGGACCCCAGTTCGTAATGTGGCGGCAACACTCCATGTAATATTTGCGCTGCAAGGGGGGTCCCGGGGGGGAGCTGTGATCTTTGGGAGCCCCCCTGGTGGGGGATCGGGGGGAGCGCCCCCGAAGCTAAAAATAGATGTAAAATTGCCTTGTAAAATGTTGTAATTTCGTAGTCAATCTGGACCATTCATTAGGCAGAGATCTGATGGTAGACGTTATGTTTAATTTAAGGTTTTTTGACCTAGAAGGCAACCCCTCACTATATATGAGGGAATTGTATTGCGTCTATGTAGATCTGTATTTTGAGTGAGAAAGAGAGAGGAGATTGTGTGAGAGTGAAGAGGGAATTACAATGGATCTGCTATAGATTGTATCTTTTCATTTTGCTAGATAATATAAAAGGAAGGATTCGCTGTTTCTCCATGGACGTAGCAGAAATTGGGTGAACCACGTATATCCATGTTTATCTTGTTTTATGTGTTTATATTTATGCAATATATTTTATGTGTTCCATTGCTCTGTAATATATAATTTTCTAACATGAATTTCTAGTGTAATTCCATGCTAAAATATTCACAACCCTTCGGTGGGTAACAGGGTACACAACTTACATTGAGTGCAAGTCGGAGTGTGCCCAAAGCTCCAATATTCTTGGAAACAGCTCATTATCTATGAGAATACCCAAACTAAACTTACCTACAAGCCCAAAATTGTGAAGGAAGTACAATAGAATAAAAGGTAAAAAAAATCCGAACAAAATATCGGCATATCTTTGCGTAAATTCCAGGGAAAGCAGTGCTTCTTCCTCTGGGCAGGCAACAACAACTCATGGTGGTAATCTTACATTAGTTATTCCTCCGCCCTCAACACCAGCGTCAAATCCCTTCAACGTTGGCTCTAAATTCACCCATTTGTTTGTTGCAATGACCGCTTCTAGTGATTCCCCTCACAACGACCCTCTCACCCCCACTTTAATTCATCCATCAGTTTTGCGAGAAAAAAATTGTGTTTCGGAGAAGGAATTAGCATGGCTTCCTTGTATATAGTTCCATTCGCAACACGAATTGTTTGAACAACAGCTACCCCTCCATATCAATCAAATTTCAGAGCCCCTCATGGTCATTTGCAATGGTTCATTTTTTGTTTTTTACTTTTATGGATCCACGACGTGGTGAAGTTGTTGGCCCTCCACATCAATCAAATTTCAGAGGCGCTCATAGTAATTTCCAATGGTTAGTTTTTGTTTTTTACCTTTCTGGATTCACGATGTTGCGAAGCTGTAGGATTAGTCCAACAGACAATGGATGTTCAGGCTCAATATCTTTCCAATGTCCTACTTCCTGATTTCGAAATGAGGTTGGTATCTTGTAATTGTGATTTTAACATTAAGGTCTATCTTCAACTTTCAGCAACAAATTTATTTTGATTGATTATGGGTTACAGGGTAACAACTAAAATATGGTTCATGTGGCCTTTCTCATGGATGCATTTTTTGTATGCTTATATTAGTTGGAATGGGCAAACCATACATTATAAGGGCTTACTGGGAGTCTGGTTTGGTTCACCAGCTTTATTAAACGAATATCGAGTAGTTGGTGTTGAAAAATCTAGGGGCGCTAGATTAAGTGATTTCTATTAAATTGATAACGGTTAGTGATATCTTTTTACTTATCATGATTAACTTCTTCTTCAACTTGATTATTATGCTGTTCTTATCATTAAACAAATACCAAACAATAAAGAATAATAAGGCAAGAGGACATACGATATAAGCGATCAACCAGAGCTAAAACCTCTCCTCTTGAGAGGAAAACCCACAAGAACTCTTCTCTTCTTATAGAACTTTAGATGACAAATTCCAAGACCTATGACCCTTGTCAAACAACCCCTCCAAGACCAAGTCATAATTCTTCTTGAAGACCTTACTTCTCACAAAGTCAACCCAAGTCTCTTTGCTTCAAATCTGCCTTCACATCATAAGCTCAGACCTGCACCTTGAATGTAAATTTTGGCCTCTTTTGACCTGCAACTTTCGGTCTCTTTTGCAAAAACCCTAGGATAACACATGTGGGATGAAATGGATAGATATGCCTTCTTTTACCTTCGCTTGGTCTCCTTTTTCCTTGTGAACTCGGTCCTCAAAACAAGTCTTATTGGCACCAATGAATAACTTCTTGATGGTACTACAACTCGACTTCCCTGCAATAGATAAAAGCCCTAATATCTTCACACGTGTGAGGTGCAACTGACCCAAAAACAATCCCAAACTTTTGGTTTCTTCTTCTCTTCGATATCTAAGAGGCTCCTTGTTCTTCCTTTTTTCGCACTTCTTGCTTGCTCTTGGATGTTGGATGGATCCCCTTTTAATGAGTTCGAATGCTCCTATATATAGGCTTCCTTGAATTCCCTAAGAGGTTGATTTCTCCCTCTAGATACGCCGACTTGCTCCTTTTGAAGATTGACAATTTGTAGCACTATAACAAGGTCTTGGAGGATCTTTGACTCTATTTTGACTCAAATAATTTTTTCTTTTTAATATGTAACATGCCCAAATTGGTCTTCCATAAATGACAATGACTCAATTGACTTGTAGACTTAATGACAAGCCTTACAAGCACTCAATGGGTTCTTGACCTAAAAATAATTTTCCTTTGAGCATGAAACCCATGCCTCAAGAATGACAATAATAAATTTATTTTTCTCTTTACATCAAATACATAAATCATGATTACATATGTCATTATGAAGACCGAACCTAGTTACATATTTTAACAGTTGGGATGCACATACAGGCTTGTGTGTTTCAGTGCAAATGAGCTGATGCATTTACATTTGACTATTTGTAATAAATTGCAGAATTTGGATGTTGAAATGTTTATCTCCTTCAAAAACTATAGGTTTTCTCAACAATTTTTTTCTTTGATTTTATTTTGCAGCATTGAACACTCCTCATGGTCAGCTAGTCCCTTCAACATTCCCAGTTGTTTTTCATACTCCTAAAGATCAAACATGCAATATGAAAAGAGCAAGAGAACCCGTAGATCTACTCTCTTTGCAATGTAAGAGACCATCTTTGATGAGTTTATCAGATCTTGTCCAACAAACTCCTGGTATAGTTTCAACTGGTTTACAATTAGCTTTTGAGGATGAACACATGAATCTTCAGTTCCAAATGCAGCCAAGGGTGATAGTTCTTCTATATTTTCTTGTCTTTCAGATGAACTCAATACAAAGTTTCAGCAACAAAGAAATGAAATGGATCAGTGTGTCGTCATTTAACAGTGTCAACTTATCCTAAGATAAGGCTCTTTTTAACGTTATTAATTCTAAAGTTAGATAACATCATATTAATAAAAAAGGGCAAACATTGAAGATTGGTACCATTAAGATGCTCAAATTAAGATTTCATTATGGTGATGTCTAGAGTCATTGTAAAATCCCTACAAATTGAAGTATAAATTCGTTAGGGTCATGAAATGGAAATATTTTCATATGTTGTCATTGTGCCTAGACATAGTTGTATCCAAAATGTTTAAGAGGTGTAATATATGTGTTTCATTTTGTTAGAAAGTGGACTGAATTGGAATTGCATAATTTGAGTCTGGATAGACTTGAGAAGCCCTATTGTTGCAAGATTTTTATCTATGTTTGTTTGGATGTAAGTTATAAAATATGTTATGTTGCATTTTGATAGAAATCAAAATGCATCGGAAATTACATGATTCTTGTTCTAAAACAAATGTGATTTGATGCTTTGAAATGAGAGGGGGGACATTTGAGACAATCTCTCGTAGAGAAGAAGCAAAGGTATTTGATCTCCCTTATGAATGTCATAGAAGAAGGTCTTTCTCAGAGTATTAAGGATAAGGACTCGCATATGGAAAAGGTGAATCATAGAAACATGGAATTGGAGGAGAGAGAAACAACTGAAATTAGAAGCCCATTTATGGTGGAGTAAATCTATGAATCATAAAGTGATGGTGAGAACCTTAAAAAGTAATCTTTAGCACGCTGTGGTGCAAAGAAAGGGGCAAACTAGAGAAGGAAGTGGCAATAATGAGGCAGATGATGCAGAATCAACTCATTTAGATCCCAATGCGGAGGTTAATTATGCTAAACCACTTAGAGGTAGCAAGGATCCAAGAGATTAGATAACCTGCAACATCTGTCAAAAAATATTTTTTCAATTTTGTTGTTGCCATGCAGACACCTCTGCCTCTGTCGAGACTGTGAAATGGCGTTCGATACATGTCCTGTTTGTCATGCTACAAAGAATGCAAGTGTGGAAGTCTACATGTCATGAACTATTCTTTAGTTTCTGTGTTCTTTTGTCACTTCTAAAGGTACAAAAACTATTGTTGGGTTTCTTATTGATGTTCGACAACATTGAAGGAGGGGTTAGGCCTATGGGATATCCCTGAAAGAGTAGTATTCATATTCATTATCTATTCATGTTGGTTATTCTGTTGTCAAAAAGAAGATACAACAACAGGTCCATGGGTGCATGACAATGGTGAGTCAAAGGGTGAAAAATATCAAGTGTTTCATTAGATTGAAGGATGTTGTGGAGAGAGGAGAGTGTGGAGTTCTTGTAGTGCTACAATGTTTTCTCTTTCTTTATTGCCCATTTTCACAGACCAATTGTAGATACAATTATCTGATCGTAAGAGGCTCTGTATATGCACTACTCCATGAAGAGATTCAAAGAAACAACATGATAATGGGAAAAAAAGAAAGCACAAGTGAAAAAAATAGCTTGCCTTTGTTATTTGAATCATGGTTAACTTCTACTGTTATTTTCTGCCCTTTTTGGTGTGATCCTCTTGGTGGACCTGTGAAGATTTGACCATTTTGAATAGGTGTACAAACTATTGTAACCAGTTTGCTTGAGTTTTTAATAAAAGGATATGGAAAATCCATATAAGTGGTCCTTAACCTTGCAATGATATTCAAGCCAACTTATGTTGCATTTTTCAGAAGGATTTTACAAAAGCTTGTAGATGTGTATAAATATTGATCTTATAAACTTCGTCCTCACCCTTTCATATTGTTTGCACATTTCACTATACGATACCATTGGTTCTAGAAGTGGTTGTTGTTGAAAGACATGTTCATTAAGCCTTTAGCAGTCAAATCTACCTGAACTTCATATTTGAAGTAGTGCTTTAGCCTCCAAGACTACCATGTTAGCATTATACTTTTCAGTGTTTGTGATTTTTCATCCAAATGTAAACTAACTTGTATTCAATGAAATAATTGTCAATGACAGTGTGTCAAAGATTGGTCTGTAGACATAAAACCATCAACTTTCTTTCTTGTCTTTTTTACCTTTAGGTTGAGTTTCTGCAATTAAATGAGATAGTTATCTTTCTGAATTTAATGTAATGTTTGGTTTGAAATATTTCAAAAATGTTCCGGAAATTATCTTATATCATCTTAAGGTGTGAGTTGCTAGGCCTTGTTCCTCGATAAATTAAGTCATGTGGCTATTGTCATAAGGTTAATCCATGACTAAACTTATTGGGTATGTTACAATTACATAATGAGATCAATTATTTTTCTGAAGTTAATGTGATTTTTGCTTTAATATAATTTACTTAATGTTCTAGAAAATTATTATCTTATATCATCTTAAAGTGTAAGCTTATAGGCCTTGTTCCTATGAATGAGTCCTTTGGTTTCTGTCACAAGGAGGAGCTAAACATAATTGACATGCCATAATGACCTCTTTTTTTAATCTTTGTTCAAGTGATTGCCCTTCTCACCTTCAGATTTAGTTTCTGTGGTTAAAATGAAATCAATTATCTTTCTGAAGTTAATGTGGTGTTTGCTTTGATATATTTCACTTAATTTTGTGGAAGATTATGTTAAATCATCCTGAAGTGTGAGACACCAAACCTTGTTCCCAGGGAAAATGAGTCTTATGGTTAATGTCACAAGGTTAATTCCCAACGAAACATAGTAAGCATACCATTGTAGCATCTTTAATCTTTGTTCAAGTGATTTCCTTTCTCGCCTTTAGGTTTAGTTTCTTCAATTAAGATGATATCAATTATCTTTCTGAAGTTAAAGCTATGTTTTTGTTTTGTTTTGTTTTTTTTATATATATTTCATTTTAATGTGATGGAAAATTATCTTATGTCATTCAAAGGCGTGAGATGCTAATCCTTGTTCCCAAGAAATATGAGTCTTATGGTTACTGTCACAAGGATAATCCCTTCCTAAACATAAGGGGCATGCAAATTTGCACCTACTAGGATTCTGGAAGCTGAACCATCTCACTTCCCAAGTTCAGGGAGTCTTTTTCCTGATTTGGGATATGTTTACATAGATTCATCTACTATTAATATCTATATGTTGCATGTTTTGCTGGCATTTTAGGTTTCACAGTGAGCGGTGGGATGATCAAAGTTGTATTTATGGAAGTAGTTTACGTAAAATACTGGAGGTCTGTTATACTTTTGTCAAAATTTGAATCATAATTCATGGTATTAATCTGCTATTTGGCAATGATTAGATGAATAGGTTAAGCCTTGGCATGTGTCAAAGTTGAGTCCTTAACAACCATGCAATGCGACAAGTGTGAAAATAATTTAGTAAACTTATTGGTATTGTTACCTTGAATTTAAAGCATGCAAGCAATATTAACAAGACGAAGTCCAGATACTTAGCATCAAATGTTTATTATTATATATTTATGCAATGAATATCGAAGTCCAAATACTTAGCATCAAATATTTATTATTATATATTTATGCAATGAATATCATATATTTAATTATTGACCGAGCAACAATGTATCCCATACTCTCTATAATTATATGATCTTGAGTAATTTTACACGAGAGAAACTCTATTTTGAAAGTGCCTTTGTATGTTCTCCAAAACATGAAGTTACAAGTTTTCACGAGCACCTTTTAAAGTTGTAGAGACACGTTGTGTATATTCTTTGGTCATTTCTTATTCTTTTTTTTGCTAAAGCAAGAGATGGTCCTTCTATTAACTTAGGTAAAAAATAATGATTTACACAGGTTACAACAAACTCCCACAAAGGGAGAGTGAAAACATAGAGGCACAAACTCCCACAAAGGGAGAGTGAAAACATAGAGGCACAAACTCCCACAAAGGGAGAGTGAAATTACTCAAAGTACCCAGAAAACCTCCAAAAATCAAACAGAAACAATGTCGAGACTACCCTAGAACCGAAAGCGTGCAAGTGGATTCAAAGTCCGCTCCCCAAAACCCATCGAAGATCTGTCTCCTAGCGATCCGACGGTCAAAAATCAAGCCGCGCGGAGGCAAAGCCTGCGGGAAAAAAAAAAACCTAAAGCTATATGATCAATGCTGACCATTGATCTTTTACTTCAGATCCAATGGCTGGTGTCCATATTGCACGGCTTAAAAGCTCGCTGAATACTGCGTAGTGAAGGCGGTTTGCTTTTTTGGTCCTCCGCCACGTGTTGCATCCTGAGTGGAATCGCTAGCTTTTGAAAAAAATCGACTTTGGTTTATATGGCGCCCGATGAAGGTGGTAAACCATTAGTGGTTTTGTCCTTTCGGGCCCACCAACTTGCATGCCAAAAGGTGGCCGTAGATCTTCCTCCTCCTAATCTGACGGTCACAAAACAAATCGGACTGCACATCCACTTGTGGATTACCCAACGATGAAGGCGGTAAACAATGTTCACCCCCCTCCATGCGTCGCTAACTGAATGGCATCGCTTGTCATCCGAGAAAACCTCAGAGGGTGCCCGAAGCAGGTGGTATATCTCGAGCAATTTTTGACCTCGGTAATCTCTTCCTTTGACCTCCCTCGCATTGTACGAGGAAGACCTGGCCGGAAGGGTGGCCTCCTACTAGGAATGCCATATGAGTGCAGTTGGCGCTCTGTGGCGTTTGTCTCACATTGAATCCCATCTCCTATGAGCAGATATCTTTTGTCTCGATTTCTGCCTTTTTCTATAAGCACCCTTAGAGAACCGACAGTGCATATCCTCTGATAAACTGTCTGCAATGAACTTATTCATCATTGACATAAGGCAAAATTTCGTCTCTTGAATTTTTCTGAAACTGCTGTCTGTCACTGAGGGATCGGGATGAGCATTCCTCCTTCATCCTGTCATTTGTTACCTCCTCCCACCAGCAGCATAAGTCGATATGCTTGTTTCAAACCCCCTCATTGGCAAGCCAGTCCACAACTTTGTTGGCTTCCCTGCGGACATGCACCAACCTAAGAGTTCTTAGCACTCTTAGGTGTGATTGGATTCTTTGGTAGACTTGCAGAAGCCGCTAGTGACCTGAGATTTTCTCAGGTGCAGCGCCAACATTAACCCTCTTCACCGAATTAATGACTAATTCTGAGTCAGCCTCAATGATGACATTGTGAATGTTGTACTTGAGCAGTATTTCCAAGCATAGTTCCATCACCATGAGCTCAGCCATATTGTTGGTTGCTTTTCCTAGATAACTGTGGAAGATGACCAGAATGTTTCCTTCCTCATCCCTCATGACCCCTCCATAACCTGCTTCACCCAGATTTCCTTTAGAGGCCCCATCAATGTTAAATTTTAAAAAACCATGAGAAGGGGGTTGCCAGGAAGCTTTTTCAGCTGAGGTATTCTTGTTGATCTGCATAGAACACTGAGGGAGATGAACCTTGAGCTCTAACTTTTCCAGGATTCTGGCCTCTCTTTGTCCTATGAGTTTTCTGGTATCGACACCTCCCAAGATATGAACAGACTCTTTGAGTTGCTTAAGGATTAGCTTTAGAATGCTGCTCACCGGGCTCACCTTATCCTTGAAAATCTTGTTGTTGCGCTCCTTCCAAACATTCCAGATTAAGAACCCTGGGGTCAGCGCCTAGGTGGAGGTTATTATCTCATTATCCGAAAATTTTTTCCGCCAGTTTATCAATGTAGCAATGATGTCATTTACATTTCTGTTTGTCTGCTCAAAGACATCACCAACCCAGTTCCAAAGTATTGTGGTGAATGAGCATCTATTCAGGAGATGATTAGTGGTTTCTTCCTGTTGTCCACATAGGTGACATCTTGAGGGGCCAACAAAGCCTCTTTTCCTTAGGTTATCCCATGTCAGAATCTTGCCTTGTTGAACCAGCCACTTGAACAGTTTGACTTTCATCCAATGAGGATTATCCCAGATTTCTTTCCATGTCTTATCAGTGTTTGGATAGTTAAGCCCTATGTCTATCCTTTTGGCCTCCTTAAGGGTGAAGAGACCTGTCTTATTCTTTCCCCATCTTAATTGATCTTCCAAGGTTGAGGTTAAGATTTGCCTCTTTTCCAAAAGACCGTTAAGGGCTATAGCTTGAGTATGCATCATGCCCATTTCACTATAATCTGGAAGTTTCCATATTCTCCATTTCCCATTGTTCCTTGAGTGATCCCAATAGTCCCTTACCCTCCTTAATCCTTTGTTGATGGTATCTGTGTGAATGTCTGCTAATTCTTCACTGTGGAGATTGTCCTCCTGCTACCAATTATCCTCCCAGAACCAGGCCAGATTTCCATTTCTGATCTCCCAGAAACTATGATTTTGGACTAGGGCCCTGTTCTCCCATGCCCTATTCCAAATTGAAGAACCTTTTACTCGTCCTGTCATTCTTATGAGGTTCTTCTCGTGCCAATCTCTTGCATACTTTTGCTTCCATAGTTTTGCCCAGGGGGCTTGAATTTCCTTTAGCCATCTCCACCAGATTTTGGCTCCTAGAACTCTGTTAAGAATTCCTGGATCATGAAGACCCAAGCCACCATGGGATTTTGGTTTGCATACCTTGTCCCATGCCATTAGGGCCCATTTCTTCTTTTCTTCACCTTTCCCCCAGAGAAAGTCTCTTTGAATGTTTCTTATATTAGTAATTGCACTAGTTGGTGCCAGAATGGCTGATAGCATATAGATAGGGATACTTTGGAGGATAGCCTTAGCTAGAATCAACCTCCTTGCTAGATTTAGGGCTCTATTTGTCCATTTACTAATCTTATCTTTTAGCTTATTGGTCATTTCTTATTCAATCTTAGACATAGATAAAATTGTTTCAATCTTTTTTATGTTTGTATTTGAAATTAGGTGACGTAGTTATTATGTTTTCTATATGTTACATGGTGTTATTAGTCCCTGCCCATGGCAAAGCAGGGACTATAGCGATCGATAAATGGTTGACCATTAATTAATCAGTTCTTTGACCAATAATTTTAGCGCGTTACGAAATTTTAATCAAACTTTTGCGTCGTAATTTGGCATCTCTCATATTTTAACCAAAGTTTCTAATTCGACCTCTTATTGGAAACTCCACATGTCCCGAGACAACTTTACATATCCAATTTGTTTTTATCCAAAGTCAGAGAAAACTTTACATATCCAAAAAAAATTATCCAAAGTCCTAGACAACTTTACATATCCAAAAAAATTATCCAAAGTCTGAGGCAACTGATATCTAAAAGAACTTATCCAAAGTATGAAAGGAAGGTGCTTTAATTTCTCATGACACTTGTTGCACTTCTCATTATTTATCATCTACACACTTGTTGCACTTCTCATTATTTATCATCCACGTGTCTTAGTTTCAAGTTATTTTTTTTTATATCACATTGCCCTCTTTCGCTTTTTCTTCTTGTAGAAATAATTCATTCCTCTTCTTCTTCCTCTTCTTCTTCCTCTGAATGATCTGTGAATTCCCACTTCCTCTGAATGATTGCTGAATTCATTCAGCGAAATGAATTAATTTTGAATGATTTGTGAATTCATTCAGCAAAATGAATTAATTCAATTCATTCAGGGAAATGAATTACTTCATTCACAGGGAGAATATTGTTGCAATAGCTGACTAGGAGTTCAATTGCCAAAGGGTGAATCTTTGAGAAAGCAATACCTGGCCAAAAGTTGTACAGGAGTTGCCACAGAAAACATGGCTAATTGCCAAAGGGTGAATCTTTCAGAAAGCAATAGCTGGCCAAAAGTTGTAGCAGAAGCTGCCACAGAAAAGCTGGACATAGGCTACAATCTTGCAGAAAGCAAACCGACCAGAGGCGCAAAGCTGCAATCTTGCAGAAAAACTGGCCAGAGGCGCAAAGCTGCATTCTTGTAGAAAGCAATATCTGTAAGAAATATATGTAATAGCTGCCACAAAAAATATGGACAAAGGTTGCAATCTTGCAGAAAACAATAGCTACATGAAGCTGCCACAAAAAAAAGTTAGACAGAAGCTGCAATCTTACAGAAAAAAGGGCTAAGAATTTCTGGGTAATTTGACAAATTTGAGAATTTCGTTTTAAATAAATGTTATACTTCTACGTAAAACTGTATTTTCTACAATAATATTGAATTTTCATGAAAATTGTATTTTCTACAATAATATTGAATTTTCATGAAAATTTGATCTAGAGATTTCTAGATTTGAGATTAGATATTTTGCTTATATTTGCAGTTTGATAAACTTTCCAGGAATCCAATAACATTAAAAGAAACCCTAGTTTTAGATGTCTTCAGTTGAAACTTGCAGAAAAAAGTTGAAACTTGTAGAAAACAATCACAAAATTAATGATGGGGAGATGGATTTTGGAGATTCTGAGAAAAAAATGAGGGCAGATGGAATTGCATTTAGAATTTTCTGGTTTTAAAATTTTTTCCTTACCTTGGAGGCATCTTTTCTAGTTGCTGCAACACTTCAAGGGATTGAAGCCTCTGGAATTTCATAGGCCTCTGAAATCTTCGGGTTCCTTTATCTTGAATCATCACCAGAGCCATTCATGAGCACAATGGAGCCATTTAGGAGCACAATGAAGGATAGACATATCAGAGCAAGCAAAAGCCCATCCAAGCCCGTCCAAAGCAAAATCTCGTCCAAACCAAACCAATGCCTTGCATCCAGAGACTTATTTTTCGCAAAGCCCTAATTATTCATTATGTATTGCATATATAAATGAGAGTCCCTGTGATAGCTGCAACACCTTGATCACTAGAAGGGGAATGAGCCTATACTCGTAGAGTCCCAGGGCCAACAGAGTTGTTGTTTTGCTTTACAAATCTTGGCCCCCATTATCTATGCAATGGTCATATGCTTTCCTTCACTAATTTCCACTGCAACAATTACCTTCATGGACATTGACCATCATGGGAACTTAAAAATAAAGGCTTGTGATAATGTTCTATATCCCTGGGACTCTTACCTCCAGAAAGCTTGCTACTCCTAGTCCCATAGCTTATTACTCCTGGTCCCAATGAGTTGTTGCTATGAAAATCCTTGTCGTCATTATCTTCTTTGCAATGGTCAGATGCTTTCCACTACTACAATGACCATGCCCAACATGGAACCTTATACAAAGATATACTTCTCTCATCATTGTCATCAAACTGCCATAAATTTTCAAGGTAACGAATTAGGCAACATTCGCCTGCACCAGAATATTTAAAACCATGCCCAACATGGAACCTTATACAAAGATATACTTCTCCCATCGTTGTCATCATACGTGCCAATTTAAATTTCCAAGGTAAGGAATTAGGCAACATTCGCCTGCACCAGAATATTTAAAATATCGTTTATCTTCAAGACATACCCAACTTTCTTTCTCATTTTCCAGTGATGAAGCGAAACTGCTAGAAACTTTGCAACGCAAAGATGACTGGGATTGTTAAGGCTTTATATATGGAAGCTGGAGCAAACAGAAAGCAGGAACTCCACCAAACTCATAGACAAAGATCAACATGGAAAAACGCTAAGAGATCAACATAATCTATTTCAAATCAAGCCAAAATTATGCAGATTAATCTATTTCAAATCAAGCCAAAATTATTCGAATCCGCAGGGCTTAATTTGGCTCAGAGTCTAATTTGTCTCAGAACCATAGTAATTGATTATATCAAACATATCTTCAGTGTCATGTAGAGCACGATAGCACACAGTGGCTAGAGTGGCATACCCTAGTCATTTCCATATTCACACATCCCATTGACAGGAATGGTAGCTCACTAAATAAACGTGTGGTTTCTTTTTCTATTTTTCACTAAACGCATGGTTTCTTTTTCTATTTTCACTGAACGCGTGGTTATATTTTCAGAGTTTGATGAACACGTGGTTTCCTTTTCTATTTTCACTAAACGGGGGTATATCTGCAGAGTTTTAGAAACACTAGTTCATCTGCATAATCAAGGCGAGGAATAAATATTTGACGGCTTACATGCCCTATTATGCTCTATTATTTTATTTTAGCAATGGAAACACTGATTTAGTTTAATGATTTGTTATGAATAATTCTCATTTGGATGAAGACTCCTGCATTTGAGCAATGGAAATATTGAATTAGTTTTGTATATCCAAGTATATTTATATTTGACATATTTGATTGGGTGTGATGCTCTGATCTCGTTTGATTGAATGGATTTAAGGTACCACTCACTATACTGGGCGTCCATTTTGAGAAGGAATTAATGTTTTAGCATACTATGTTTACAATTAAAACAAATTACCGGCAGGGACTACTAGCTGCACGTAGCACTTGTTTGAAAAGAGAATAGAGAATGAAGAGTAAATATTACAGTTCACTGTTAATTTGAAATAATATTTATGATGTAGATTCATACTTTCTATTTTAAACAAAGGTGGTTCTCAATAATAATGTAGTGAGAAAAAGTTGATCATGGTAATGGAAGTAGATGAAGTGATTGTGTGATGTGGTGGATAAATGAGTGATTAATCCACCATAATAGAAAGGATACCTTTAATAAGGGAGTTGTCTTTAAAGAGACTTTTTGGAAGCTTTTCCGGTGGGTTTTTCCGGTCAAAATCTGGCGGCAATTTATTGAAATCGCAAGTTTGATAGCTAATTTCTGCACAATCAAAGCGTCCCAGGGGTTTGTCAGGGTGCTGAATCCAAATATGTAGTTAAAAAACCATTTTAAATAATACAAATCAAGATTTATCCTCAATTTTTTCCGGCGGATTCCGTCACCGGAATCTCCAAAAAGTTGCACTAAAGACAACTCCGTAATCAAACTTTGTTCAAATTATTCCACGACGAAACATATTTTTGTCATTCTCAACTAAAATGTTCATTCACGAATATATATATATATATATATATATATATATATATATATATATATATATATATATATAAAATCCTGCCCATGTCTACATGGTTTCTACATTTAATTTAGGTTGTCCTGTCAATTAACGTTTCCCATGCGAGACTTATTAAAGTTATCTATTCTTAAATAAATAAACGAAATATATATATGATCTTGCTCTCGTCAACCGTCGAACCATTGATACGGTCCCTATATGGTTTTTACATTTAATTTAAGGTGTCATGTAAATTAACGTTTCCTGCGAGACTTATTAAAGGAGTTGTCTTTAGTGCGACTTTTTGGAGATTCCGGTGACGGAATTCGGCGGAAAAAATTGAGGATAAATCTTGATTTGTATTATTTAAAATGGTTTTTTAACTGCATATTTGGATTCAGCACCCTGAAAAACCCCTGGGACGCTTTGATTGTCAATAAATTAGCTATCAAACTTGCGATTTCAATAAATTGCTGCCAGATTTTGACCAGAAAAACCCACCAAAAAAGCTTCCAAAAATCTCTTTAAAAACAACTCCTTTTGATTTTTCTTTCAAATTTACTACAGAACAAAAATTAATAAAAAAACAAATAACATATAATCTTTATTTTAATGTATAATTATTTTTGTTTTATTTTAATCCAATCAAAATGTCAAAATGTTTACAGATAATACATTAAAACATTTCTTGCATACTAGATTAAAAAACGCCTCCAATAACCAAAGTAACGCCAACAAAATATAAAATTCAATGGGTTATGGACATTGACTCTACATACATTATAACACGGTTATGAAACATGTATGTGAAAACAAGTATAAAATTTTTGTGTAAACTAATACCTAAAATTTAAATTAACATGCATTTAATAATCAACGCATGGACAACTCATTAATCCATGTAGCATTCATGAGTCAGCAAAGGTTAAATTCCAGCGAAAGAATGACAACCTCAATAAATCCAAGCACCATGAAGTAAACCAACGATGAAGGCACTACTGAAATGGTCCAAAGCAAACATGGAAAAATTTATTCGTTATTAACGTGGCTGGAATCAGCATTTGCATTAGCACCGAAGCATGAGTTGAAGATATCTCCTTTTAATCAAAACAAAACTAATAGGTTTACACCTATGGTGCTAGATGTGTGAGAGAAAATCAATGACATTTTATTAAGGAAACACCTCTTGTGTTACCAAAGTACGTCAAGTAATGACGTAATTGTAGTATGATCACTGTCAAATCATATTTGATAGGATTTATCGATTAAATTATAGCTAATAACATTTTAAATAAATGTTAATAAAAAAATTACAATAAATAAAAAAATAAATTTTAAAGTTTTATCTTATTTAATGAAAAATTATTTAATAAATTTGACCAAAATAATGTATAAACCTAAAACCAATGCATAATACTTATATGTATATATATTAAAAAATATTAAAAAAAAATTGAGCTATTAAATTTATATAAATTTAGTGTTTTTGAATTTTTCAATATTCAACCTAAAACCAATGCATAATACCTGTGGCGGGTGTATATATATATATATTTTAGTTAAAAAATATTAAAATAAAAAAGTTGAGTTATTAAATTTATATAGATTTAGTGTTTTTGGATTTTTTAATATTTTGAATTTATTTGTACATTTTATGTATATTTTTATTAGTTTTAATTAAATTTTGGAAAATTTATTAGAATGAGAAATTTGAGTTAGTAAATGTGTACAAATTGAATTTCTCAAAGTTTTTGTTTGTTTGTTTTGATTATGTTTATATATTTAAAAATGTATTTTAAATAACTAAAAATAACAATTTAGTTCAATATTGTATCATCTTGTTCTTGTAAAAACACAAAAATATATAACAATTAAAATTTACCCTCTAAAAACCTTTCTTATATCATGTCAAATTTATAATACAAATGGGATAAATTGGTAGTGGGATGAATATTTTTTGTCTCATAAATGGAATTAAGGACACATGATACTTGCCTCAACACATTATGTTCTTGACATTGTATCAAGAGGAGTAATGTTGATAGGCTCAAATATTGTAGGATTTTTCCTATAAGATTTTTTTTTTTTTTTAAACCAGAAGTCATTCCCTAATTTAATTGATGTCTAATGAATTGTGTTTTTAAAGAAAGGTGTCATTCTTCATTGTAATGAATACTTTGACTCTTTCCACCTCATGTTTTTGTTTGTAATCCCTTTCACCATGGCTTATCTAGCATTTAAGAATGAAGTTGTAGTGTTATAGGCCATGTGGACATTAATAAGACAATTCACGTTTTGTTAAGAAATTATAAGAAGTATGAGAGATCAAAATCACAACTCTATCTCCCATGAGAAAGGCTTTTTGCTTTTTTTCTGAAGCCTTGATAAAAAAATTCATGGGGTGGTAGCCAAATTAAAAATCTCTAAATTCCTCTCTATAAGAACATTTGCTTTCTATGATGAAAGGATCCTTAAAATTCTTCCTATCTAGATGTGGCTATATCACTTTTGTATCCCAATGGAAGCTAGACAAAAACTGACCTACTAGGTGGTCACAACATTGGAAGGTTTTTGGATAAAGTTGTTTATAAAGTATGTTAGCCTTCTTATGCATGAATTTGTGTTGAGATAAACCTCAAGAAGGGGCTTTCTAAAGTCATTCCGCATATCTATATGGATGGTGTCATATTTAGGAACTTGATTATGAATAACAACCATTTACAATGACATTGGTAAACATTGCAAGAAAGGACCAACCACTTTATCCATGCCATTCAACAACGAATGCAAACAATAAATAGAAGGAAACAAACATAACTTATAAAACCACCCTCCAAGGCTAAGACATTTCCCCCAAGTTACTATCCTAAAAATTATTTCAATTTTCTTAAAAAATATGTGAACATACAATTCTAAACAATACTTAACAAAGAAAAATGGTGCAAAAAAGAGAAAAAAAAATGAAGCTAAAAAAAATGAAAATAAACGTAAAAATCAAAGATAGACCAACTAAATATGGAACACATCATATCTACTGAACATCAATTCCCTACTAGTAACCAAAGGCATAAAGCTTAAAAAAATCTCAAGAATGTGGGCCAAAGTAAAATGAAACCTTGCGCCCAAAGAGATCACTAAAAATTACTTAATGCACAACACAAAAGCTATACATCTTCAATATATGTTTTTAGGAAATTAATTTATGAAGCGGTGTTCAAGATAATGATTTAAAATCTCAATTGGGTTTCAAATAATGAATAATTTCTCTCTAATTTTACATCATATTTTATGTGTTTATTAATTTTCCTTTCCTTGTCTGACTATTAATAAATCATTTTTTTTTTTGGTATCTATTAGACTAACCTAAGTACCAACGGGGGATTTGAACCAGTGACCTATCGCAAGGAGTGCCTTAAAAGCGCACCCATTCACCGTCAATCCAAAGCCCCGTGGGCGAATATTAATAAATCATTACATATCTTGCATTATTATTATATTTTCATATGCTTATGGCGTTATCTCCCTCTTGGAGCAAGACCTATGGACTCCTCATACATATTGATGTTATATAGATATTGCGCCAAAATAGAAGTAGAAGAAATTGCACTGCACTACAAAAGTATTTTACCTGCACCAAATCCCAATGTATTGAATCTCTAATGTTGTTTTATATCTCATAATTCTCCTTGTATTTGTTGTTGAAAAATGTAGCAAGAAAGTTTCAATTTGATTTTTCCTTGGTCAAATTGAGAAAATTTGAATTTCCACATTAGCAGACAACTTGGATGCAATTAATTTGTGTGACATGGCTTGTGTCACTTAGTTTACTTAGTAAATTCGAGTTAGAGGGCTTGGATTTCAGTTAAGCATGCGTGATTGCTAATTTGTGGCAATCAAGGTCGGTTATTTCAAGTTGTTTTCAGTTAAACTAGTTCTAATTGTTCGAGGAACTAGTGGAAGGCCAGTTGTGTAGTGGGACAACAGTCTAACTTGTTGATCATCCAATTAATTGATCAATCAACCCAAAATAGCTAGTGCATGCAGAGAAGTTTAGTTCCCCAGTTGTGGTGGAGATTCCAAGACAATGTAACATCAATCGTAGAAATTTCGCAAGAAATTTGGAGGAAATTCCTAAATAATAGAGGCCTAATTCCTTAGGAATTGCGCAAGGAAATAGGGGCTCAAGCAGAGGTAGAGATTGACTAATTCTGGGTCAGAGCTTCTTATTGAGTAGAGAGATCAATTATTCACTTGCAAGTTGAGATTAAACCGAGCTAACAATTGTAATACATCTCTATTCATCTTATTCATGCAAGCAGACATAAGGGGTTTTTAGAAAATTGCTTTCCCATGGAAAAATATTGTGCATGTGCATTGTTTCTTATTGCATGTTTGTGATTGATGTTCTAAATTGTGAATTGAATTCCACAGAGCAATAGAGTAGGATTGTGTCCTGTGATTTCGATTAGAATTTCATGACCAGTTACAATTATACACCATAATTTCTACATTTGTGACTAATAACATTATTTTTTTCAATCTCCATATCGATATATTTGTTTGTTTCAACTATATCACATCTTTCATTACTCCTTAATTCAACAATAATACAAACCATGAATTTACATTTTCACTTCCATTTTCCCATCATTTAGATATCTAAATTTTGTAATTGTTTATTTGAATTTTCATGTGTTAAAGGAAAGACATAGGTCCTTAATTTCCAATCATGATTCTACATTTTTGTATTTATTCACAGGTTGAGTCAATCAAGTATCAACCCTTATATAGCAAGGGAATTCCAAAATTATTATTACATCAAAGGTGTGTTTCTGTGGGATTGGGTTGGGCAACATTGTTCATCCTAGCCAATAAGATCCATCCATTTTTTACCACTTGGAACTCTAAATAGTGCAATACACCAACCTCACCACCAACAATGCTTGGCACTTTGAACAATTCGAGTCGTCAACCTCACTTCTAACAACTCTGACCTGGTCAACGCAAAGCTTTCCAAGAATGCTCGAAGAAGGCAATCGAGAAGAAGTCTCACACACCAGATCCGAAGAGCTGGCTTATCATTTGAATCCACACTCACTCCTGTAACCCCCCCCTACATTATTCTCTTATTCTCATGTAGTATCTAGAAAAGTAGCATGAGGCCCTCCAAATTCCATATGAACCCCAAACCTCTTAGTAGAACCAACAACCATATCTGCTCTGAACTCCCCCATAGATTTCAATATCATCAAAGCCAACATATGTGCCCATGAAAACCTTAACACTGGTGGCATGTGCATTCTTGATGAAATCAAAGGAATCCCAAACCTCCCCTTTAGTTATGGGATATTGGACCAAAACCCCGTTGATATCCTTGGAATTACTGTAATCAAAATCCTTCAAAACAACCTTCAGGATCTTCATATCAAGGGTGCCTACCTGAATCAACACGACTTCTACTGTAGCTGAAACAACAAACGATGGGATACCCAGAATATAAATGAATAAATACTTTATTAAAATTGATGAATTACAGATGATGCTGTTTACAGTGGGGATGCCTGGCTTATATATCGCCATGGACACCCTTTCGGAAAGGGCATGATCTTATGATCGTGCCCTTTCGCCTAACTAAACCTAAATTAAATAATAAATCTAAAATTAACTATTTTTTTCATAACAGTAGCATTCCTTTTATCGAGCAGAAACGTGTTGAACATGGGCAAGTTGATGAGATCTGTAATCATCATTTGGAAACTCAAGAGTGGCTCTAGCCTCTCCCGGGCAATCTCTTCCTGGTCAAATTTTTGTCTTTCTCTTTGAAGTTGTCCTTTGAGTTGCAAATTTCCATCAATCATCTTACTCTAAGCATAACCAAATGCACCAATGGAAAATTTTCATCTGCAAGTAAGTAAGCATTGAAGTAGAAGGTTACTTTTCGTAATAGAGTTTTATCAATATTTTTTCAAATAATCTTTTATCTAATATTTATTCTTTTATGAATAAGGGTTTTTATATTTAATGATTTAGTTTTCGAAGATGATCTTCCCAAATTTTCTATTCCTTTAGTGTACTTTTTCAACTTTAGAAGTAATTACTAGTTTATAATAATCCTTGGACCACAAAAAAGCCTTATCATGACGAGTAGTCAACCTTTGTACTCTTTATTGTAAGCATTAGCTTTAGCTCTTTTATTAATAAAATCTTTTTCAATATGCTAAAAAAAAATTAAAATAATTTTCCTTAATGTCACAAAGCCTTTTTGTGAAACTAACATATCTATTATAATTGTATATGCTATTAGTGAAAACAAATATATAATTGAAAATAAATAAATCACAATCTCTTATATATGTGCATGCAATGGAATGATCCATTCATTGCAAATGAACATGTTGGAAATCATCATAAAAGCATAACCTTTAACCAAATATGTTAAAGGTTTCTTTCTCGCAATATAACCTAATCATTGAAAAAAGATAGCCCTTATCAATAAATCCAAAAGACACTATAGTGTTATAAAAAAACAACGGAGTCTAAAAATAAGTAAACTATAAAATCAAAATAAAATTTCGTTTATGCATCAAACTTAAACTAGCAATTCTGCTTGAAGGTATAAAAAGTACCTCGTTATAAGGTTGAAAGGCTGAGAACTTTTATTTTTTAAATTGGTTGAGTAAACTATGATTATGTGATTGTATGAAGGAAAGTTTAGCATTTTCTCCTCATGAAGTAATGCCTGAGAAGGTGTGATGTGGTGCATAAATAAGATGCGACATGATAGTAATGACCAAACTAATTTTGAGTGTGAAACATCGTGTCATGACAAAAGTAACTTTGAATGCAATACAACATGTATTGCTCTTAAAAAAAGGTTTCGTGTTAGTTATTTATCTTATGTGTATCACTTAAAAGAATTTTAGTCTTTTATGTAGTTTAAAAAAAAATTTGAATTATGCACATCACACTAAAAGGAACTTTGGTTTCATGTGTATCACACCTCTTTTAGGCTTGGGTGTGACTTGTTGATTCAAGGAGATCGCCATATGTACCTTTATGTACTCAAAGTTTTGACACAACATGCCATACATGAAAATAAATTTTCTTTGGTCATAAAATTTCACATTGTTGTAAATTGTGTCTGGTCGTGACAAACCACATCACATGAAAGTTTAATTTTGTCTGACATATTGCATTAGGTTTGGGACATTACAATATAACAAATTTCTTAAAACTTTCCTTTCTCACAACACATCACATCATGTTAATTTCTTTTTTCATGTGACACATTATGATTTCTCAAACTTTCCTTCATTGTAACAAAGGGGAAATTTCTAAACAAACTCCCTTGCAATATATCAAATCTCCTCATCCCGGAAGGTGTATACCAGTTGGTGACATGGTGTTTTGTTAAGGTACTCCTTCTGTAAAGGCCATAGGTTCAACCCTTAACTTACCCATATCCTCAGAAGGGGCATACATGGGAACCTAGACGTTACAGTGGTATCAAGGTTACAATGAGTGTGTATGTGTGTGTGTGTCACATCTCCTCAAATTTCCTATCTCCATGACAGAGTGCATTGTTGATCCACTTACATAAAAATTTGCACAAATCGTCCTTGTTCGTCCTAAAAAGACTTAAAAATAAAGCTCCTAAAATAACTAAAATTCAAAGTCTCGGTAGGTGGGGACCCCTCGAGACATAAGGACTATTGGCATGATATCATTTTGCACATTGTGTTATAAGAAGTCATACATGCTTTTGATATGCTTATATATACGTTTCATATATGGTCTCAAAGTTTTTTTTGTTATACAGGCAGTGTTGATGACTTCATACAATATTATTATACCCATGCTTTTGCTTATTCACACGATCAATCTTTGGTATGTAAAAATGATGAATACTCACTTAATGGGGCAATCATGTCTACATTTATGAATACAAATACATAGTGAGAATCCCTTGACTATGACGCAGATGACACATATGGCAGTGAAAGCTTTCCTTATTATAATATTAATATAAAGACCATGTGACAAATCCCTCCCTCTAAAGTGTGAACTATAGTCATGATGGTATGATTATCTATTATAAGTTTGCCCCATTGATGTATACTTTAGTAAGTTGGCTTGGTATATATGATATACATTCAACATATAATCTATATAGCTGGCATGGTCTAGGACAATATGAATATATGATCATAATATTGTTTCCTATATAATGAAACTTAAACTCATCGACATTGCATTGTGTTAATTGTGACACATATAGTTTTAAAGGGCTCATGGTCTAAGTTGTTGAAAATAGCAATAAGAAATGATAAAAATAGAATCCAGAATATTCCAATTTTAATTTGTCCTTGAATTAAAATTCGAATTTAGTCTCACCAGCTGCTTGAAAAATAAATAATTAATTCATTATGGATTAATTAGTTGGAGAAATTCAAGTTAGAAGTCTTTTTGCAGTCATGCAATAGTTATCGCTTAAATTAAGGAGATTATCCCTTAATTACGGATATAATATTGAGTTATATTTGAGTTGTAATTAGTTAGCTCAATTTACTGAGTTAAGTCCAGTTAAATTAGTTCCAAATTGTTTGAGGAACTAATTGTGAGTTATCAGTCAGTTGATGCATGCATGCACTCAACAAGTGTACTCCAGATAACTGAAGATTCTCTCATCAGAAACTCATGCATGTCTATTATGAGAAAGACCTAGTTGAGCTAAATGTCAAGGACAGGTTACTATTAGTTGCATGTGTTTTCCTATAAAGGAAACTCATCCATGCAGTCAAGGTAAGGTTCCTTGAGGATTGTGTAGTTCTAACAGGGTGTAGGATCAATGTGAGTGATCAGTCTTCCACTTGGTAACAAGAGGATCACCCAAAGAAACCGCGCAAGGAAATAGGAGGCTTGGAGGGCGGAGGAGAAGGCTTGTGAGAAGCTTCGATTGCCTGTGAGCATCCAGGAGGATTGTACTGAGAGCTGGCTAGCTGTGAGAGCTAAGGCTTTGTATAATTCCTATGTATTTCCACCTTGTATGATAATAAAGATAGTGGGGTTTTTAGTTGAGGCTTTCCCCAAAGTATTTTCATGTGTATTGTGCATTGATGCTTCTTCTTCTGATTATATGTGTTCAGCTCAATCTTGCCCAATATTTAAGCTTCCGCAAGTTTGATAGTAGAAGTAGATTATAGTATTTTTCTTTGGTATATTGCATTATCGAGTTAATCTACAGTCATATTTTCTACATAGATCTCAGAGGTAGATTTGTAGAGAATTTGTAGGAAATTCTACATAAGGGCTATTATAAAATTATTTAAGAAAATGGCCTCTCCATGCTAATATCTTTAGCTATCATTATGAGGAAAAAGATAAATTCATAAATATTGGCTTGAATTTTATACATTTTTCACTACATTCTATAAGGGACATCTGATACATGTTATGTTTATCTCTCTCTCTCTCTCTCTCTCTCTCTCTCTATATATATATATATATATAAAGTAGTCATACTTTGATTTATGCCATAGCCAAGGGGGAATATCTCAAACTAGCCGCCTTACACATTTCTCTTGCACACAGTGCTTTTCCTTCTCTACAATGTTACCAGTTTGTAGGCAGTCACACCAATAGTGAGATCCCCCACATCCCCAAAAGGTGATGTGTGGTATACTTTGAATAGAATGTTTTGGGTCTCTCTAGTGAGATCCTTCCCCTGGGACCCTTTCCACTGCTTGTAGCTCCATGCTTCTAACCTCGACTTGTATGAGTCCCTGAAGTTGCTGGCAAAGCTACACTGAGCAACCATTGAAATTCCTATTGCCATTGTTATGGGTACAACCTTGTTCCCATATGGCAGTGGTCTCAAACTTTCTCCCATAGATAAGGTATGAGGAGACTTTCCCATAAATATTGTCTGTTGTGGAAAAATAAATCTATTTCCCCCTTACAATTCTAAGTGCTCTTCTACATAACAAGTACAACTTCCACAACCGAGGAGGGTTTCTACATCCAAACTATTTGCCTAATCTTAACGTTCAATCCATAAATTGAGCGATCTATCTGGCGTTGATGAATATCCATGTAGGATACATACTTAACCAATTATATGAATCTGATCTCATATTCTTTTACCATGTAGTTTCCCTATGCCAAAGCATGGAAATCCCCTACTTGTTGTTTTTTTTTAATATGCTAGTAGATACTTCTTCTTGAACCTTTCCTCAAATAACTCATAGGTAACTATGTTAGGAGTGAGGTGTAGTTATCGCTCAAGGTTTCCACACCAATTTAGGGTGCTATCTATGAGCTGAAATATCATTGTCTTAGCGTTCGAAATAGAAGTATACTCTCTTAGTGCAAAACAACTTGTCATTCCCTCCAACCAAGCTTTTGCTCATTCAATAGGATGGCCTCCCACAAATATTGGGAGCTTAATCTTCTAGAACTCTCTAGAAATGTCCTCAGTTGGAGGTCCTCTATCAAAGTCCCTCTAACCTTCGAGGTTGCCTACCCTTGATGGATGGTGCTCTAATTCCACCTATGTGATTTGACACCCTCTTAAGGTCTTGTTAATTGCTTACAATAAGTGCATGATAAGAGCCAACTTTGGTGATGGAAATGGTGGTTCTAGTGGAGTTGGCACTTGTGATGACTCTCATTGGCCTCAATTCCCTCTTATCCTCACCATTTTTAAGTGGTTAAATATCTATTTGACACACAAGGTTCATTAGTGCAACTTGGGACATTGTCATCTCTTACTTGTTTCACACATGTGTACGAAATGAGAGATGTAAGATTTCTTTAACTATGTTCGTGAAGGAGAATTACTAATACTGAGTAAATCCTCATGAACCTGCTAAATTTTCTCAAGTGTTAGCTCTATATAACCTACTAACTTTCTCTTAGTATTAGCTAGGTTACTGCCATGTTGTATCTATTGATAGTCTTTGTTACCTTCCTATAGTGTCAATTTTTTTAACAACCTTAATTTTAATTAAGTATTTATTTAATTAACATTAACTGATTACCCTTTATCATAATTAATTAATCTTAGTTATTGAACATTTTTAAATAGTTAGTTAATTAAATAATTAATTAATTTTTATTACTTAAAACATTATACTTAAATTTAATTAATGTTTTTTCAGATAAAGTGATTAATAATAAAAATAAAACATGACCAAGTGCTTAATACGGACTTCAAATAAGCATTCATTCGCACCTATATCTATCACTGGGTCCACCCTCCCAAGCCTTTTCCGCATTGCTTTTCTCTCCTCCCTCCGATCTCCGATCAATTCTGGATCGTTGATCAGGCGCTTGATCCGATGGTTGGCGATCAGCCTGTCCATCCAAACTTGTGCGACTTTCTCCCACCGTCGATCTGTCCTCATCGGATTTGATGGTTCACATCGATATCGGGCTGACATCAAGCTCGGAGATTACCCGCCCGAAAAGCAGTTTTCTCTCTCTCCTCTACTACTACGTGTCGTCCAATCAGTGGAATCAGGCGACCTCCCCTTTTTACCACTCACGGTTTTTTCTCCGCCCGAAATACCATCTCCGTTTATAAGCCTGCCTCTCTCCCTAGTTATCGTTTCGAATTTTTCGCGCCCGATGACCGTTGACTTTATTCATTGACGGCTGCGACGGTTCCTCCAGACTCCTCTCCCTCCAGCGCCTCAGGTTAATCTCCACCTTCCATCCCATGATTCAGAACTATGCGACTTAATCTTGGCTGCTATTAATCTGAAAGCCTCGTTCGTTGATTCCAATGGTTCCCGTGTCTGGAAAAGCGGTCAACATCAACAGAAGAAAAAGTACCTCAGGCAATACAAATTCAAGGAAGCACAACAAAATAAGGAGCATAAAGCAAAGCCAAAGGAAGAACAGGAAATCAACTCAAATGGAACCACAGTGGCATATTACAAAATCAATAACACAAGTAATGAAGGAGAGAACCCGGTCAAATATGAAAAGAAGAAACAACCAACTCAGGAGCAAAAAGTCTATAAGCCATGAAAAATTGTCAGAGAATCCATGACATGTAAATTTCTCTTTCTAGCAGGTTAGTTTGTTAGGCAGTACACAAGAATACTCATAAAAATACATGAAGTCTTGAACCCCAGCCTAGGAGAAGAGACTACGTTCCTATCTCATGGCTTAGATGTTTATCATTTTGCAGTCGTTTGTAAAAGGAGCTTGCTTCAACAAAACTTTTGATAATATATCAACTACCTGACCTTGTTAAAAATAATAATAATAATAACAATAATAATAATAATAAATAAATCAATTACTAACAAATATTTGTGGTAAAGGGGTGGCGGGAGGAGGATGGCTTATATATAGCCTCAATGGAAAATTGGTAGGGAGATACTTTTGGGGATTGGGGCTAATGACCAATGATCAACCAGAGTTGTATGGTTTATTGCTAGGCATGATTTTGGCTAAGGATATGCAACTGCCAAATATCATGATCCTAGGGGATTCTCTTATTACGATCCAACATCTGCATAAATGTTCTTGGCCAAAGGAAAACCATCTCAAGCTTTTGTTACAAAGAGTATCAAGGATTCTGGATGACTACTTGCAAAAATTATTCTACCATGTCCTTAGACATCAAAACACTGAAGCAGATAGTCAAGCAAATCATGCATGTCTTCTCACAATGATGCAAACATATATTAATGAAACTCACGGGTGGTGAAGCATACCTTGACCCCTCCCTCCCTTTCTCTAAGAATATTTTCATGACACAAGATCTTCGTTATAACCATTTATCCCTATGTTTCAAATCTTTCAATGGTATCTTCACAATAAAAGGAGGGCATTCCTAGCTTGGTGTAGTGGTATTCTCTACCACAATGATGGATGCAGCAGGGGATAAATCGACATTCCCACATGATTTGCATTCAAGGAGTTGGTGACACCCTTCGACACATGACTCCCACCTTAGTTGGTGTTCGTTTCTATGGCTTCGACATTTGTGAATTGTAATGGAGACATTCAAAGCAAGGCATGTGGGATGCCCTCTATGTTGTTTAAAATAATCACTCTTCATCAACCTAGAGCTCATAATATTCCCCTTTTAGGCCAATTCAAGACTTGGTTTTGTTAGCGGTGGAGGAGTTTCAAGATGTTCTTTAAGCGCCCATTGGATGTTTCTTCATCTCAACTAGGATGCTTGCTAAATTGGCCTGACTGTAGCAATTTCGGAATGAAAAGAGCATATTCATAAGATTATTATTTTTGGAATATTAGAAGGGCCTTGGTAGACATAATTTGTTATGCCCAAGCTTCCAAATGCCTTAGCATAAGTTCAATCTCTTTTCTCAAGATCCCTCCTCCACATGTAGGCTTCTCCTTCCTACCTGATAGACCTGTTTGTTCTTCTCAATTGATGGTAAATTTGTCTCCTGGGTGCCTCAGTCTCCTCCCATACTTTTTGAAGTTTCACACTTTTTTCATATGTATTTTCAATGTCTTTCGCCTTCCTTTCTATCACTCCTTGTAGGTGCATACCTTTATTCTGGCGTTTTGTGGGTTGTTTTGGTCAGTTTGGTTGGCTGCCCCGTAGGTGCAACAAGCTTCAATGGGTGGTCCTTCTCTTGGTAGTCGATTGCCATTCTTATTTCCTATCTATTTTATTCGAGCCCTCTTCTTCTAAGTTTCTATTTCCACTATTCCATTTCTCGTTTTCCCTCCTCCTGAGCTACATTGGTTTCTTCAAAGTGCATTAAGGGAATATTGGCTACCTCCTTTCCTTAGGGTTGCAATGTGGGCATATAATGGAAAAAATCCTGGATTCGGGGGTGGAAATTGGTGCAACAATTGCATCCATTAGTTTGAGTCCTTGCAATTGAAATTCCTGGATACTAATTGGAAACTGCACGAACAAATGAGGACCATTACCATTCTAATGGAGGACATCCAGGACCTGAAAATCAAACTGCCTCACCAAGCTAATGATATGGACACTCTTTTTCAACAAATTGAAGGTATAGAAATCCAACTCTCTGTCAGGCAAAGTTACAACTCAGATTCAGGCACCTCTACTAGGCATGGAGGTCATTCTCTCCCTCACCTTAACTAGCCTCCAGAAGAGGAAACCCATTCTAATCTTTGATGTATTCTCATTGCAAGTGTGATTTTTTCTTAGCTAGTTTTGTAAGCTCTACTCTTGTCATACAATTTTAGTTGCCTCTCTATATAGTTTTTTGGTGATATTGACAATATCCTCCTCATAGGATCAACTCTCAGAAGCATTAATGCAACCATGTAATCATTTCCCGAGTATCTACTGCTTCCAGGCACATATTTTAATATAAATTCTACACATTTTTGTATATTTTTTTGTGGTATATAACATAAAAATAATTTTCTTTTTAAATATAATAATTTATTAGAATACATTGAGTTGGACCTCATGCATGCTTGGGATTTTCATGAGGCCCACATGCCACTCTCTAACGTTGCTGACACATGCCACTTTGGAGAGTTTATGGGACTAGAACCCAATTTACTGATCTCAAAAGGTACGGGATATTATTTGACGTGTATTAGGATGTTAGATTACTGGAATTCAACGATGACATTCTCAAAGATATTATGCAGTATAAGAGATATAAGTGGGCCATCTCAATGATATCTCTTTTCTCATTCCATGGTTGGAAAATCAACCAGTAATTTTAATTTTTCAGCTATAATTCTTATTCTATTTGAGGGTGGTTGAAGTTGCTTTTCTGACATATCTGAGGTTTGGGTTTTATTTTTTGTTATCTAAAAGAGAGTAGAGGATTGAGGCAAAAGAAAACCACCAATAGGGGGAAACGCTGTTGCAGTGAGTGGTTCATGATTTGTTGTACCTTAGAGGGGAGCTAGCCATGGCGACATGCTTTCTCTTACACAAACTATAAAATGGAAGATGAAGATTAGTAGTGGAAAATTGGGGTAAATTTGAGGAAGGAAGATCATGAATCCTTGGTAGTGGCTACACATAATGCCGATGGTTGGACTAAGAATTCACTTTAAGAATATGCAAATAATGTGACAATAGTTGATAAGTCTAAAACTTGTCATCTTAAGAACAAGCAAGATGTTCACGTTCTTCCTATGGTTTGTGCTTCAAAGACTATCTTTGTGCCCCTTGCATTTGGAAATGTGCCATGTTTCACTGTATCAAACTTGAGGTTCTATCTAGCAAGAAATTTCCTACATTTCTAGCTTCCCATGATAGAGCACCAATAACCAACAATAGAGAATGAAGGATTTGCAACAGAAGAAAAAGGATAAGGAGTCATATGAGGAACAAAAACAAGAAAATTTATGACATATGTCCCTGTAATAAACTTGAAAACTCACTTTTTCATTGTGAACCGGTTGCAACCAATGTGGTCACAATTATGGCTACAATATATGATAGGGGATCAAGGGTTTGTCTCCATGAAGTCTCAAGAAGTTATTGAAAGGCTGGATGAATCTTAGCCATGTCAGTAAAGTAAGAATGTCATGTCTAGCCATGAATATCTTGCATTGGGATATATACCTTTCATTTTTAAATTGGGTTGTGTGATATGCTTTAATAAACTCTTTAATTTACTAGTTACTATTTGCCCCTTTTAATGTTTTTTATTTTATTTTATTTTTATATAACATGACTTTTTTTTTCAAGTGATTGCCTACATAGTTGTTTTCAATGCTCATTCCTTGCAAGTGTAGTATATATTAGATAATCCCTATTTGGCTGCTTAATTTATAGCGACATTCATTAAGGGGTACTCCCAAAACGATTTATATCTCTAATGGCACAATTATACCTCCTTATTTTTGGCTTAGGGATTTTCGTGATAGCTGCAAGGGATAAGTATTTGTGGTTTTCCAAGGCAGGAGTAACTCCGACTGAAACAGAACATAAAGTGTCTTGCTTTTGAATTCCAAGGCATTCAAGCCTCTTAAATTATTGCACACACTCAATATTTAAAAATTATATGCATTTAAAAAATGGTGTCTTCACTTAGTGTGTCAGGAATAGATCCAAAACCCTCTAAACTACAAATCAATATGAGTTCTCACTCCTCACTCCCCTCACCTTGTTTCCTCCTCCACTTTGTTCTTTCTTCTTCTTACTTCCCCACTTCAAACCCCCAAAAAGATCAAAAAACAAATGAACCCCCTATCGACTCTCCTCCTCTCGCACCTATGCCTTCCTCCCCCCATCAATGTTAACCACCTATCATAAATGCCATAAATCCCCCCCCACTCATTCGAAGTGAATGCCATTAAATCCCCCCCCATGCTCACTCCTCGAGGCACTCCCCTGTCCTCCCATCCTTGAATTAACTCGAGGTCATTAAATGTCAGGTCACGGGGATAAGAAATAACCAAAATAATATTTCTTCTATAATAAAATAATAGTAGTAATATAATAAGAATATTAGTTTTATGGGTTAATCAAATCAAAATGGATTCATGAGAATCCTAATTAATAAAATGTTGAATTAATAATAATAATTTATTGAAAATTAATTAATTATTGATTAGGATAGATGTTAATCAATCAATTAACCATTAATCGAGCTTGACTGTTAATTAATTATCTAGCATAATAAGTCGCAGGTAGCTAACATATTCGTGCAAGGTGTGGGTATGTAGCTAGCTTACACATACCTCGCATGTATACTAATATTATTTATCAGTGTTAAGCACAAAGAACAATAATCTAGCTGGTAGGTTATTATCCAAATGTAAGAAAATATGACTAGGCTGGGGCATTACATTGAGTTGTGTATGGAGAAGTATTCTCCCTTGCTATACCACACTTCTTACAGAATTCTTCGAATTCATTTTCACGTAATTCTCCACCATTATTTTTCATCATGACCTTAATTTGATTATCTATTTGATTTTCCACACGAGTCTTAAACTCTTTGAAATTGTCAAAGACTTCAAATTTTTTCTTGAGGAAATAACCCCATGTATTCCTTGAGAAGTCATCTATAAATGAAACATAGTACATGGATTTACCCTATGATGGAACCGATCCAAACAAATCACTATGCACCAACTGTAATATTCCCTCTGACGTCATAGAACCAGAGGAGAATCTTACTTGATTCTGCTTCCCATATAAACAATGTTAATAAAAATCAAAATTTAGAGAGTAATTAGATATACCATCTACCATACCATTATTATGTAGTACTGGATGGCCCTTGTGTCTGATATGCCCCATTATTTTATGCCACAACATAGTCTTTTCTCCAAAAGTTGCAAGTGTTTTTCATTCTTTTGCTCCACTCTTAGGAATGTCGAAATTGTTGCAACCATCACTAACAATGCCTCCTAATAACTTATATAGAGTTTCAATCCAATCTCCCCTCAACAAAACCATTACTCGAACCATCCTAAATGTATCCTTTTCAAACACTATTTTTACACCTGCATCACTTATCTTACTTATGGAAATAAAAAGTCTAGCTAATCCTAGGATGTGTATAACACTAGGGAGTGTTCTAATCCTTACACCCATGAGCTTCAAACTGAATTTTCCATGTCCCATGATTCTGATTTTTGAGTCATATCCTAAGAAAACATCACCACCATATAATCTTTTGTACTTGCAAAATCACTCCCTATGAAGAGTCATATGATAGGATGCGCCTGAGTTAACAAACCATGCCTCATGTTCTATGTGTGTACTTGAAGAATCCAAGTACACATCCCCACCTTCATCTAACGAGGTTTTTATTTATGTAGAAGGAGCATCTTCAAATCCCTTCCCTTTCTCAAGAATTTTAGATTTGTAATCTTTTATGTAATTCCCTTCGTTTCCACAGCTTCAACATATCTTATGAACTTTCTATGAGACATATATCTTCCTCTAGATCTCTCACTCAAGGACTTGTTTTTATTTCTACTTTGGGAGCGTCCTGTTATAAACAAGGTATCTTTATTCTAGGTTTCCATGTTTTTCTGTCTTATCTCCTCTAAAAATAAATATGAGACTATTTTATTGAAATTTAAAATAATTAAATTACTACCTTTGGCAACAACCAAACCATCCCACGATTCTAGTAGAGAACATAAAAAACTGATGCACTTATGTTCATCTGAAATCTTAATATCAACATATAATAACTAACTTACCATAGTATTATGGGCATTCATATGCTTTGTCATTGAGTCTCCATCTTTCATACTCACTTGATACAAATTCTTCCACATGAATAATATGTTCACTTGAGACTTAGATTGATATGAAGCCTTTGACTCGTCTCACAACGCCTTTACTGTAGCTTCCCGTGAAACATTTAGTGATATCGAATTTGAGAAACACAATCATATTATGCTATTTTCCTTTCGATCTGTCTTGGTTTAGTTTTCTGTTGACATCTCTATTTGTGTAGTATCCATTTCCACGACGATCCACTAATATCTGTCCACTAATAAATATTCCATTTTGAGCTTCCATGGCTCAAAATTCTACCCATTAAATAACTTGATCATTATCTTTGAACTACTTTCCATTTCCCTTTCACCACAAGAATCACTTCCATAGATCTCCTATTGTAACAGGGTCTACTAAAAGCTTGAGCCAAACCCCTTAGCCATAAAAGCATCCCCTTGTAACAAAAATTCCTTAGATACCATATGTACGTTTTAACCTTGTACAATTAATTGTTACAAATAGATTCTTAATTAAAATAGAAAATATGCAATGACAAACACACACATTAACATAAATATTTTATCATGGAAACCCAAAAATGGGAAAATTAACAAGATTTTTAAATATATATAAGCATGTGCACATTATTGCAATACAATATATATCCCTTAGCAACCATGAATTGCCAATCTATTTAACCTACATTAGAATGCAACCATAATTCCTTAACCAAAACTACAAAACCATGGGCAAAACTATCATACACCACAAAACCAATTTTTGCAAAAAACCATGTGCGAAAAATGGTTGAAAATGAATGCAGAAAACCCCCATTTTTTTAGGCATTGCCACTAACCCCCCAAAACAAGGGGAGGTGGGGGGGGGGGGGGGGATGCTTCCCCCTATCACTGCCCCATCGCATTTGCCTTAATGTTTAGGGCGTAAGGCTAGTCGTGTAAATAATATAACACATACCCAATAATTTTGCTCCTTCAAGGCTAATTCAAAGCTCATTTAACAAAGCCTGATTCTCAAGGTATAAGGTGATAATATGGCATTATGCAAATCAAATATTTCATATTTCCATAAAGGACATGCCATTAATTATTAACTCCCTAACTATGATTCTCACATGATTTTGGTATCCAATTTTATGGAGGCATAAAACACCTTTTCACTTTTTCCTCATCCAAGATAATTTCATTAAAGATTTAGTCATATATTAACCAAGTCACACCATAGAGATTAACTCAACAAACACAACATTTCCTAGAGAGAAAATGAGTATGTGTAAGTAGAGAGATATGTATCAAGAAAGTCCCTTATTTCTCTTTGTGTTTATTTTTGACAACTATTTTATTATAGAGGTATGTAGACAATATTGCTCTTGGTCAATTCAGTTTTACAAGACGAAGAAGAACAATTTATTTAATTACCATTCAAGATAACAGAAGTTGTTGTGAATAATTCTTCACACTTAACCGAGATATCCAAGACACTAAAGCCCTTCAATTTGAAAGAAGCTAAACTTGTTAGAGGCTTTGAGCTCAAAGGCTTATTTTCTCAATATTTATCATCAAAAATATAGGAATTTGTTTGCTAGAATGCATAAGAAACTAGACACAATGAAGTGGAAATGTCAAAAATAAAAGAGAATGAAAAAGTTATAAATAGAATGATGGTCTTGTTATTCAAATTAGTAACAATTCAGGGGAGCAAAACTTCTTCTTCTTTTCTAATATTTTAAAAGAAACAAAAAATAATTAATTGCAACTAATGCATCAACATTAATACTAGAAAGATAGAAGGATACCATAAGTGAGATATCATCCCTTATTCGGTTAGCCAAAATATACCTCTGTAAGCATAAAGGATCTCCTCAACATATTCTCATCACCACCCATATAATTTCCTTTATCTTTGCATGTGACGTTTAACACGACGTAGTTCATGATAACCATGCCTTAAATTAGAAATGATGAACATTACATTAACTATACACAACCATACACAAAGGATGAATATCAACCAATAACATGAATTTACCACGCAAATGAAAGATTTAATAAATGACTTGTAATTGATACTCATAATTCAAATAAATCTAGATTTATTAAACTTATACTTTATTCACGTGTCAAATATTATAGTATTATTGTAAATACTATCTTAAATTAAGTTAAACATTATCATAATTAAAAAGAAAAAGTAAGCAAGATGGTACAAACATGTGGCATTGCATTCAAAATAGTTAGAATTATTATAGGAAAAGTGTTATATTCAGTGATTACACTTTCCAATTTGCATGAAATTGGGGCCTCTTTTACTGATGTGGCGGAGAGAAAGAGAGATATTAATTGCAAGATGTTTTGGACTTTACCTGCTTTAATTTAATTGGTCTATGAAGCACTTAATTTTTACAAATGGCAATGTTCGATTTAAAATGATAATATTTGATTTAAGATGTTATTATATATACAACATGGTATGGTATCACGTATTTTATTTTGAATAATACATATAATTTTTTATTTTTATTTTTTTTTTATCATTAAATTTTTTTACAAATTTTATAAATTGAATTTTAATATTTTTTATTAATATTTAAATTTAATTATTTGTAATATGATTAGTTGAGATCTTATTTTGCAATCATTATATTGGACGTTTCTATTTAATGACCTCATTATATTGGGTGCTCCTATTTAATAACCTCCATTAGCAAGAACCCCATGATAGACTCCCACTGTTACTGCGTGAAAGAGCCAAGCAAGATTCCTGCCACTCACAGATTCCTATGCAAGATTCCCTTACAGTGGGAATTGTCTCCTTCAACGACATAAAATTTAAATTTGAGCTCATGTTCTTCTATTGTGTCTTTATTTGGAGAATTTTTGTAGGACAATTCACTTCCTCAAGATAGAACATCCGGTTAGCATATTAGCCTGGTTTTGAACTATTTATTTTTCTCTTAATTGTTGGAATTATTTATTTATCTGTTAAATGTTGAATGAACTCCATATTGGTCGTCTGTGAGCAACATTACTTTGTAAAAGAATTTTTTTTTCCAAAGAAAAGTACTACAACACTTAAGAGATTTCTAATTTACCTGTTCTTTATGTCATATTTTTAACATTTTACAAATTTATTTTTTAAGCTTTTATGAATTTATCTTTTTAGTTGGCCAAAATAACGCGCAAATTGTTTATTTAGAAGGGATGGAAATATTCGAGTGATTCGGATGTTGAATCCTCAAAACAATTTTAGGATACAAAATTACAAATTTGGTAAAGAACAAATGATTTCTATACTGTATTTTTTGTTAATTTATATTTATTTAATAATTTTTTTTTTCTTTTTCAATTATTTATTGATTTACAAAATTCATATTTTCTTACGACTGTTTTATTAAATAAAAAAAATTCGTATACTTTGTCAAATTGTGATAATTTGAATTAAAAGCCTAAGAAAGCTTTACTATTTGAATTGATTGAAAATCCATGTTTGCGAGTCTTGTTAATGTCAATACATGCATAGAAAGTTAAGTGATTTTGATATTTATTTTAATTTTTCAGAAAGACCTAGAAAATGGAATTTACATGTCTGAGGGCAAGAAATTTGTTTCACGCGATAGATTACTTAATTCTTTATAATATATAAACATTGTAACACCTCCTCCTCGACATTTACACACTATTACAAGCCCTTCGGGTAAATGTGAAGCAGAGTGTCACTATGACATGATCTGACTTCCAAGCTTCAGTTATGGAAGTTGGTTGAACAATTGACAACTCACAGACATCCCCCAAGGTTTACAGGACATTCAGGGGCGAAATAACCACCCCAGGTGACCAAACCCTAAGCTAAATCTATTTTTCTTTGACCTAACTCACAACCCCATGCACAAGCCTGCAAGGGTGTGGTTATGACCCTCCAACTACATGCACAACCTTCTGCCATATTCCAAGCATGAATGTGGGATCTCATGGTATAAACCAAGACATAAACAACCAAGGGAATCCAAAGGTTAAACCACCTCCACCCTCAAACTACCACAATCTCGCCAAAACTGGTCAAGAGATCACAAAATTAAGCTTGGATGACTCAAAATTTCTTCACCATACCTTGATGAATGTGCCTGTCTCCACCCACTTGTCGAGGGATTCCCTGAGAAAACCATCTCCACCTGCAACCCTTGGGGATTTTCCTAATACCACCTCACATGGTTCCAAAACCTTCCAACAATCCAAATCTCAACCAAGAATGAACCCGATCACAACATGGCTATCTAGGAAATGACAAGGCAAGGCCGAAACCATTGTTAAACTAGGAAAAACCAATGCTAATGACAAAAAATGAACCAAATAACTAAATACAGGTACCATGCATTCACACCTTAGCTGGGAAATCACACATGCAACCTGTTTCTTGCAAAATATTCCTTTTAAAGTCGTTGATCTAACCTTCTCCTTGCTTTCCTTTGCTTTCCCTTACTTTCTCCTTTTCCTTCCTTTGCTTGCTTGTCCAAGTACTTGGTCTCTTTCCTTTGCTACACCTGCTCTAGAACTGGGAAAAAGTTGTCAATTGATTCTCAGTTGCCTTTTCTCTTATTTTCATTTATTTCATAAATAAAATACCAATTAATTCCACTTTTCCTTTGCCAATTTCCATAGCCATAAATAAACTGAAAGTAACCCCTAATGTGTTGTTTTCCCGCCATTCATCTTGGAATACATGTCCCATGACCTTGGTCTTCTATTAGAAACCAACGAGGGGCTATTAGAAACCCGTCCCCCTTAGGGGAACACTGTCCTCGATGTTCTATGACACATATGACTAGAAAATAGCCGAAAAACAAAACATACTGCCTATGGAGGTTTATAACATAGCTCTTTGTAGTATTTACAATGACTAGTGCTGAAAACGTGGTAAACATACCATTTACTGGAGCTTTATAACACAATTCATTACTGTATTTACAATAACAACCACATATACTTATGCACATTTGTTTCAACCAACAAGTAGACATATTATTTATGGAGCTTTCTAAATCCAACTCGACACAATATGTTGAATAACATACACATATATACATATGCACATTTTCTCTAACCAACAAATAAAAGGATACGATGTCCACATCAACAACAAGGGAATCCAGAGGCTCACACCTCCACCCTCAAAGTAATACCGATATTCACCTCCTTCCCAGAAAGTCTAAAATCCATTGCCAAAATCAAAGTCCGCATCCAATATCCAACGCTATGATCCTTGTAGTACCTTTTCCCTCAGTGAACAATTACCAAATCATTATTTCAAGGCACACTTCCAATGCACTTCTGATTCCATTTGGAAGTGCTAATGACCAAAATAGGTTCATTCCCGAGCCTTCCCTTCTCTACTACATAGTCCCTCAGGCAATTCAATCACCCCCTTCCACACAGTCACTCACTTTCCAAGTTCCCTAGAATCCACTTATCTGCTAATTCCCTCTTGCGATCCATCCCTTAGCAAGGTTTCCTCGCATCAGAAGGTGCAAAAACCAAGGCTTACCCCTACCTAAAATCCATCATACAGGTCATTGCATGCTTATGGAAATCAATGGACATTATTGGGTACCAGTGTCCCAAATTGGCCCTAATATTGAAGTGCTTTAACAACATACTATTATCTGTTCCAATTCATTTTGTTTTTGTTTCTAATTCTTGCAGTAAGTTTCAACCACCTAAACCGAGTGTTTCCCTGCTTTCTTGTACCAAGCACATAATTTTCATTAGACTAAAAAGGAATTGTAATAAATTCAAATCACACCCCATTAGTGGCCCATCAATAAGGTACACTTGCAATTATTTTTACTTCATGTCGCAACAAGTCAAACTAGCTATTCGATCAAATCATCTTGTATAAACATATCACATCCGGTTAGCTTAAAACACGACCATCATAAATCAGAATCATAGATCACATGCATAATTAAAAACTGAAATAAAATAATGATACTTATCTTTCAATGATTCTTTTGCTTCTTCCTTTGTTCTTTGTCATTTCCATACACACACCAGATCAGTTTCCAAACCTAGCAAGCACCCAATGCCTTCTCTTCTCTTCAATCTTGTACACACACTGGATTGGTTGCCAAACGAGGGAAGTATCTAGTGCCTTCCCTTCTCTTCAAAATAACAATGGAATTCAAATAATATACCACCTCAACCCTCAATATCAACAACATGGGAATCCAGAGACTAAACCACCTCAACCTTCAATATCAACAACAAGGGTATCCAGAGAATAAGCCACCTCAACCCTCAATATCAGCAACAAGGACATCCAAAGACTAAACCACCTCAACCCTCAATATCAACAACAAGGGCTCAAATAGTCCCATACCTGCCTCTCCCATCACATTGTACAACACACATACACAATGTACAACACAACACATACACCTACACCTACACCCAATGTACAACACGACACATACACCTACACTCGGTGTATAATGCCACACATACACTTACACCCAGTGTACAACACAATGAATACACATGTCACGATACGATGAATACATAATACACACAACACAATGCCACATATACACAACATAACATGTACGACATGTACATAATACCACATGTACACAACACCACTTGCACAACATGTACACAACACCACATGTGCACAACACCACTCGTACAATGTGTACACAACACCACATGTACACAATACCACCTGCACAACGTGTACACGACACCACCTGCATGATGTGTACACAAAAACACATGCTCATAGCACCACCTGCACAATGTGTACACAACACCACATGTACAACATATACACAACACCACATGCACACAATACCACATGTACAACATACACACAACATCACATGTACATAGCACCACCCACACAACATGTACACAACACCACCTTCACAATGTGTACACAACACCACATGTACACAACAATAACTGCACACCCAGATACCACACTCTCTACACCAGGAAACCTTACTTCTAGTGTCTTTACACTTTCCATGTATATTCCAGCATGCCACAGATCACACTGCTTTCATTCCACTGTTGTATCCTTCAACATTACTTGCCCATAACATAAACATAAACATAGTACAAGTAAATAATATCAAACCATATCCACATGATACTAACCTCATAGATCTTCCAGGGCTACTCTGCCCACTTGATTCCTCATAAACGAGGAACCTTTTCATGCCATTCACCTGCATAAGCAATGATTCCTCCACAAGAATGATCCTTGACGATCCTATCAGACAACAACATACATACATACATGTATACACATATAGATATCAACAAAATCATGATCACAACATAATTACCAGATATCATAAGATCAAGGTTAAGAGAATTCCCTTTATCCGTGCAACACATGCACACCATTAAGTACAATAGTTTCCAACATAGCCAATGCATATGACGCCTAAAATCCATTTATTTTACTTTTCTCGTTACCTTTCTCATGACTGTCCTGGCATCATCCATTTATACCATGGACCCAACAAATCCAACTGGCTATCATACACTTGCTTTCAATTTCCCTTTACTCATGCACTAACTCACTGAGCTTCATCCACGTCTTACATCACATGTTGGGTTTCATTCAACTCTTTCTGAGCTCCATTAAATTTCCCTTTCCCCAACCAATTCCCAAGACCCTCAAAACATAAATGGCAATAGAAAAATAAAACAAGAATAAAACCATGAAAAACCAATAGCAATATGACACCAAAAACAAAGTGGCATGGCCATGCAGTAGACATAAACAAAATTCAAGTGCAAACAAATAAAAAAGCATCGAAAGCAAAAAAATTTCAACATACACCATGACTCAATCCCCATGGTTTCCAAATGCTTCCAAGGGAAATCTCAACTTGAGCCTTCTTCAAAATTTCATGGCAATCTCTTTTTCCATGCAATCCCCTGCATCATATTTCCATAAACACACGGCTGTCAGTGCATAAATAAATATAACAATGTACGTCTGCCTTACCTTGTTGTACCTAACATTCTGACCTGAAACTGAACACGTACATATGTGATATCTTAAGGGTCCCCAATTCTCTTGACGAATCCAACTACTAGAAACCAACTGTTATGCCTGCATCACTCAACATTAGTTATATAAAAAAATTACTGTTACCTTGTCGAGTTAATACCAAGCATGTTGCCTTGCCACTGTTCACACATATCAGTCACATATTCCAAAGATAAAGACATCATGTATATTAATTTGAAATCATCCTTTACTAAGACTAATAACCATGGCATAATCAACTCATAATCATAAGTCACAATACTACAACTAGCACTCATTTGTACTCAAGTGGATATCAATTGTCTCAACACATATTTTCTTAGTAAAATCGTCTTAAAAGAAGATCATTCCTCCATGCAATATTATAGACACATACTCATATCATGCAATTAAAAAACATTCAAACAACTTGTAAACATAACCCCTTACTATCTCTAGTCTATACTAAGATAGAAGGAGGTAACTACTATAGTGGCCCATTCTCCAATGTCCAACTATGGAAATGGGATCTCCAAAGCTCTATTAAGTTTAACCACACTTGACAAATCTTGATTTTCATTTCTCATACATTTTGTACCTAAAAACATGCCACATAATCATGCCACTTTTCCATTCTGTATATTTCACGCTAGGCTTTTAAGGGGATTCATGTGAACTATTATGCAACCAACTCACAAAATATAAGAAAAGATAGATCAACGACTTAAAAATTATTGTCTATGAGGGGGAATTACATTACATAAATGAACAATTCTTGGATGATAGAAATGATACAACCTCCTTGGTATATATGGGATTCTAAAGAGTCACAATATAATCAGAGCCTACATAACAATAATAATGTAAGGGCACAACAATAACAATAGTGGGCTTCTATGGGGCACAACAATAACAACATGGGGGATAAATGGGCACAACAATAACCATAGGGGAATACACTAAAAATAACAATAAGGAGAATATACTAGTATTATAAGGACCTAACATGCCCCTCTCCTTCAAAAAAATTTTGTCCTCAACGCTTGAGTAGTTCAGGATACTTCTGGGTAAAATTCTCGTCCTCCCATGTGGAATCTTCAGTGGGCAAGTTCTCCCACTTAATGAGATACTCTTAAATTAATCAATTTCGTCGCTGTCAAATTCTTGCTTTTGTCATTGCTTGAGGCTCAATATGATTTTTCTTTCTCTGTCAAGTTTTGGAAACATTGTTTGAACTTGGAGCTTGTCACCAATAACCTTCTTTAAGCATGAAACATGGAAAACTAGGTGTACTTGAGAAGATGCGGGCAACTCCAATTTGTATGCCATAGTACCAATCTTTTGCAACACCTTGTAAGGAGCATATTATTGGTTGATAATTTATTATCCTTCTTAGCTTGCTTGAGGGACATTTGTTTGTATGGTTGTAGTTGGTAAAATACCCAGCCGGCTACATCAAAACTTCTTGTACTGCGATGCTGATCTGCCTATTGTTTCATTCGATTCTGCGCTAGAGTGAGGTTATCTTTTAAGAGTTGGAGAACTTTTTTATGCTCGATGTGATCTTCTGCTGATTGAACATTAGAATATTCTCTTAAAGATGATGTGATGGATGGTGGATGATATCCATAAAGTTCCATAAATGGGGTCATTTTTGCTACAGTATGGAAGGAAGTGTTATACCACCATTTAGCTAGAGGTAACCACTTGACCCATTGTGTTTGTTTATCAGATACAAAGCAAAAAATATATCCTTCCAAACATTTGTTCACTATCTCCGTTTTCCTGTCAAATAGAGGATGATAAGATGAGCTATGAGCTAATTGAGTACCAAGACAAGAAAATAATTCCATCAAAAAATTTCCAGTGAAAATGGGACCTCTGTCACTTACAATAATATTTGGGTTTCCATAAATGCAGTAGCAACTATACTAGATTTAAAATGATGAGCTAATGCACAAAAGTGTGCATACTTGGTAAGTCTATCAACTATCACCATGATGACACTCTTTCCTTCGGATTTGGGTAAACATGTGATAAAATCCATTGGGACCTCCTCCCAATGCTGACTTCGAATGGTTAAACATTGTAACAAACCTGGGGTCCTAATTGTCTCAACTTTATTTTGTTGGCAAACCAAACATTCTGCCACAAACTTTTGAATGTCAAATTTAAGGCCATCCCAAAAAATTTTCTTCTTGACCCTGTGGTGAGTTAAAAAATCCCGAGTGCCCTCCTAAGGGGGAGGTGTGCAATTCCAAAAGAATCTTTTGCTTGAGTTGGGAATTGTTACAAAGAAATAAGCAATATTTGTACCACAATGAATCATTTTTCCAACTAAATGTATTAGATGTATCGGGATCTTGCTAAAACTTTTGAATGAGTGTCCACACCTCTTCATCATTCTTCCGTTCATCCCTTGCTTCTATTATCCAATGAGGTTGGATAATAGAAATTTCACAAAGAAATGCTTCCACATCCTCATCCTTTCTTGAGAGTGCATCTGCAACAACATTTTGCTTCCCTTTTTGTATATGATTTCAAAGTTATAACTCAACATCTTTGTGACCCGTTTTTGCTGCTCTTCTGAAGATAATATTTGTTTTAAAATGTATTTAAGGCTATCATGGTCGGTTTTTACCTTGAAGTGTCTTCCCATTAGGTAAGGTCTCCATTGCTTTAGTGCATGTAGTATTGCCAACATTTCCTTCTCATAAGTAGGTTTGTGTAAATACTTTCCTTTCATTGGATGACTTTCAAAAGCAATGGGTCTTCCTTATGGTATTAAAACAACACCAATTCCATTTTCCGAGGCATCAAATTCCACATTAAAGGTTTTTGTGAAGTTTGGCGTAGCTAAGACCAGTGCTTGGCAGATTGCCTCTTTAAGATATTCAAAGGCCTTAGTTGCTTCTAGAGCCCAAGAAAATGTTTCTTTCTTCAGTAATGTTGTTAGAGGTACTGCTATTATTCATAATTCTTAACAAATTTGCGATAATACCCTGTCAACCCGAGAAATCCTCGAAGATGCTTTATGGTTGTGGGGATTTTCCATTCCTTAATGGATTTGATTTTGTTAGGGTCTACCTTAACACCCTCATGAGATACAATATTACTCAAATATTCTGCCTCTTATACTCCAAAGGGACATTTGGAGGTTTTTGCATATAATTGTTTCTCCTCTAATAGTTTGAGCATATTATCAACACGTTGAACATGATCCTTCCAAGACTTGCTGTAGATTAGTATATCATCAAAAAATACTAACACAAATTTTCTAAGGAAGGGTTTGAAAATGGAATTCATCAAACCTTGAAATGTGGAAGGTGCATTAGTAAGGCCAAAAGGCATGACCAAAAATTCATAATTACCCTCATGAGTTATGAATGTTGTTTTCGGAATGTCTTCAGTCTTCATTCTAATTTGATGATATCATGAACAAAGATCCAACTTGGTGAAGTAAATTGCTCCATGTAATTCATCTAACAATTCATCAATGACAGGAATGGGAAATTTATCTTTAATAATGAGCTTGTTGAGCTCCCTATAATCTGGACACATACGCCATGATCCATCCTTCTTGTGCACCAATACTACTGGAGTAGAGAAATAACTTTGACTAGGTTGAATTACTAGACTCTAGCATTTCTGCAACCATACGTACAATTTCACTCTTTTGGGCATAAGGATATCTATAAGTCATGATGTTTGGAGGAACACTTCTTGGAATCAAATGAATATCATGATCATGATCACGAATATGTGGGAGGCCTTTGGGAGTCTCAAACACCTTGGAATGACTGTCCAAGAATTTTTGGAGATCTTGAGAAATAAAAGATTTCGATGCTTGAACCTCTAGTGAACATGATTGTGCAATTACACCCCATTATTATTTCTTCAAAAGATTTGTCATGCCGTTAGATTTGATTATATTTCCCAGTTTCCTTGCATTACCCCTTATTCAACTTCCTTTCCTTCCCAAAAAAAATTCAAGAAAAGTTCTTGAAAATTAAAAGCTATCGTCCCCAAAGTTTGTAACCATTGGATCCCTATTACAACATCAAAATGACCCATTAGAATGGAAAGAATTGGAATATTCAATACATATTTCCCCATGGTTAGCTTGATATTATGACATTTTCTAGAGAAATTTATAGTTCCTCCATTTTAAACCATCACTTGACACTCTGGTGCTGGATATAGGAAGAAATTCAATTCCTTGGCTATCTTACAATGAATAAAATTATGGTTACTACCCATATCAATCAACACTATTACCTTTTTGTTCTTGATATATCCTTCTATCTTGAGAGTTTGAGGAGTGGTACTTCCTGCCAATGCATTACAAGATATGGTCAGATTCATTCTTCTTTATTTGGGGTTGGTTCCTGTTGTATATCCTCCTCTTTTGATGTTTCTTGTTCCTTTTCTTCCTCCTCTTCACAATCTATGTAGAATAATTTATTCTCATTGCACTTATGATCTTTAGTGTATTTAACAAAGCCCTTTTTATTTTCTTTCCTCCAATCGTTGTGGTGTCAAAATTGTAGGTTGTGGAAGGCTAGGAGCAACAACACTTTCATCAATATAGTTGTGAGTGGTAGACTTCATTGTTGCCATAATTTTGCTTTCAACTTTTCTTGCCACTCTGAATGCCTTTTCCAATGAATTAGGTTCCCAAAGGCGAACCTCATGTTGGATATTACCCTTTAAAGTCCCAATGAAGAAATCAATCCTATGCTCTTCTGGAATATCAGTTACATTGATATTCAATTTTTGGAAGTCTTCAATGTGCTCCGCCATTAAACCCTTTTGTTTGAGATTTATCTATTGGCCAAAGAAGGTGTTGCTGTTTGTATCCTCATAATGTGCTATCATTTCCTCCATAAAAATTGACCAAGTGACAAGTGGTTTACGAGAAAAAATCCATCAAAACCATACAAACTAATTGGGTTCTAGATATAAAGATGCAATGCATACCTTTTGTGTGTGTTGCACATCATGGAAATAAAAATATTGCTCCATATATAGTATCCATATTATCATATCCTTGCCATCAAACTTCCTCGTATCGATCTTTGGAATGTGGTGGGTCTTAAACCCAACACTAGAGTGTTTAAAATCATTATTAAAATCCCTTTTATTCTCATCATGAGTTTCATGGAATACCTTTTCACCATTAGGAAGCATTTCTTGTAGCAACTTTGTGAAACCTTCCATATTTTCTTTTAAACTATTATTGTCGCCTTTTAAACCATCCATGTCACCTTTTAAACCATCATGTTACGTTTTATTTCTCATTTTAAAGCATCATTGTCCCATTTTAATCCATCCATGTCCTATTTCAGTTCATCTTTGGTTGCCCTTTTGAGAGAGAAATTTGTTGCACCTGGTCTTGTAATTTTGATATATCATGCTGCATTTCTTCCTCTTCATGTGTCATGGTATAGGTTTATGAGGTCTTAATGGGTGTACAATTATTTTGTTTGGGAGGCATTTTAGAACCCAATACTGATATCTATGCTTCAATATACCCTTGGAATCAATTCAAACTGATTTTCAAACAAAAGTTATGCAATTTAAAAAAAATACACACCTTTTTATTGCTTTTAGGAGCATGATAATGAAACTATTTTATCTCTACAATTTTAGCCTCCCAAGGTCTAAAATTATGTCCTTTGGTAGCCCTCTAAGTCTTCTTTCCAATTCCATAAGTTAGTCTGAGATTTGATTTTTCAATAAAAATTATGCCAATCTCCCATGATGACTTGATTATAAATTGGTTCAGTAGAGCGAACTTGTATGGAGTGCCACGTGTCACTATTTCAGGCTTCGACTTTGAAAATGATACATGACACACTGAAATCCGTGCAATTTCAATCACTTTTTACAAAATTCCAATTTGATACTCGTAGAAAAAGTTATGACGATTTTCCCTAGGTCACCTGTTTGAGGCTGAATTCTAGAGCCTGCAAAAACCCTAACTTATATCATATTTCTGAAAATATAACGAACCAAGGTTTGAAATTCGTACAAGAAGTTCACCAAGGTATTTACTCCATGTGGTCTCAATTTCAACTTTTGAAGACTCATAGAAACAAATTTATAGCGAAAATTCCAAGATGACTTGTTTGAAGAAGCGAAACACTAGAATCCAAAACTCTGATACCAAATGTTATGCAATGAGCTCACAAAACAAAAGAAAAGATAGATCAATGACTTAAAAATTATCCTCTTCGAGGGAGAAACCTCATTTACATTACATAAATGAACAATTATTAGATGAGACAAATGATAAGACCTCCTTGCTATATATAGGAGTCTAAGGGGCCATAATATAATTAGCACCTATGTTACAATAATAATGTAAGGGCACAACAATAATAATAGTGGGCTTCTATAGGGTGCAACAATAACAACATGGGGGATACATGGGCACAACAATAATAATAGGGGACTACACTAACAATAACAATAAGGGTAATACATTAGTATTATAGGGACCTAACATGAACCATAGCCCACTACTCTTCTCTTCATCCCTGATCTTCTATCTCCTACAAACATGCCATGCTAGATAAACCAAATAGATATCATAATCAAACACCTACCTCAATGTAAATCAGGGGAGGTTATCACATCTGCACAAGTTAGTCCAGATTTGTACGACACAATATCACAAGTGTATCGACTCATACCTAAATATCATAACCATAACCATATGCACATGCCAATCTAGATAAGCACGATACATATACCATCAAGATCTTAAATGCAACAAATATATTCATTATGCGTATAACTGCAATGCATATTACAACAAGTTAACTACCAGGCATGAATAACTGACACATGTACATGAATGCGTTGAACAAATAGCATATATAATGCATGTAACTACAACAACAATAGAATGACAAGCATATATATAACCATAATGTATATAACAACCATTAACCATCATACCAACATGCCCAACATACAAATCTGTATGACGATATATTCTTATATACAACCATTAACCATCATACCAACATGCCCAACATACAAACCTGTATGACGATATATTCTTACCCCGAGGTCCAGTGCTGCAACCTCACTCTGATAATTTGCATCTCCTGCTCCATCTCAACCAACATATCAACATCATAACATACCAATATCATCATGATGACACAAACTGAATAATGACCACCAAGATGCATGTTTTACCTACTAGGCATGCATAACCATATACATTTAGCACATCCAGTCCAAGTGTTTGGACCTGTAAGCTATGATACCAATTCGTGGCATCAGATATCACCCAAAGAGAACGAAAACCCGCTCTAATACCAATATGTAACCAACTCCTCCCCGAAATTTACCCACTTTTACAAGAACTTCGGGTAAATGTGAAGCAGAGTGCCACTATGACATGATCCGATCTCCAAGCTTCAATTATGGAAGTGGGGCCGACAACTGACAACTCACAGACATCCCTCAAGTCTTACTGGATACTCAGGGGCCAAAGAACCACCCCAGGTGACCAAACCCTTAATTGAAGCTATTTTTATTTGACCTAACCCCCAACCACATGCACAAGCCTACAAGGGTGCGGTTATGAACCTCTAACCGCATGCACAACACTGCCTCCAAGCGGTTGTAGCCCAAAATCTCTAGTTCTTAGGATGCAGTCCCGAGATCTGAGTCACCTTTCTAGGCCAACCTCTAGACCACTCCCCAAAACTTCCTGTAACTTCTCAAAATGATAAATGACATAATGACAAGGCTATAATACAAAACTTGAACAAAAATGACCGAGGACATGCCTAATCCATAACAGAAATTTCGTTATACACATGGATGACATAAGAGTTAGAGGTCATGAATGTATATCTGATCTGAAATATATGAACTTCATTTGGAAATCAATGAGAAGGTCTAATGCCTTGTTAAGTAGCTACAACAAAACTTGTTAGCCCATGCATTCTTCAACCATTCATTAACTTACAAAAACATAACTAGAACCATAGGGATAGCACATCATAAACCATGATTATAACCAACATATAACCATAATATTAATCATGATAAAACAACCATCAGATCCACATAATAACATGTATAAATGCTCATGAATCACAATAGAAAAATATCTCTTATTAACTTATGCAAAAAACATCCAAGTTAGGGACGTCCATGTACCACTCGACCATAGATTAGGCTGAACCAAATATTTCTTTCATCCAATCACCCCTATGCCATATTCCAAGCATGAATGTGGGATATCATGGGATAAACCAAGACATAAACAACCAATGGAATCCATAGGTTAAACCACCTCCACCCTCAAACTACCGCGATCTTGCCAAAACTGGTCAAGATATCAAAAAACCAAACCAAGCTTGGATGCCTTAGAATTTCTTCACCATACCTTGAGGAATTTTCATATTTCCACCCACCTATCAAGGGATTCCCATAGAAAACCATCTCCACCCCCAACCCTTGGGGAATTTTCCTTAGACCACCTCACTCGTTCCAAAACCTTCCGACAATCCAAATATCAACTAAAATTCAACCCCATCACACCATGGTTATCCAGGAAATGGCAAGGCAAGGATGAAACCACTGTCAAACTAGGAAAAACCCATGCCAATGAAAACAAATGAACCAAATAACCGAATGCATGTACCATGCATTCAAACCTCAGCAAGGACATCACACATGCAACCTGTTACCTACAAAATCTTCCCGCTGAAGCTGTTGATCCAACCTTATCCTTGCTTTCCTTTTCTTTCCCTTGCTTACCATTTTTCCTTCCTTTGCTTGCTTGTCCAAGTGCTTGTTCTCTTTCCTTTGCTACACCTGCTCTAAAAGTGGGCAAAAGATGTCAATTGATTATAAGGTTCCTGTTTATCATTGATGTCTCTCTTTTTCTTCATTTTCCTTAATTTTTCTTCTAATTTCTCTCTCATGCAAATCTGTATCTTTTCACCTTCCTTTTATCCCATTTTCCTTATTTCATAAATAAATTACCAATTAATTCCACTTTGCCTTTTCCAATTTTAATATACATAAATAAATTGAAAGTGACCCCCAATGTGATGTTTTCCCGCCATTCATCTTGGAATACATGTCCCATGACCTTGGTCTTATATTTTTTAACATGAAAATCAACCAAGGGCCGTTACAAACATGTATAATGGTGCAATTTGTTTTTTTGTTTTTTGGTTTTTTTGTTTTTGTTTTTGTTGTTGTTGTTGTTGTTTGTTTTTATTTGTTTGTTTTTTCCAGACAAGCTACAATATCTTGATATTCATTAAGGAATCAAAGATACATACAAAAAAAGGTGCCACAACCATAAGAAGGAGACCACATAACATAAAAATAACATGAAACAAACATGATTTTAACTGCTTGAACCACATCTCTAATAGAAGGTTCGCTCGAACAAACATATAACTAGCTAAAGGAAAAAAAGATAAAAAAGAGACTTAACATAACTGACCATAGGTTCAAAAATCCAGAGAAGAGGCATTCTCCTATGAACCATTCTTTGAGGAAGATTAATCCATTTTGAAGTTGGAGATCATTTTTTAAAAGAACATCAACCTAATTATTGAAATCCTTGTAGATGTGAAAAAAGGATAAGTATTGGAACTCCAACAATAACTTCTTAATCTTTGACTTCCAATAACATAAATTTAAAACTTGTAGATCATATTTCTTGCATAACAAATCAACAATGATTTTAGAGTCTCCCTCGATCATAAGCTTAGGAATGTTTATTGACTTTTCCATAAACATGAGAGCCTGAACCACTAAGAGCTAAGCTTTTGTGTTGTTTCCTTGATCTAGACTAAGGTTTGCTTTAAAAAAATGATTTTGAGAGAGAAAAATGATGAAGCCTCCACCACACACATGACACTTAGAAGCACCATCAAGAAAAGTAGTGGGAAGATCTACTTTAATAGAAGGAAAGATGAACATTCTATTTTGACCTGATTTTTCTTTAGGAGAAAATTCTCTTAATGAAGGCGCCACTTTGGAAGTAGCGAACATTAGATTTGGAGAGATGTTTTCAAATATCTTTTGTTTCTTAAACCCCATAGACTCCATGCAATGAAAATTGGAAGGGTGTGTGCCCTTTTTATATTGTTGTGCTAGAAAAGAAGTCACTTTTCAAAGGATCTGAAAGAAACTAGAACAATGAGTCCTGTTGTTGAAAGAACATTTGACCAAAGTTCCTTTGCAGTCTCACAATTGAGAAACAGATGGGATATGCTCTCCTCATTTTCTTGGCATGAAAAGCATGATTTGGGACCTTGAAATCCACTTTTTTGTAGCTTGTCCTAGGTCAAAATTTTATTTCTTAGAACTAACCATAAGAATGTTTTAAGTTTAGTGGGTAGATTCCATTTCCATATTTTAGCCGACCACTAATGAGATGTCGTAGGGCATAAAGAAGTGGATATGGGATATGGTCATGTAAGCCAATTTGGCTTCCACCCTTCTAGACACATCATTGAGAGATGAACTCCATTTTTAGACAAATTATTGATTAAAATTTACCATTCTAAGGCTAGGTTTCCTCGCAAATGAAGATCAAAGGAGGTAAGACACCGATCCTTGGAATAGTCAAAAGGAAAGGAACTGAAGGCTTGAGTAAGCATGTAAATGCCTTTTGAATTAATAAAATTAGTTAGTGGCTCTAAAAGAAAATAGCAAGAAGAACCACTCGGAAAAAGGTCTTTACCTAGGTGAATTTGGCAGTCATTCCCAACCTTCTAGAACAACCATTTGAAGAGCCAAGATAAAGAAGACATAAGGCCCCTCCAAACAAGAGAGTTCTAGAACAACCATTTGAAGAGCCAAGAGAAAGAAGACATAAGGCCCCTCCAAACAAGAGAGTTGGAAAAGGAACAAAAAACAGAGGCAACATTCTGGATCCATTCAATCAAGGAAAATATTTTAAAATATTTTTCCTTGATGACCTAGCTCTGAAGCCCATCTTCAAACAAAGCCCCACAAAAGGACTTTATGGTTAAAGCTTCTCCAAACCAGGAGAAGATTTTTAGTCCCCAACCCCTCATTGTTTTAGTCCTAGAAAGAGATTCCTATATGGTGAGATGGAACTTATCCTTTTCAACCCTACATGACCATGAGAAGTGAAACATTCTTTGTCTAATTCTATTGAGAATAAATGATGGAATTCTTACCTAGTTCAACCAAAAGACTGAGATACTTTTGAGGATAGGTTTTACTAGCACCAAACATCCTCCAAGGGATAACCACCTATAGAAACAACACCCAATTTTCCTTTCCACATTCCTGACCAACCAGGTCCAATACCCTTTCTTATAATTATTTGTCTTTAACCAAAAGCCAAAACATTTAAAATCCTTGTCCAACTCAGCTATTTTTCATGACCAAATTTCCTTGATTATCTAGGAACAAGGCTTCAATCTAGTGATGAAGGAAACTAGATTTATTTAGGCTAACTTCCATTCCTGTTTCCATACAAAAAGAGGAAATCACTTTTTTGTATGCAAGCCATTCCTCCATCGAGCCATCTCCCAAAATTAACACGTCGTCAATGGAAAGTAAATGTGTAATGATTTGAGAAGCATAAAGATGAACGAATTTGATCCTTACATCCCTTTTTCATGAGGTATTAGATGACTTAGGTCTTCAATAAACATAAGAAAGAGTAGAGGGGATAAGGGGCATCCTTATTAGAGACGTATAGAGATGTGATAAAACTCAGTTGGGGAACCATGGATTGGTATTTTTTTTTTTTTCAGTGCTTTATGCTGAAACAATCACTTACTACAATTCTTCTTTCCATAGATATAAATTATACAATATATTTTAAATATTCTAATGACAGTAATCAATTGTAGATAGAATAGTAAACTAAGTGCAGAGTAGAAGACAACTAAGAACAATAGAGACACAATAGTTTGGTCAAAGACCAGGGAAAAACTCCACAAGGGGGAAAACCCTTTCCAAATTATTCTTCTAATAGATTGTCATCAAATGTTCAATAGAGGGATACACAGTCCAAGTACATCAACAATGAGGCAAGGGTCAAAGCCTTGACTAGTCAAATCAACCAACCAAGATCTTGTGAAAGATGAGCGAGAAAGTCAAATTTGGTCAAACATGAATTCTGGAATTTATTTCAAAGTCAACAACAATCAATATTTTCTGAATCATTCAACAATCAATAGTCAAAGTTTCTCCAAAATATTTAGTCAAACATCTAAAGGATGCGGCCTCTTCTACTCGGTCTAACCTGGTTAAAACAACCCTTTTTTCCCACAGATTTGGTCAAAGTCAAAGTCAAAGTTTGACTTGCGAAAACCCTAGCCTAAAAACTTCAATCAATGCTAGTGAAAGTGCACATAAAATGTTGGTCAAAGTGCCAGTCAACTCAGCCTCCCAAAAAAAATATAAGAACAAATAAAAAAAATAAAAAAGCTTGAAGTCAACACAAGTAAAACCATCCCAAAACAGAAGTCAACGCTGATCAAAATAAAACACTCTTTCGCCTTTGCACCTGTGAGCTCAGACCCTACAATTTTAGACTTCTACTAACCAATCAAGAGAAGTAATGAATATGTGATGATGCTTTCGAGTGATGTGAAGTGCAGTCTATTTATATGTGGTCTTGGGGGTCAAATTTCCTCCTTTAGACCGACTTGTAATTTTTGATGTGACATTGTCCAACACTAAAATAATAATTTTCCTATGTGCAAATTAAATTATTCCAAGGGCTAGTAGGGTTTCAAGAGGGTGATGAGGGATTCCAAAAGGAGGGAATTTCTCCCCGACCTGCCAAATTTCAACACTCCCTCTTAGCTAGGGAGGAATGTGCGGTTTCATCTCGAATGTCTTGTCATCATCATCACTATATCATATCATGTATCATCTCTGCTCATCTACTGAACACTCTTGATATAAACAAGAAGAATCAGTAGAGGGGAGATAAATTTGTCACTCTATACCCAATGACAATAGAATATATGCAACTCACTGCAGAGCGTAAGGATCACACACACCTATTATCTAACAATAGGAGAGATACAACTTACCACAAAGGATAAGGATCAAAAACACCTATTGCCCGCTAATATTCCCACCTTGACCCTCAAGAGTCAAGTGGTAGAATACCTGCATCCCATCACTTGGTAGAGATACCACTTACCATAAATGGTAAGGATCACACATACCCAAGTATCCTCACCGATGGGCTAGATTGGTGGCAATCCCTACAAGCCCAACTTGAGGGTAAGATGCATATTGGGGTATACTCTATCATGTCCAAGAAATGATAGGGAGAGATACAACTTCATAAATGAAAAGGATCACACACACCCTTTCGTGACAATAGGAGATATAAAACTTACCATAGGGAGTAAGGATCACACACACCTATTTTCAAGAGTTCCCTCAATCGCAAGAACTCTCCAGCTCAATTCCTATCTATGTGAGCTCAAATAGGGGGAAAGAGAATAACTCAATGTTCTTGATTAGTTATGGCCCTTTCCCAAGTGGGTCACATCCATCAGTCCAAGTTTCTCCCTGAAGACCAAAAACTTCCCTTTTGGCAAAGCCTTGGTAAGAATATCAACTATCTGCTCATCAGTCGAAATGTGATGGAGTCTCACGACTCCTCTCTGCACCATATCCCAGATATAGTGATATGTAATCTCAACATGCTTAGACCTGTCATGGAACACGAGATTCTCTAAAAGTCAGATCCCACTCTTGCTGCACAATATATCACTATCATATCTAGTACCTGCTCAAACAACTCTCTAAAGAACTTCCTCAACCATACTGCCTCACAACTAGCCATGGCAGGAACAATGTACTCAACCTTAGTCGTGCTAAAATAAACAAACTTATGCTTCTTGCTCATCCAAGATATAATGGAAGACCTTAGGAGAAAAAAAACACCCTAATGTTCTTTTCTCGTCAATAACATTTCCAGCCCAGTCAAAATCAGTGTATCCATGTAGTCTCATATCTCTGGTAGTATATCTCAATCCAATATTAATATTCCCATGTAAGTATCTCAACACATGCTTGGAAACAACTCAATGTATGTGTAGAGGCTCAATCATAAATTGCCTCAGAGAGTTGACAACAAAATATATGTTCGGTCGAGTGTTCACAAGGAACATAAGTTCCCCAATCAACTATTGGTACTAAAAGGGATTATCCATATCGGGTCTCCTAACTTCTCCACATAGCTTCTTGAAGTTCATTTCCATCGGCATGGCCTTGGACTTGCACTCCACCATACCAAATATGTCCAACAACTTAACAAGATGTTTCCCTTGAGAAAGGAAAATCTCACCAGGTCTCTGGCACACCTCTAAACCTAGGAAGCAGTGCATCAAAATTAGGTTTTTGATTTTGAACTTAGAGGCTAGATCCCTCTTACACTCAATAATAATAGGTTGTCTGTTATAGACATTTTTGTGCCTTACAGCATGAAGCATGAAATGTCAATAATCTAAGGGATCCAAAGTCCCTAAACATGTTGTTCCTACCCCTAGAGGAACAAGGTCAACAAACCACAGCACTAAATATCAGTTCTCCACCTGAAAACACTCAAAAACAAGCAAATTCTGGATCATGTCAACTGCTCCACTGAGCATCTGCGCTGAATGTCAACAGTAATGAAGGCTACCTGCGCTGGGCGAGTTTGGCCAAGTGGCACAGTCATTCCTCAAGGTGTCAATGCCCAGGAAGCTTCCAAAATGACACTTGGATCAGGGAATTCGCCTTGTGATGAGTAAGAGGATCTAGATCTCCAAGTGGAAGCAAGAAACTCCAAGTGGACTCAAGAACTGAAGAATAACTGAAGTGGGAGAGGACACTAGTCAGCTCCATGCCAAGCTCAAGCTGACTCATCCTTTCTCCAAATATCCTATATATAGATCTCTCTCATGAGGTCTAGGGAGGCTGGAATCTTGTGAATGTAAGGAAGTGCTGTTGGTTTGAGTATAGAACTATTGGGTGATTTGCTTGAAGGAGGTGAAGAGGAGATTTCTTTCTGCTGGGAGGTGTTGCTGGATTGGGCCTCTTATGGTTGTAACACTCTCAGAACTTTACTTCTTCCATTAATAAAGCATTTGAGGTTCTTCTATATGCATGTGTCTCAATGGTGAATTGTTATGCTTGTGTATTTGATTTATTCTAATCCTTGAATCAATTATGAATGTATGCTTCTTGTAGTTTCCTTCTCTTGCCCTTTTGCAGGATCTTTGTGTAGCTGGGCCAGTGAAAGAGCAAGGAGCTGGGAGTAAGCAGCAAAGAGAGAAGATTGGATCAATCATTAGCGGAAGACAACGGTTAGTGGATCTCTTTCTCCCCTCTCTTACATCTCATAAAGAAGTAATCTTGAATAGCTTTGCATTCGGTTGTTGCTGAGGTACTATCACCCTTAGAGTGGGATAGGGTCATTCCATATTGGATACTTTTCCCAACAAAAAATTGGCGACTCCGCTGGGGATCGTATCTTGTTGGTTGTTTGTGTTTTTGCTATTCATTTCATAAACAAAGGGAGTACCGAATCGAACTGCATTTGGATCTTTCAAATGCAAAGTAGAGGGCAGCTACTCTAGCTCAGTTTCTGGGCAAGTTTATGATTTGAAGAGCTGATCCACAAGGACTCTAATAAGCTCTTAGTGATAGATTTTCATCCTCCTTTTCATCCCTTAGTGTGTACTTGACTGATAGCTTCTGATTTGGCCAAAAACTGTGAATTTTTGAGCAATCTGTGACCTGGAAACTGAGAGAAACGAAAGTTTCGTTCTTCAGTGCAGGCTGTGTGAAGGCTGTCTGCATTTCAGCGCAGTTCCTGAAGGGGCTACCCGCGCTGAATGTCAAACTGACAGTGTACTACCTGCGCTGAACCAGTCTTGCCTTGTGCTACTGGGGTTTCCTGCTGTTTCTTGCCCTGTTTTCACTCTTGTTTTTGCAGCCTGTTACCAGTCAATGTACCTATCTGAAACCAACTTTCCTTACCACTATTCCGCCTCGGTTGTATAAAGAAACTGTATTTGTTCTTTGTGTATTTCTTATATCATTTGCAGTTTCCCATAACGAAAGTGAACTAGTCTTGCTGTGGCCTCTTAGATCTAGACCTGTGATAAGTGTCGTTTTGATCTTAAGAGTTAGTTTATTTGCTGTTCATAGCTGATTGAGCTTTTGCTTTCGTCATATGGTTTGAATTTATGTATTTCTAGTGTCGAAACAAGTAAATCTTAAGGTGTCTTTTTATTTTGGACAAGCTTGTTTGCTTTCACTTGAAATTGAATTCAAAGTTATACAACAGCTTTCTTTTTGTATCGCACAAACATTAAGAAAGAGAAAAGAAATACCTGCATTGTGCATGTGCATTTTGACAGATTGCATGTTGATTTAGGAAAAAGTGCATTAGTGTGTGCTCTATGATCTGTGTGAAAAGATGTTGTCTTTCTTTTCCCTCAGTAGATAAGATTTTCAAAGTTGAAAGATTGAAAAGCTTGCTTATCATCTTAGACTGCATTTAGGAGTGTTATCATACATCTCGTGGTGATCCATAAAGGCAAACTGCTAAACAAGATCAACCTTAAAATAAATTGAATTTACATAACAACGCATTGAAACATAACGCAAACACATAGAGGTCTAAGCTAGAGACGTGTTCCGGCGTCGTTAAACGTGATATCTTAGCGTTGAGTGGTTGGGTGATTCCTCCACGGTGAAGCGATAAGTATCAATATGGACTTGTGCTCCCACATACCGTCGCGTATATATTGGGAGACCCCTATAGGAACAAAGCCTTTATCCATAGGAAACCGTGTCGGCCGCCCTACTGATCGCAATGCAGTGAACACAGCATTCACGAAGATCGACCACCCGTACCGTAAAACATATCTGTGGTTTTGCGAAAAGTTTGGCACACCCTCTGCTTAGAACTCCAGAGTAGTTTCTTTTGGCCTTTTTCAAACTCTATAACTGAAAAAGTCCATTCGAGCATTTGTCACTTCGGGCTCGTTAAAACATCGAAGGAGACTAGAGTCATCTTTAGCTTTTTCTCGACTCTTAAAAAGTGAAAAAGCAAGTTGTGTCTAAAGCGTCGTTATAAAATTTATTTTGAACGGAACATAATCACCTCCTATTCCTGCGTTGATCTGTAGGTTGAGAACATGGAACGCCCCAACCAAGGAATTCCACATGATGGAAATCCTAGTCCTTTCTCCTCTTGGGGAGAAGTTGGTGCGCCCCACATGGCCACATTGTCGCTTCCAGGACTGACAATTGGCCTGCCTATTTGGCTATTCTCAACCAATGTAGTTCAGAACACCATGGTTCCTGAACAGTCGAGTCAACAGTTAGATCAGTCTAGAGCTGCCCACCAGCCTTCAACTTCCTATAACTCTTCTTCCAATCCTTCATCTTCGCAAGGTAGAGCCGGCAAAAGCCAAGCTCCCATGAAGAAAAAGGAGAAGAAGGAGAGAGAGAAGAAGAAGAAGGAGCCTAAGGCGACTGGGGGCAAGCAAAAGACATCTGAAAAAAATCCACACACAGCACAGACCGGGCCTAAATCGCCATGTGTCATATGTAGAGGAGACCACTTCCATAGAGATTGTCCCTGTATTCCCCGGATACTAAGGGACTGGTCCCCTCGGTTGCACAATTCGGGAGCATCATCCTCTGATAGCCATGTTGAATGCTTACCGTCAACCAGCGAAAGTGAAGGTTCAAGACAAAGAGGGGGAATAAGATCCCCCTGCAGACTGTGTGAAGGCGATCACGCTATCCACCGTTGTCCCTTCTTAGACGAAGCGAAGAGAGTTTTGGAAGATCCCCCGGTTTCACCATTGAGACTTCCTCCTGGATACAAAAAACTCGGGCCAAGTCCTTCGTTGGTTGAAAATACAGCTGGCCCGCTCAAGTGGTCGGCTGAAGCGTCAGTCATTGAAAATGAACCTACTAAATCCAGACCAGACGAAAGTCTAAAGGTCGAAACGGCAGTTGACCCGGTTCCGCCTTCAGAGGTTTCATCTTCAAATGACACCGTCACTGAAGATTCATCTTCAAATGACACCCTCACTGAAGAGAATAAGGATGACACCATCCAGATTCTTTTCATCAACACAGACTCTGATGAGCATCAGGGCAATGCGCCCATTCCTTTATCGCAGGAAGGAACATCGTCAGGGTCATATCCGGCCGTGTATTCGGTCCCACCACCAAGAAACCTGGTTGTATCCTTTGATTGGAACCAACTAGGCAGACCCCGGTTACCAGCCAGTATGCCATTCAGAATCATAGTCCAAATCTACAGAATGGTAATGGCTGGAACTATCATTGATGAAGGGGCATCTGTGAGTATCCTTTCCTCTATTGCTTGGAAAGCACTGGGTTCCCCGGAGCTTTTGCCTGAGATAAGAAATCTCTCGGGTTTTGATAAAGGAACCAGTCGACCATTAGGGATCCTCCCCAATGTACCTGTTACATTGAAAGGGAAGACCGTTCAAATGAACGTGATGGTTGTTCAAGGACCCTTGGATTATAACCTACTCCTTGGACGAGACTATATATATTGCATGGGAGCTATAGTCTCCTCACTCTTTAGAGTAATGTGTTTTCCACACGAAGGAAGAATGGTCAAGCTCGTAGACCAACTTTCATTTCCGGGATCACGCATCGCAAATAGTCACATACCAACCCTCAATGGTCTATTCACCCAAGAAATGTCTCCACCCCCAGTCCTCCTTCCCGATGAGTGCGAGTGATTCGGAAAGATGGGACTGGAACCCAGGGGGCATGCATCCTAGTCTGCTTTGGGCAGAGGAAACCTTGGGTATAAGGTAGAATTTCCGCGAAAGAATATGACTAGTCCGTACCCCGTCCGTGGATGGAAGAGGGGTTGTTCTAGAACAGGATTCCTTTGTTAAGGTTACTTGTTTGACAAAGGTCATTCACCATTGTCTACTTCGGTAGACAGTGCCGAGGAAATGTTTTCGTTTGATGGTGTTAACAAAACAATCTTTGGGTAACCAGAAAGAGGCAAGCCTCACCCTTTAAAACAAATGTTTTATCGGATAAGTAGGGGCAGCCTTGAAATTGTACTTTATACCTGGGGGCATGCAAACCTTTTGGAGTGCAAGCTAAGAGCGGTTATTTATCTGTTTTTTAGATTAGCCGTTTCCGAACTTGCATAAAGAAAGGATGAGAGGGAGCATAGCTTATGTGAGGTGCGAGCTCTATAAAAAATGGAATCTTGCAGGAGACATTTCTTATCTTATGACTGGTATAATCGAGCAGTTTTACCGCGGAATTTATGCTCGTTAAAAAATAGAAAAGCGAGATCCGAGCAGTTTTAGCACATAGTTCATGCTCGTTAAAAAATAAACATAAGATCGAGCAGTTTTACCGTGGAATTTATGCTCGTTAAAAAATAGAAAAGCGTGAGCAAGAGTTTCCTCCAGAGTTTAAGCTCATTAAAAAATGAACCTATTCCGGTAAATAACCATTGTGATCGTAAATTTATTAGCCATAAAAAGCCTTGGTCGTGTTTGCACCTGCCACCTCCATTCCATTTGGCCGATCGTTCACCCCCATATGATTGTTTACCCATTTTGAGGAACAGCTGCGAAGAGTGATTTCACTTAGCCATCCTTGTGACACTGCCGTGATTGGAAAATTCCAACCTGTACCTGGAATCTGCTGCTATCCCTGTTTATCACTCGTTCCTCAAAAGACGAGTCCTCTTTGAGCTCTTTTCTCCTGACTCGTAAAATATGAAAAGTTTGCCGAGTTTTGGCCTTCCAGATCGTTAAAAGGACCGGAAGAGCTATCCCTCCTCTAGATTTTAATCTTTTTGGACCTGAGGGATTATTGCACAAAAAGGTCGAGCGCTTGTTTTATTCGGCTCGTTAAAGTTATCGAAAACTCATCCCTTCTGTAGTGTTTTATACTTTTTCGGACTTAAGGGATTAGATGACGAAAAAGGAATTTTGGAGTTGACTTTCTGTACCTTTTCAGACTCTCTAAAAATGAAAAGGACCGAGTTTTCCTTGTCGTTAGACTCGTTAAAATGATTAAATAGCGACAAACTTGTCTTTAGACGAGAACAAGTTTCCCTATCGCTAGGCTCGTTAAAACATAGCGATGGGCTTGCCCGAAGGGCAGGTTATAGAACAAGCATATGTTATCCTCCTCAAGCTTGACAAAAATAAAGAGGTACTGGTCAGAAATGACTGGGGAAAAATTGGGAGAACCTCAAAGCTTTAATGGTAGCAAGTCGCTCTTGAACATGACACTTTTCCTTCGTATCACATCGGGTTGGGTTGTTTCATTCACCGGTCTCATCACCATGGTCTTCGCCAAACCATCCACATGTGGGGTAATGCTACCGATCCATCGCATCAGTGTCGTTATATGTTCAAGAGATGTTGTTCAGAAAGAGTCAACCGTGTCCCATCCACTGCCATACATTATCCTTCATCCACCTGTTAGTGTCGGTCATGATGCCCTCCATCAGTGATAAAAAAAATCTTTGCATATGCATAAGTAGGTGTCTCATCAATGTCAGTTTTGCATCCCATTAGGCATGGCATAAAACGGATGGAGGAGCTGGTCCTTGTTCCCTTCTTGGCTTTGCTGGATCAGGTCATATCAGTTAATGAGCTTGTGTCACACTTGTTTTGTTTTGTCTTGAAATCCAAAGTCTTAGGTCTAGGGTTTCAGTCAAATGTCATTGCAAGATCATGAGTCAGAGGTCCATGAGTCCCCAGCAAGCCAGAAGGAGAGTCCATCAGATGGTCTACCTGCAAAAAGAACGGAGCTAAAGCACCCAAAAAGTCAAATTCAGAACAAAAGAAAACTCAAAACAGTGTTAAAAGAAAGTGTCAAGGCAAAACATTAGAAAGTGGGTTTGGTAAGTAAATTTTTTTTAAATTGAGCTTATAAAGAGTCAAATTCCCTCTCAATACCCTCATTGTGCATCCAAAGAGCTTGCAAGAAGAAGTGATAGGGCGAAGAGGCGAACGAAGGCGAAGTGCAGAGAAATTGGTCGTTTTTCAGGTGCGCGACCTGTCAGGGACTGTGCGCGACCTGTTGGGCGGTGCGCGACCTGTCAGGCGCCTCTCCGTAGTGAAAAAACATAACGGGCGCGACCTGTCAGCCTGTGCGCGACCTGTCAAAGCCTGTGCGCGACCCGTCAACCTGTCACTCACAAAACCGCTTCAAAATTTGCTCAATCGCCCTCGTGCTTGCCAAATCAATCGAGGTAGGGTCTTTTAAAGTGTTGGATGCTTAAATCAAGGATGTTGGGCTTGTGCTTATATATATTTTTGCTACCAAGAATGTAAAGAGAAATGGATTTTAGTTATTGCTTGTTCATGTAGGCATAGTGCTAGGGTTGGTGTTTTTTCAAGGTTTTTATTCCCATTTATATTCCCTCCATTTTTTCCCATTGATTTCGCAATTGTCATTATACATCTCTATCATATGTCATTTGCAAAGAAATTAAAATTTTCCCATCTCCAAATGTCAAACCCTATCCCTCCCTAAACATATTCCCAAAACCCTAATACCCTCCATTGTGATATAAAAACACACACAGCAAAAGAACAAATTTCTATGCAAGAAAAACAATATGATGGCAAAATGACAAGACTAAGAGAAAGGCAATATGGCTGTGCATAGTCATTACAAAACAGAGAACATATTGCTGTGTATATTCAAAGCAAAAACAAAGACAATGCAGCTGTGTATATTTATCAAAAAGACATATTGCTTTGAGTATTCATTACCAAAATAATGTTGCTGTGTCTCCCAAAACCAAACCCTGTTTTCCCTTTTCCCTTCTATCCCCTAATATCCTTGTTTCAATACAACTCTTTTCCCTTTTGAAGTTGTCAATGAAATCCCTTTTCCCCTTTTGACAAAAATGTAAATAAGGCCCACCTTCCCCTATGACAAATGTAAAAGAATCCCTTGTTTCCCCTAGCATCAAATGTACATGAACCCCTTTGAAAAAACAGAGTGTGCCTTATGATGTACGTTGAAAGGCAGAAATCAAATGAGCAAGTTATCTATGCTGTCCCATCCCCCTGTTGAGCATACATGTCATTTCCCTTGGTTATTATTATCCATGTTTCCCTAATAAAAACATTTCTTTGCAAATGATTTCCCGCTGATTAAGATGAGATTATATGTTTGACAGTTTGTGAATTGTCCCTTGAAAATTCCCTGTTTTCATATGTTTCCCTTTCCTTATTAAAAAATCCCCTCCCCTAACATTTCCTTCATGATTTTGTTCCCCTTGAAAACAACATACAACTCAGCATTTTTGCAGGCAAGGGCAACAGTCTACTTTATCTATTTTCTCCACTTTGCTCAAAAGCACCATGTCAACCACTGAAACCTATGAGCAAGGTGATGACCGGTCTTCTTCCACAGAGGTTGAGGTACAGCGGAGGCCTCGTAGGGGTGGCAAAGGTGGTCATCATAAAAGAGAGGAGCCCACCTCTTTGGCAGAGTTGCAGGCCTGTCCTATGGCAGTGAATTGTTTCCGTTATATGTCATGTTTTCAGTTCTGTGAGAGGCTTGCCCAGATTCAGCACCACAGGGAGTTGGCCCGCTTATTTGTTTTGCACCTTCATGATGGGCAGGTCACTCTTGCAGGGGTGAATTTTGTGCTATCTCCGGAGGTGATTTCAGAGGCTACCGGGATACCAAATGTGGGTGAGGTGTGGCCCAAGGGCAAAATGCTGGATTATGTTTATTTTGAGCCATATGTCAGGCCAGCATTCATGAGCCACTTGTCGGGGGTCTTTCCTTTCAGATTCCTCCGGGGGGAGTATGCTCCGATCATGCATTACTTCACATGTGAGGGGAGATTTTCACAGGTCTTCTCTTATCACATTCGCCTGTTGATGCACTTTACCCGAGTGAGGATGATGAACATCCCGGTTTTCTTCTTCCAGGACATTCAGAGGATGGTGTCCGTGTTTCAGAGGCGGTCCCTAGCTCAGCAGTATAGGAGTTTGTGCCATCATGGTCTCATCCAGCTCATTGTTTCCCATCAGTTGAGTCAGCAGGGCATTCCATGGGCAGACTTCATTTCTCATGAGTTCTTTACAGTGCCACCACAGCCAGAGCCAGAGCCAGAGGCCATTTATGAGGAGGGAGGTCCATCTCACCAGCCCGAGATCATTGTTCCGAGACATGTTGCTTCCTCACCTCAGGTCACCTACCAGAGAGGCCATAGGGCCTTGTTTGCAGCAGCTCGACGAGTACTTTCTCCACAGCAGGTGGAAGGGGTCTCGTCATCATCTTCAGGGCAGCGAGTGTTATCTCCACACCAGGTGGAAGGGGCCTCGCATTCTTCATCAACAGAGGCAGTGCGGGAGGGCAAGCAGCCCATGGTTGAGGATGAGAGAGCCGGTGATACACATGATGATTTCATTGACCTTGATGCCCGCTCTCCTTCTTCAGATTTTTATGAGATTATCAGACAGAGAGAGGAGGAGAACCTCGTGTTGCAGCAAAAGCTCCAAATGGCTCAATGGACCATCACTTATCTAGAGCAGCGCAACAAACAATTAGAAGAGGAAAAAGAACTTGATGAGCTATGGAGGATCCGCAGTGATCGAACTTTGAACCGTAGGAGGCCCGGTGACCCATTGCCTGCTGACCGGGAGTCTTTGCTCATTCAGGAGAATGCTCGCTTGGAGAGGCTGTTGGAGAAGGCCAACCAGGACAAGAGGCTGCTAAGGAACATGAAGAATCATTATTGGGCGAGGATGCAGGTTTGCAAGGCGAAGATGAAAATGTTCCAAAGAAGGTTGTCCGAGGCCCGCAAGAGGAAGAAGAAGACCAACCCACTCCGTATCTTGGCCGAGGCTTCTCTCACTCACCATGATACTCATTAGCCTCTTCCTAGCAGCTAGCACAAGAAATTTTGAAAGTTTTGAGGCATTTTTGGCATTTTTGGGACATTGACAGGTTTTGGCCTTTTAACGGGTCTCACCCCGTGCGCGACCCTACATGGGGGCAACTCAGAACGGGGAAAACTCAGCATTTTTGGAATTTTCATGCAAAGTTACACCTACCTGTGGATGGACTTCAGTTTTTATGGAGATTTGGGCCTCCAAAAGGTCAAAACACATGCAAATTTTGACTTTCTGCCCCTATTTTGAGTTGCAGAAAGCTGTCTTGGGAGAATTGAGTTTTGAGGGGTCAAATCAACTCCAAATTCAAAAATTCCGGTGGGGTTGGAAAGTAGATTCGTAGACCTTTCCAATGAGCTATCTTGCACCTGATTTGGACACCGGGAAGGCCCCCAAACAGGCCTCTCAATGTGAGCGACCCGTCAGGCACATGTGCGCGACCTGTCAGGGAATTTTGCCTGTTTTGACCAGTTCGGCCAGAAAAACACTGTTTTCACTTGGTTTAATGTTTTGGGCATATAAATGATGGATTTTTGTGTAATTTTCATGGCTCTATGATGCTTTTACTCTCCTTGATCACTTCTAGAAGATTCTTGAATGTAAATGGTAAAAATTTAATGCATGGATAGGTTTCCTAAGTTTTAGAGGCAAGTTGTTTTGACTGCCTATTATCTAGTGCTCAGTTTAGAATTAGTTGAAACAGCTCCTAGGAAGCTGAGCTCGACCCCTAGAGGTGGGGAAAGGAGTTAGATCATCTATATTATGCCTTCTCTTGCTCATTTTCATGGTTGGACTCTTGAGGGAGAAGCTCCTATTGTATATTTTACTTGTATCTCTGCAATTTGAGGAAAAGGAAGACCAGGGTTTTGCAGACATCATTGGGATTCTTGTGGACTCTTGTGTTGATGGTGTGTTCTCTTATTGTAATTGAAAGTGTGTTTATGTGTTCCATCTCTTTCTTTACTGCAGCTTATTAAACAAATGAAGTGATAAAGTTTGAATTCATGCTTGCCATGCTCAGCTTTCAAATTTGTTTAATGTTTATGTTTTCCACTGTCTAGAGAGGATTCAAAGTCATTGTTTGCCCTCTTTAGCTTCTCTTTTTTCTTCCTTGATCATCCATCTCAGCTAAAGGCATCAGAACAAACTCCTACCTTGCCCCAAAGACCCACCTGCAAAACCTGAGCTCAATCCCCGCACCCTGAATTGCACTCCCTTCAATTGCCACCAAAAACCCCAAAAACTTTAAATCAACCCTCCTTATCAGTTTACTAGCCTAATATCAGTGTTACCTTTGATTGGTCATCTCATCCCATTGAAAATTTACCGAGATAGACCGGAGAGAGCCTTCTCATACCCCGTAGGGCTAGCTACGAGGTGAAATGGTTTGATGTTGCCTTGAGGTTTGCCTTCTCAGCCTGAGGTGAAATCTCAAGCGCTAACACCACCCATGATCGCCACCCTGAATCATATTTCACAGATTGTTTTCACCTCCACTAAAATCATTAGCTCTGTTCCGTGTCACTGATGTGGGATTCATTAAGGCCCTCCTTTGACGGATCGCTTCTTGTCGACTTCAGCTCATTATCCAAGAAGTTGATCTAGGAACAACCCCCTCAGTACTTTGAAGCTTGCATGCCTCAATGGCAAGTTTCTCACTTCCGGCGACAGGTATACATCAATGACCTTCGACCAGAAGATTTTGCGTGGTGTTCGACGCCAAGTCCTTTATTCACACCACGTGAATTGTACTGCAGTACCTTGAGGGTCATTATCATTATCGGTGATTCCTCTCGCGCTTGTTAACGGTTTACATTATTGACCGGTAATCAAGCGATGTCTTTCCATGTTCGACTTGAACGCAATTCTCACATGGATCGACTTGTACTTAGAGTGAAGATCGAACGAGTTTTGAAGACCCCGGATCTAGTTTCATCCATCCGGGCTGCGATATATATTCAGGAAATATAAAGACATTTGACATGTACATCATTGCAGCAGATGATCATCCTACTCAAAGGATGATAATTTCAGCAGAGATTTATCAGTCTACCATCAGACGATCGTCTGTTCTATGTACCAAAATGAATTTATAAAGCTGAGCATGGGAATGCCCGCCTCAGCTAGATCATGAAAGCAGAATGAAAAATAATGTATTGTATTGTATTTTATTACAGGTCACCTCTCAGCGATTGAATGAACTTCGGATCCTCCTGATAAAGCATTTCACCCGATAAACGACCTCATACTTTAGGGGGCAACTGTTATAGACATTTTTGTGCCTTACAGCATGAAGCATGAAATGTCAATAATCTAAGGGATCCAAAGTCCCTAAACATGTTGTTCCTACCCCTAGAGGAACAAGGTCAGCAAACCACAGCACTAAATATCAGTTCTCCACCTGAAAACACTCAAAAACAAGCAAATTCTGGATCATGTCAACTGCTCCACTGAGCATCTGCGCTGAATGTCAACTGCTACTCTGTACCTGCGCTGAATGTCAACAGTAATGAAGGCTACCTGCGCTGGGCGAGTTTGGCCAAGTGGCACAGTCATTCCTCAAGGTGTCAATGCCCAGGAAGCTTCCAAAATGACACTTGGATCAGGGAATTCACCTTGTGATGAGTAAGAGGATCTAGATCTCCAAGTGGAAGCAAGAAACTCCAAGTGGACTCAAGAACTGAAGAATAACTGAAGTGGGAGAGGACACTAGTCAGCTCCATGCCAAGCTCAAGCTGACTCATCCTTTCTCCAAATATCCTATATATAGATCTCTCTCATGAGGTCTAGGGAGGCTGGAACCTTGTGAATGTAAGGAAGTGCTGTTGGTTTGAGTATAGAACTATTGGGTGATTTGCTTGAAGGAGGTGAAGAGGAGATTTCTTTCTGCTGGGAGGTGTTGCTGGATTGGGCCTCTTATGGTTGTAACACTCTCAGAACTTTACTTCTTCCATTAATAAAGCATTTGAGGTTCTTCTATATGCATGTGTCTCAAGGGTGAATTGTTATGCTTGTGTATTTGATTTATTCTAATCCTTGAATCAATTATGAATGTATGCTTCTTGTAGTTTCCTTCTCTTGCCCTTTTGCAGGATCTTTGTGTAGCTGGGCCAGTGAAAGAGCAAGGAGCTGGGAGTAAGCATCAAAGAGAGAAGATTGGATCAATCATTAGCGGAAGACAACGGTTAGTGGATCTCTTTCTCCCCTCTCTTACATCTCATAAAGAAGTAATCTTGAATAGCTTTGCATTCGGTTGTTGCTGAGGTACTATCACCCTTAGAGTGGGATAGGGTCATTCCATATTGGATACTTTTCCCAACAACATTGTCCACCTGTCAAAAATAAATCATCATCATATAATACCAAAATTGGGGGCATACTTTGTACTACTTTGAAGTAGAGAGTTAAATTAGCACTACTCCTTGTGAAATCCAATCTTCATAAGGTAGCTATCAATGTAGGCATAATAAGCCCTGGGGGCTTGCCTCAATCTATAGAGCGCTTTCTTCAACCTTCACACATGAGTCTTCCTATCATGTACTCCAAAGTCTTGTGGTTACTCAACATATAATTCTTCTTCCTAGAGAATGCCATGTAGAAACATGGTTTTCACATCCATTTGGTGAATTTTCCATCCCTAGCTAGCAGTAAGAGCAACAATAGATCAAATGATAGTGTAGTGGGAAATAGGTGCAAAGATGTCATCATAGCCCTCTCTCTCTTTTTGGGAGAAACCTCTAGCTACAAATATCGCCTTATATTTTTCAATACTTCCATCCGCACCTTGCTTGATCGTGTAAAACCATTTCAAAGTCACAAAAGGCCTTCCTTTAGGTCTCAGAACCATTTCCCACACATCATTCTTCATGATTTATTCATATTCCTCTATTATAGTGTCCTTCCATACCTTCTATCTCACTGCTTCTTCAAAAGAGTGTGGTTCATCCTGTATGATTTTTCTCATAGCCACAACATATCCCTGATATCAACATGGCTTCTTACTTTCCCTGAAGGTTCATCTTATAACAACACGTCTCTCAATACATTGTAAGGTGTTAGGAAGCCAAAGTGATCTCTTCCTGGTGGAAGGATCAAACAAAGGAGGATCTAAGGGGTCCATGGGTTCTAAAGGATCATTAACAATATTAGACTTTGGTCTAGGCATAGGGGCCTTCTTGTATATCCATGTCATCATCCTTTTTCTCAACATTGGCAAGGGGAGGAATGTAGCTTGTTTTTCCAAGGGAAGCATCTTCATCAAATGTCACATCCTTGCTGAACTCTATATTCCTTTGACCAGGCACATATATTCTATAAGCTTTAGAATTTTTATTGTAACCAACAAATGTACATTTATTTCCAGTAGCTTTCATCTTGTTCCTATTATCCTCTGGCACATGAAAGTAGACGGGGCAACCAAAGATCCTTAAGTGCCCAACATCGGGCTTTATACCTGTGAAAACTTCTTTAGGAGTTTTGTCACCCAAGGCTTGATGAGAAGTCCTATTTTGAACATAGAAAACAATGTTTGCAGCTTCTCCCCATAGAAACTTTGATAAATTTTGATCATGCAAGATGGCTTGGGTGACTTCCATGATCGTCTTATTCTTTCTTCCAACTACTCCATTTTGCTCAGGGTTATAAGGTATAATGGTCTCCTTCTTGATTCCTGCTTTCTTACAAAAGACAATGAACTCATTTGAATTGAATTCTCCACCATTATCAAACCTGAAGACTTTGATTCTCTATCAATGCTTTGAAGTCATTAAACACATTAAATGCTTCGTATTTATGCTTCAAGAAGAATATCCATGTCTTGCGGGAGAAGTCATCCACAAAGATTATGTAGTATAGATAGCCACCAAGAGATGCCACTGGCACGAATCCACATAGGTCATAATGAATGAGTTGTAGTATTCACTGGTCCTACTCCTTTTTGAAGGGAATAATCCCTTTGTCTTTTTTCCACTTGCACATCCTGGACAAACTCCATCATGATCTATACGAATTTTAGGCATCCCAAAAGCCATCCTCCTAACCTTAGGAAAGGCTTCATGGTGAAGGTGAGTATATCTTTGGTGCCATAGTGATGATTACTATCATGAACCAACGTTCATATTAGCTTTCCATTGAATTTATAGAGTCCTTTAGTTCTTGATCCCAAAGTGAAGGCATCCCTTAAGTGAGATTCCATATATCAGGAAAGAACCTTTCCATTTATAAAAGAAACCTTCATCCCTTTGTCCTCCAAGGCAGATATAGATACAAGATTCTTTTTCAACCCATGTACATACATAACATCTTGTAGATGTATAGTTTGACTGTAGTCCAGATGAAATGAAACACAACCAAACCCCTTCATAGGATATGTAGAATTGTCCCCACGAATGATCTTCAATTTTGTCTCCCTCTTACCAAGTTTGAGAGGACTTCATGATAACTAGCGAAGTGTCTAGATGCCACACTATCTAACAACAAACTAGCAAACGAATCGGAAGGAGAGAAACTAGAAAGAGATAAATAGGAAAGTATTCATATTGAGTAGAAACTACATTATTTCCATACCTTAATTTCCTTGATCTCTCGGGAGGACGATGGCCTTCTTCATGATCAATAGGAGATTCTCTTCTTATTCCATCATTAGATCTGTAGTTGTTGTAGCCATGATTGTTGGAGAATTTCTCTTTTTTGGACAGTCTCGGGCAAGGTGACCATGCTTGTGGCAATTGTAACATTCAATTTGAGACACATCCATTTTAATTCTTCTATTAGAGTCCCTTGATGTTGGTGCAAGCCTTCTTGAATTATATGGTCCTCCTCTTCCTTTCCTCTTCTTGTATTGAGTAGAAAATGCAGTGGGTTCCCCTTCTTTGTTCTTTTGAACTCTCCCTCTAGAAATATCCATTTCCTCTTCTTGAGTGCACTTGCCTAGAAGTTCATCAAATGAAGGAAAACTATCACTGTTGCTAATAGTTGTTATGAATGTATCCTAAATTGGAGGAAGACCTCAAAGTGGGATCAACACCAACTCTCTATCAGATACAACTTCACCAAAAATCAAGAGTTGATCCTTGAGTTGAGATATCCTCAAGAAGTAGGGTTGAATAGTATCTCCTTTGTTCATATTGATGTCCTGAGTTGAATTTTCAAAGCAAGGATTTAGTTCAAGTTTTTGACTTCATACATCCTAACCAACTTATCATACATTTCCTTGGACTTCTTCAACTTCAAAATATAAGTAAGCAAATGATCTCTCAAAGAATCAATAATTATTTTCTTGTCTTTGAACTCACCATTCTTGTACTTGGCCTTGATAGCAGCAGAAGAATTTTTTGGAGGCTCAGGTACCTTTCCTTCCACATATTAAAAGACATCATTTTCATCCAAAGTCACCTCTAATTTGGTCTTCCAAGCAACAAAATTTGATGAGTCATTCAATTTATCCTCAACGTTGAAGTATGAGGTAGACATGTTGACCAAGTCAAATATTCTTCCACAACTAAGATTTTTTCAAAGGTGATTTCTCTTGTCTCCTTGGGATTGTCTTCACCTCAACTCTGCTTCCATGTTTATTTTTTGTTTTCAATGTTCTATGCTGAAACAATCACTTATTACAATTCTTCTTTCAATAACTATCAATGATCTAATATATTTTCAATGTTCCATTGACAATAATAAATTGTAGATATAATAGTAAATCAAATGCATAATATAAGATAATAAAAAACAATAGACACATAATAGTTTGGTCAAAGACCAGGGAAAAAACCCACAAGGGAGAAAACCATTTCAAAATTCTTATTCTATTAGATTGTCATCAAATATTCAATAAAGAGATACAAAGTCCAAGTACATAAAAAATGAGTCAAGGGTCAAAGCCTTGACTAGTCAAATCAACCAACCAAGATCCACTCAAATACAAGCAATAAAGTCAAATCTGGTCAAACTTGAATTTTGCAATTTCTTTCAAAGTCAACAACAGTCTATGCTTCCCTAACCAATCAATAGTCAATAGTCAACGATCAAAGATACTCTAAAAGATTCGGTAACAATCAAAGGATGCAACCTCTTCTACTCAGTCTAACCTGGTCAAAACAACCCTTGAATTATGCCCATATATTTAGTAAAAGTCAAAGTTTGACCTATGGAAACCCTAGACTAGAAATCACAGTCAACGCTGGTCAAAGTGCACATAAAATCTCGGTCAAAGTGTCAATCAACTTGGCCTACCAAACATATCCAAGAACAACTCAAACAAATTCGAAACTCCTCAAGTCAATGCAAGTCAAACCATAACAAAACAGAAGTAATGCTAGTCAACAAAAAACACTCTCTCTCCTTTGCACGTGTGATCTTAGACCCTGCAATTTCATAATTTTACGAGCCAATCAAGAAAAGAAATGAATGTGTGATGATGCCTCCAAGTGATGCCAAGTGTGGTTTATTTATATGTGGTCTTGTGGGTCAAATTTCCCATTTATAAAAGCAACCTTCACCCCTTTGTCCTCCAAGGCAGATATAGACAAAAGATTCTTTTTCAACCCATGTACATACATAACATCTTGTAGATGTATAGTTTGACCGTAGTCCAGATGAAATGAAACACAACCAAACCCCTTCATAGGATATGTAGAATTTTCCCCACGAATGATCTTCAACTTTGTCTCCCCCTCAACCAAGTTTGGGAGGACTTCACGATAACTAGTGAAGTGTCTAGATGCCACAATATCTACCAACCAACTATCAAATGAATCCAAAGGAGAGAAACTAGAAAGAGAAAAATAGGAAAGTACTCATATTGAGTAGCAAATACATTTTTTCCATACCTTAATTTCCTTGATCTCTTGGGAGGACGATGGCCTTCTTCATGATCAATAGGAGATTCTCTTCTTATTCTATCATTAGATCTATAGTTGTTGTAGCCACGATTGTTGTTATAGTACCTTGGAGAATTTCTCTTTTCTAGAAAGTCTCGGACAAGGTGACCATGCTTGTGGCAATTGTAACATTCAATTTGAGACACATCCATTTTAATTCTTCTATTAGAGTCCCTTGATGCTGGTGCAAGCCTTCTTGAATTAGATGGTCCTCCTCTTCCTTTCCTCTTCTTGTATTGAGAAGAAAATGCAATGGGTTCCCCTTCTTTGTTCTTTTGAACTCTCCCTCTAGAAATAACCATGGTCTCTTCTTGAGTGCACCTGCCTAGAAGTTCATCAAATGAAGGAAAACTATCATTGTTGCTAATAATTGTTATGAATGTATCCTAAATTGGAGGAAGACCTCAAAGTGGGATCAACACCAACTCTCTATCAGATACAACTTCACCAAAAATCAAGAGTTGATCCTTGAGTTGAGATATCCTCAAGAAGTAGGGTTGAATAGTATCTCCTTTGTTCATATTGATGTCCCAAGTTGATTTTTCAAAGCAAGGATTTAATTCAAGTTTTTGACTTCATACATCCCAACCAAATTATCATACATTTCCTTGGACTTCTTCAACTTCAAAATATAAGTAAGGAAATGATCTCTCAAAGAATCAATAATTATTTTCTTGTCTTTGAACTCACCTTTCTTGTACTTGGCCTTGATAGCAGTAGAAGAATTTTTCGAAGGCTCAGGTCCCTTTCCTTCCACATATTAAAAGACATCATTTTCATCCAAAGTCACCTCTAACTTGGTCTTCCAAGCAACAAAATTTTATGAGTCATTCAATTTATCCTCAACGTTGAAGTATGAGGTAGGCATGTTGACAAATTCAAATATTCTTCAACAACTAAGATTTCTTCAAAGGTGATTTCTCTTGTCTCCATGGGATTGTCTTCACCTCAACTCTGCTTCCATGTTTCTTTCTTGTTTTCATTGTTCTATGCTGAAATAATCACTTATTGCAATTCTTCTTTCAATAACTATCAATTATCTAATATATTTTCAATTTTCCATTGACAATAAGAAATTGTAGATATAATAGTAAATCAAATGCATAATATAAGATGACCAAAAAAAATAGAGACATAATAGCTTGGTTAAAGACTAGGGAAAAAACCCACAAGGGAGAAAACCCTTTCCAAATTCTTATTCTATTAGATTGTCATCAAATGCTCAATAAAGAGATACATAGTCCAAGTACATAAAAAATGAGTCAAGGGTCAAAGACTTGACTAGTCAAATCAACCAACCAATATCCATTCAAATACAAGCAAGAAAGTCAAATCTGGTCAATCTTGAATTCTGCAATTTCTTTCCAAGTCAACAACAGTCCATGCTTCCCTAACCAATCAATAGTCAATAGTCAATGGTCAAAGCTACTCTGAAAGATTCGGTCAAACAATCAAAGGATGCAACCTCTTCTACTCAGCCTAACCTAGTCAAAACAACCCTTGAATTATGCCCATAGATTTAGTAAAAGTCAAAGTTTGACCTATGGAAACCCTAGACTATAAATCACAGTCAACGCTGGTCAAAGTGCACATAAAATCTCGGTCAAAGTGTCAATCAACTTGGCCTACAAAACATATCCAAGAACAACTCAAACAAAGTAAAAAATCCTCAAGTCAATGCAAGTCAAACCATAACAAAACAGAAGTAACACTAGTAAACAAAAACACTCTCTCTCCTTTGCACATGTGATCTTAGACCCTGCAAGTTCAGAATTTTACGAGCCAATCAAGAAAAGAAATGAATCTGTGATGATGCCTCCAAGTGATGCCAAGTGTGGTTTATTTATATGTGGTCTTGGGGGTCAAATTTCCCATTTATAAAAGCAACCTTCACCCCTTTGTCCTCCAAGGCAGATATAGACAAAAGATTCTTTTTCAACCCATGTACATACATAACATCTTGTAGATGTATAGTTTGACCGTAGTCCAGATGAAATGAAACACAACCAAACCCCTTCATAGGATATGTAGAATTGTCCCCACGAATGATCTTCAATTTTGTCTCCCTCTCAACCAAGTTTGAGAGGACTTCACGATAACTAGTGAAGTGTCTAGATGCCACAATATCTACCAACCAAATATCAAACGATTCCGAAGGAGAGAAACTAGAAAGAGAAAAATAGGAAAGTATTCATATTGAGTAGCAACTACATTTTTTCCATACCTTAATTTCCTTGATCTCTTGGGAGGGCGATGGCCTTCTTCATGATCAATAGGAGATTCTCTTCTCATTCTATCATTAGATCTATAGTTATTGTAGCCACGATTGTTGCTGTAGTACCTTGGAGAATTTCTCTTTTCTAGACAGTCTCGGGCAAGGTGACCATGCTTGTGGCAATTGTAACATTCAATTTGAGACACATCCATTTTAATTCTTCTATTAGAGTCCCTTGATGTTGGTACCAACCTTCTTGAATTAGATGGTCCTCCTCTTCCTTTCCTCTTCTTGTATTGAGTAGCAAATGCAATGGGTTCCCCTTCTTTGTTCTTTTGAATTCTCCCTCTAGAAATAACCATGGCCTCTTCTTGAGTGCACTTGCCTAGAAGTTCATCAAATGAAGGAAAACTATCATTTTTGCTAATAGTTGTTATGAATGTATCGTAAATTGGAGGAAAACCTCAAAGTGGGATCAACACCAACTCTCTATTAGATACAACTTCACCAAAAATCAAGAGTTGATCCTTGAGTTGAGATATCCTCAAGAAGTGGGATTGAATAGTATCTCCTTTGTTCATATTGATGTCCTGAGTTGATTTTTCAAAGCAAGGATTTAATTCAAGTTTTTGACTTCATACATCCTAACCAACTTATCATACATTTCCTTGGACTTCTTCAACTTCAAAATATAAGTAAGCAAATGATCTCTCAAAGAATCAATAATTATTTTCTTGTCTTTGCACTCACCTTTCATGTACTTGGCCTTGATAGCAGTAGAAGAATTTTTCAGAGGCTCAGGTACCTTTCCTTCCACATATTAAAAGACATCATTTTCATCCAAAGTCACCTCTAACTTGGTCTTCCAAGCAGTAACATTTGATGAGTCATTCAATTTATCCTCAACCTTGAAGTATGAGGTAGACATGTTGACCAAGTCAAATATTCTTCAGCAACTAAGATTTCTTCAAAGGTGATTTCTCTCGTCTCCTTGGGATTGTCTTCACCTAAACTCTGCTTCCATGTTTATTTTTTGTTTTCAGTGTTCTATTCTGAAACAATCACTTTTTACAATTCTTCTTTCAATAACTATCAATTATCTAATATATTTTCAATGTTCCATTGACAATAAGAAATTGTAGGTATAATAGTAAATCAAATGCATAATATAAGATAACCAAAAATAATAGAGACATAACAGTTTGGTCAAAGACTAGGGAAAAAACCCACAAGGGAGAAAACCCTTTCCAAATTCTTATTCTATTAGATTGTCATCAAATGTTCAATAAAGAGATACATATTCCAAGTACATAAAAAATGAGTCAAGGGTCAAAGCCTTGACTGGTCAAATCAGCCAAACAAGATCCATTCAAATACAAGCAAGAAAGTCAAATCTGGTCAAACTTGAATTCTGCAATTAACAATAGTCCATGCTTCCCTAACCAATCAATAGTCAAAAGTAAATGGTCAAAGCTACTCTAAAAGATTCGGTCAAACAATCAAAGGATGCAACCTATTCTACTCAGTCTAACCTGGTCAAAACAACTCTTGAATTATGTCCATAGATTAAGTAAAAGTCAAATTTTGACCTATGGAAACCCTAGACTAGAAATCACAGTCAACGCTGGTCAAAGTGCACATAAAATCTCGGTCAAAGTGTCAATCAACTTGGCCTACCAAACATATCCAAGAACAACTCAAACAAAGTCAAAACTCCTCAAGTCAATGCAAGTCAAACTATAACAAAACAAAAGTAATGCTAGTCAACAAAAAACACTTTCTCTCCTTTACACGTGTGATCTTAGACCCTGCAATTTCAGACTTTTATGAGCCAATCAAGAAAAAAAATGAATGTGTGATGATGCCTCCAAGTGATGCCAAGTGTGGTTTATTTATACATGGTCTTGGGGGTCAAATCCCATTTATAAAAGCAACCTTCACTCCTTTGTCCTCCAAGGAAGATATAGACAAAAGATTCTTTTTCAACCCATGTACATACATAACATCTTGTTGATGTGTAGTTTGACCGTAGTCCAGATGAAATGAAACACAACCAAACCCCTTCATAGGATATGTAGAATTGTCCCCATGAGTGATCTTCAATTTGATCTCCCTCTCAACCAAGTTTGAGAGGACTTCACGATAACTAGTGAAGTGTCTAGATGCCACAATATCTACCAACCAACTATCAAACGAATCCGAAGGAGAGAAACTAGAAAGAGAAAAATAGGAAAGTATTCATATTGAGTAGCAACTACATTTTTTCCATACCTTAATTTCCTTGATCTCTTGGGAGGACGATGGCCTTCTTCATGATCAATAGGAGATTCTCTTCTTATTCTATCATTAGATCTATAGTTATTGTAGCCACGATTGTTGTTATAGTACCTTGGAGAATTTCTCTTTTCTGGACAGTCTCGAGCAAGGTGACCATGCTTGTGGCAATTGTAACATTCGATTTGAGACACATCCATTTTAATTATTCTATTAGAGTCCCTTGATGCTGGTGCAAGACTTCTTGAATTAGATGGTCCTCCTCTTCCTTTCCTCTTCTTGTATTGAGTAGCAAATGCAGTGGGTTCCCCTTCTTTGTTCTTTTGAACTCTCCCTCTAGAAATAACCATGGTCTCTTCTTGAGTGCACTTTCCTAGAAGTTCATCAAATGAAGGAAAACTATCATTGTTGCTAATAGTTGTTATGAATGTACCCTAAATTGGAGGAAGACCTCAAAGTGGGATCAACACCAACTCTCTATCAAATACAACTTCACCAAAAATCAAGAGTTGATCCTTGAGTTGAGATATCCTCATGAAGTAGGATTGAATAATATCTCCTTTGTTCATATTGATGTCCTGAGTTGATTTTTCAAAGCAAGGATTGAATTCAAGTTTTTGACTTCATACATCCCAACCAACTTATCATACATTTCCTTGGATTTCTCAACTTCAAAATATAAGTAAGCAAATGATCTATCAAAGAATCAATAATTATTTTCTTGTCTTTGAACTCACCTTTATTGTACTTGGCCTTGATAGCAGCATAAGGATTTTTCGGAGGCTGAGGTACCTTTCCTTCCACATATTAAAAGACATCATTTTCATCCAAAGTCACCTCTAACTTGGTCTTCCAAGCAACAAAGTTTGATGATTCATTCAATTTATCCTCAACGTTGAAGTATGAGGTAGAAATGTTGACCAAGTCAAATATTCTTCAACAACTAAGATTTCTTCAATGGTGATTTGTCTTGTCTCCTTGGGATTGTCTTCACCTCAACTTTTCTTCCATGTTTATTTTTTGTTTTCAAATTTCTATGCTGAAACAATCACTTATTACAATTCTTCTTTTAATAACTATCAATTATCCAATATATTTTCAATGTTCCATTGACAATAATAAATCGTAGATATAATATTAAATCAAATGCCTAATATAAGATAACCAAAACAATAGAGACATAATAGTTTGGTCAAAGACCAGGGAAAAAACCCACAAGGGAGAAAACCATTTCCATATTCTTATTCTATTAGATTGTCATCAAATGCTCAATAGAGAGATACATAGCCCAAATACATAAAAACTGAGTCAAGGGTGAAAGCCTTGACTAGTCAAATCAACCAACCAAGATCCATTCAAATACAAGCAAGAAAGTCAAATTTGGTCAAACTTGAATTCTGTAATTTCTTTCAAAGTCAACAACAATCCATGCTTCCCTAACTAGTCAACAATCAATAGTTAACGACCAGAGCTACTCTAAAAGACAGTCAAAAAATCAAAGGAAGCAACCTCTTATACTCAGTCTAACCTGGTCAAAACAACCCTTGAATTATGCCCATAGATTCAGTAAAAGTCAAAGTTTGACCTATGGAAACCCTAGACTAGAAATCACAGTCAACGCTAGTCAAAGTGCATAGAAAGTCTCGATCAAAGTGTCAATCAACTTGGCCTATCAAACATATCCAAGAACAACTCAAAAAAAGTCAAAACTCCTCAAGTCAATGCAAATCAAACCACAACAAAACAGATGTAAATGCTAGTCAACATAAAACACTCTCTCTCCTTTGCATGTGTGATCTTAGACCCTGCAATTTCAGACTTTTATGAGCCAATCAAGAGAAGAAATGAATGTGTGATGATGCCTCCAAGTGATGCCAAGTGTGGTTTATTTATATGTGGTCTCGGGGGTCAAATTTCCTCCTTTAGTATGACTTGTACTTTTTGATATGACCTGGTTCAACATTAAAATAACAATTTTCTCATGTGAAAATTAAATTATTCCAAGGGCTGGTAGGGCCTCTAGAGGGTGAGGAGGGCTTCCCAAAGGAGGGAATTTCTCCCTAAGCTACCAAATTTCAACATTGATCAGGGCAATTTTTTTTTCCAAGGAAACACAAGCCATAACCCAACTGGTATCAAAAGGTCCCAAACCCATATAAATCAAAAGCATCCTGAGAAGATCCCAATTAACCTTATCATAGGATTTCACCAAATCCAATTTTAAAATTAGATCCCTAATCTTTTTGACCTTTATAGAATGTAAGAACTCTTGAGGAATGCCAATAGCCTCATGAATCTGCCTTTCTGATAGAAAGCCAAATTGTTCCTTCGATATTGTCACAACTAACTTCTCCTTTAGCTTATTGGCAATAGTTTTTGAAATGATTTTGTACACCAGATTGTAAAGGGAAATGGGCTGAAATTGGTCGAAAGACAATGCTTTGGATGAATTATGAATCAAATCTATGTAGGTGGAATTAACAACTTTACTGACTATTCCTTGAACCCTTGATTCCTGAACAACCTTTAAAATTTCTTCACGAAGAAACTCAAAGAAGTGTATACAAATTTTAGCTGACTAACCATCTAGTCTTGGACTTTTATCTTTAGCACAATTTTTTAAAGAGTTTTCACCTTCCCCCATGGTCACCTGTCTACCAATATAAGAATCCTGCTCTTCAGAGAAGAAGTGACAGAACTGATCAATGATTTGCAGTTGTTCCAATAAATTATTGATAGAAGGCTGCATGAAAAGAGACGAAAAGTGAGAAACCCCAACCTTTTTTTAGATATTCTTATGATGATATCATATTCCCATTAGACCCCTTAAATTCCCCAATGGAATTGTTCACTTTCCTATCTGTGGCATACTTGTCAAAAATATTTGTGTTTCCAGCCTCCTAAGATATCCAATTTTCCCTGATCTTGATCCTCCAAGATTCCTCATAGGCCAATAGTCCACACTAGAGTACTATGGTTGTTTTAAACCTTCAACTGGACTAAAAAAACTCAAGAGTTTTTTAGTGAACCCTTTGATGATTTCCATAAGATGTTCTAAGAAGACTTTAATTTGAGTCCCCTTATTGAAATTAAGGTATCTATTCGTGCATATGAATTCCACATCATTCACGAGTATAACAACCTTGGTGAAAATTCCATGTAATAAAAGTTAATAAAGGAAAAATAATAACCACAGTTGATGGGACACTTATTCCAAGATGGATGTTGGGCAAGACATCCTAGCGTGGGGGTTCATTTGGTTATTAATGGATATGGAAATTGGCAAAGGCAATGGCTAAGGCTTTCAAAAGGCAAAATGGCATTTTTGGCACATTTATTTATGAAAATCATGGAAATTAGGAGAAAAGGGAGGTGAAAGGTCACATGTTGCATGTGAGGAGTAAAATGAAGGAAAGTAATGGGAAATGAAGAAAATAGAGGCCTCATTCATAAAAAGGCTTCCAAGGATCAGTAAAATAACTTTTGTTAGTTTAGTTTTGGATCTCCCTCATTATTCTCTCTCTCTCTCTCATACTCTTGGACACTTAGAATTTTCTTGGAGCACTCTTGGAGAGTGTGGCATACTTGGATTTTTGGAGCAAGAAGGCAAAGGAAGAGTAGGAAAGCGCAAAAGGACATCAGGATCAGGAACTACAAAAGATTTGTCTTGTAGGTACCGAGTTGCATGTATGTTTTCCTCACTAGTTTTGGCATGCATGGCATATGCATGTGGATTATTGGTCATGATCTGTCACTGGCATGGAGGATTTCCTAGATTGACAATGGATTTCCTAGCCTTTCCATTTCCTAGATAACCATGGAGATTGTGGGTTTATTTCCTTGTTTTTTTTGGTTGGTTCTCATGTTTCCTTTAGCTTGGGTGAGTTATTAGTTCCTGGAAGCCCTGGTTGGACAAATGCTCTGGAAGCCCTGTAACAAATTGGGTTGAGTTACTAGTCCTGGAAGCCTTGGTTGGAAAAATGCTATGGAAGACCTTGGTGGCTTGAGTTACTAGTCATGGAAGCCTTGGTTGGACAAACGCTCTCGAAGCTGTGGGTTGAGTTACTAGTCCTGGAAGCTTTGGTTGGAACAAACACTGGAGCCCTGGAAGCTTGGATAGAGACAAATCTGATGATGGTTTTGTGATGTCCGACTATGAGGTGGAATAACTGTTGCTGGGTTGAGGTGGATGGCCTCTGGAAGCCTTGGATGGTTTTGGATTGATGTGTTCTATGAGATCCCACATTCATGCTTGGAATATGGTAGAGGGGTGAATGGATGAAGAGAGATTTGGCTCAACCATTCTATGGTTGGATGGAACGTGGAAGTCCCATCACACGTTTAGATTTTGCATCATCAATATGAGGTTATTTATCCCTGTATTTCTATGAGTATTATACTGTTTTATGTGTGGATTATATGGCTTTGATTACCTTCGTATTTCTGTTGCAATTATGCTGGTTATGTATATGATTTATGATAATATCTATGTATGGCTCACATCATTTTTTTACTTGTAAATGAATGAACGATGTATCTAAGACCTAATGGATGAAATGCCAGTTAATGTATTGAGGCATCAATGTTTCTTAGCAATTCTCAGCTAAGTATGAGACCCCTATGATTAGATCTATTATTTACACATGTAGATTGGATATTCGTGATATGTTTGAGGAAATTCCTATCGTGGCTAGTAGGGGTCTAGTCAAGGTCTTGTTCGGGAAATTGTATTTGTACTGTCATTTCCCTGTTATCTTACTATTCTGAAGGTGTCATTCAATTCTGGGTGGTGACCTGGGCCTAAAAAAGTAGCTCAAATCCCGTGGATGCTGGCACAACATTGAGAAAAATAGTCCTTGGACGCTCACATGCCTTGTCATGAGAGTGTCCAAAGCCTCCTGGATGCTGGCAGGTCCATAGCATGGGAGCGTTCGAGGGTTAAGTGGTCCAAAATCTTAGTGGTACCTAGGGGCTGGTTGGAAGAAAGGTTGGGATGGTTCCTAAGGGCCCTAATGTTGATGTTGAAGGCGATATGGTGTGTTTCCATCGGTTCCACTTCCTTAACGTAACTTAGGAGGTCAAATCATAATGGCTTCTCATCGCATGTTTACCCCAGTTGGCTAGTTACTTGGGTAGATGTGGGAGGAGGGTGTTATAGAGTGGTAACAAAGCATGGTTCACCCCTCAGGTTGGATGGGCTATGTGTGTTGTTCATGCATTCATGTTGGTTGCATGTGTGTCTCTTATGCTTGTATTCCATGTGCTTGTTGCATTTGCATGGTGTTGATCATGGTTGTAGTGATGTCGCCATGTGGAAGTTGATGGTGTTGTTGTGGGATGCATCGTCATGAGTGTATGACTAGTTACATGTCGTTATATGTCACTTACATGTATCATTCTTGTATGCTTGGTTACATGTATCATTCTTGTAAGCTTGGTTACAAGTATTGTTCGTTTATGCTTGATTATATGTGTTTATGCATGTGTGTGGTGGATTACACATTTCTTATGCATGTTAATGTTTGCATGTGGTCAAGTGTACAATGATGTAATGGTGGTTTTCATGCATGAGGTTGTGGTATGCGTTGTTGATAAGGTCATGCATTGATGAATGGACCCTAGCTAGAATGATGGTTGCATGGTTATATGCTTATGTGTTATGTTCTATATGCTATCATGATTATGTTATACAATTTGTTATCTTGCAGACAAGGTATCCTCCCTGAGCTATAGTAAGGTACATTGGTTTATTGTGATTTGGTTTAGCTGACATGATATACCTTGTAGGAAGAAATATCAAATGGCTAACAAGATGGTAGACTACAAATATTCTCCCTGTGAATCAGATGAGTAGTATGGTGTTGGTAATTATTCCTATTTGGCAAATACACTGAGAAGCTTAAAGGAAGAAATAAGGAGTTGTAAGGAAGATAGTGACAAAATTATATAGGCAAAGGAGAAGCTAGCAGAGGTAAATGCAGTGATACTTCAGAGTTTGTTAGATTTGCAATGAAAGGGACCACTGCGGATCAGCCATGAGGAGGAGGATAGAACTAATGGGGCATATGGAAGTAGGTCGCATGGTGGCCATAGGTGTTGTTGTTTTTTCTAGCACCTGTAGCACAAGTGCTTCAGGTGATATAAAAGCTTCTTAGAGATAGCCTCTGGGTTGATTTTAGACCAGTGCCTAGGACATCTTAAAGAGAGGAGTGCTTTTGAATATTATCTGTGGGGATTTCTGCTGCACTCCAATTGTCACGTAGTTTGAAAAAGATAATGAAAGGGGGGTTGGTTCAATAGTCCTTCATCAAGGTAAAATCAAGCCAATACATGGATTTAAATGCTTAGGGGGTAAATCAGGATGATATTAGAGAGAAATGTATGGTTCTGGTGACCGACACACAAAAATAAGCATTTTTAATATTGGCATTATAGTAAAGTGAAGAGAAGGAAAGAGATGAGAGAATTTGATGCATAGGGATGGAAACAAGACAAAATCCTAAGCAACAACGTTTCGATAGAAGTATTGAAGTTTGAAGAGGTGGAATGACAAAAATAGTGGAGCGCTAATTAAGGTCCCAAGATCTATACATCAATAATACAGTTATCACCAACCAAAAATTAGTAAATTTGTGCACATTACAGCTACTACAGGCTATCAAATAACACAAGTAAATTTGTAACTATGCAGGTACTTCTCACTACTTAGCAGCAAACATACAACCATGAATAAGAGTGAAACCGACAACTTCATTACACTATTTCAGAGGGAGAAAGAACATACATGAAGTGATATACAAAGGAGAAAAACATACTGTGCATTACTCTGATTGGAATCACCAAAGAGTTTCATTAATCCTCAAAATGAGTCCAATTCACCAGTACATTACATTTAGCAATACATAACTTAAGTCCCTCAAGAATAGGCAAATAGAACCAAAAGTGGAATCATAGAATTTGGACCTGTCGGGTGCAGAATTTCAGAACCATTATTAAGCATTTTTTATCCATATTTATAAGGAGATGGGGATCTTTGAATCAACAGATACAAGATATATCAGCTAAGGGCAAGCTATCCAATTGACTAGTTGTCTCGGTGTGCGATGTCCTGCTGTCCAAAATGATTATAAAGGATTTGATTCCTTTCTTGAAAATACATAGAAATTGCAGAATAATAGGAAAAGGAAAATTGAACGATGATTAGAGGAAAGTATCCCAATGCCATCTCTGAGATGGCCTATGATCAAGCCATGCCTATGCCCCGATGTGCCTTCCTTACTGCTTGGATGGTTCCCTTCGCTTTCACCTTAACTGCCTGACTTCCCCACTGTCTAGAGATGGAAGCAATTAATGGTGGTTGCTTGTCACAGAGTGGAAGTGGAGATCAACCTAGCGGTCCTTCGTTGCATGACTAAGTGGAGCTCCATGACTTCATTCAATACCTCGGTTATTGACCCATTACGTCTTTAAACCTTTGTACCATGCTATCAAAACATTACTGCATCGAGAATTTTATTCTAAAGGATGTCACAAAAAAACGAGTTTCGATGCTTCTTGGTCCCTTTGGTTTAGCTCCTTTCCATATTTATTCATCATAGGACCGAGGGCTATGACCACAGACTTAGCCTTAGGGTGCTTATTTTATTTTGTTCCTACCTGGGGGCCTTTTCCCCTTGTAAACTGCATAGCGCCCTTTTCCTTTAACTAGTCACCGTGTGCTGGATGAATATCAGAGCCCTTCAATCTGAACTTTTTAAAGTGGCAGACATTACGAAACGCTGATATTCCTCAACCTCCAATTTGCGACCTCCGATTGTGATGTCATCACTACCACGTGGCACATTGTGAGTGGTGACACGTGTCACCTAGTTTTCCCCCTTAGGACCCCTCAAAACGCTGAAACTGCTTGCCATGTGTCTACCGTACCTCCACATCATGCTGATGTCATATGCCACGTGGCTTTATCGGAACCAATCGTATTCTACAATGTGTCCCTTATCGAAACCAATCATATTGCGCCACACATTCCTCTGGAGGAGAGAGAAAAGGGCTTGTCCTTACTTGGTTTTGCAATGCATTTATTTGTTAATCTGTTTCGATGCTTTCATGGTGGTTTAACACTATCAACACTTTCCCGACATTTTTAACACTATAGGCATTATACATATCACAACTTTCTTAGATTCACAACATTTTCATGTCGCAACATTCTCCGATAACAGATCACCAAATGCTGATCACTGATATACTATGTTCCATATGCCCTGATTCGCCGATATGCAATCGTCGAACGCCATGAACCTCTGATATGCTCTGGTTTGCGATGTGCAATATCCATCGATTTCCAATATGCGATATGCCCTGGACCTCGTTGATCGATGATTCACCGATCATAACTTTGTTAAGTTTGAAATTTTGAAAACGCTGATCACCGATATGCGATATGGCCTATGCTCATCGACTACCGATATTACGGGACATTCGATTTGCAGGACCTTCGATATGCTGGACCTCCGATATGCTCTTCTCCTTCATTCAAAGGCAACAAAACCCTTAGACTTCAACAAGCCATATCCTCTGATCCAAAAGTCCATTTATGGACTTCCACATACCATTGGAAAGCTTATTCCGAGCACTATCCAATGGAGGTGGTCCAATTTAGACTTTGAGTCCTTCTGTGACTTGGAATATGACTACAAATTTTTCTATTCTTTTGTACTTTGGGCAGTTGAAAACCCTTTTTGCAGTAGGTGACAACATTGGCTCCAACTGGGGATAGTGCCTTGCTGGCAAGGTGTTGAGAACCTGCAAACCAGTAGCCTTCACCCTTGGGCATGGAGTTAAAAATATAACGAACTTATATACTAGAAAATCTCTATGGAACTTTATTCACAAGGAGTCGTTTCCTCATCAAACTAAAATGCAAAAAAATAAATTATAACAACTACAAATTAAATGCTCAACTAGTGAGCTTATTTATGTACAAATCCTACTTATGTACAAGGTTCAATTCACCCAAGTGAAGTCAACCTTCCAATGATACCATCTCAACATCAGGGTACTGGACCTTATGCCATCGTTCTCTAGGAATTCAACAATTAAAACATGCATGTACCACATAAAATCTTTGGACAAAAATTTTGATATGTGCCCCCAACTTGGTAGTTGATGCTAAAATATTTTAATTTCCTCCATGAACCTTCTAATGGGGCTATTTTCATGAAAATCGGTGGCTAACATGTGCATGCACCCCATAAGAGCTTTAGACCAAAGGTTTGACACATACCTTGGAATAGATGTATACTGTTGCAGGTCAAAGAAAGATATCATGTAGTCAGCTACTGGATCATGGAACTAATAAGGAAAATTTGTAGCTGTCTCCTTTTCTTGAATAATTTCTAGGGAGGAATATTTCTACAACAGGCAGCCACAGAATTTTCTTGGCTCTTCTTCTTGAAAATTTTGTTGTTGGAAGCTCTCTCTCAACTTGTTTGTAAGTAGATCCCTTTGACAATTCATGACCATCTCATCCTCCTGAGAATCATATGAATCATAAATTGGAGGAGGTTCTTGGAATTTTTCTCTAGGTGAAGGATCTGAACCGTATACTGGAGCCTCTTCTTTTTGTGCAACTTCCCATTTCTAGGAATGTTGTAGTTCTGCATCAATCAACTACACATAGGAGTCATACTCAGCATAAGAAGGAGAATCAACAAATTCGTCTGAATAAGATCTCTGAGGGTTTATTTGTAGGTTGAAGATGTTTCATTCTTTGATTTGTTGATCACTGTGAAATGCTTCTTGATGTGAGTAGATATCTTCTTGGAATGGAGTCTCACAAACATATTCAGTAGGGTCGTTAACCTAAGGAATATTTTCAACATTAAAATGTGCACAATAATCTTCAAACAAAGCATTCAGTGATACAATCTTTTATAATAATGATTGAATTCTATATGAATTTTTTTTAAGGAAGATATGCTACCACGAGGTATTTTTCTGTATCAAACTCTAAAATCTTCTTCTAAAGAGTACTTGAACAATTTTATTTGCACATATTAAAAAACAATACCCTACTGTTCCATTTATTCATGAAAATCCTTAAAGTGTTGGTCTAGCCTTCTAACTGTGTTTCCATTGAATCTAGGAAAATAGGTATTCCATTCATGAAATGAAGGGACATGATTGGGATAACCAACAATAGAAGAAAAATCCACTGGGGAAAATTTATTGGCCAAGAATGCAGGAATTGCCATTTTGAAAACCCCTTTAGGTGAGTGATCTCAAGTTCAGATGCAGGGGAAGTCTTCTATTTGTTAGTATCCGAGCGAGTATGAGGCTACTTGAAAGCTAGGATGATCAAATAAAAATATAGACAGTGGAGTCACCAGGATGTTTACCATAAGATTCATAAAGTGGAGTAGCCAGGGTGTTTATAATGAAATTCAAACACTAGAGTTGCCATGGTGAAATATATTTAAACCACACTTCCCTTGCTAACCTTGCAGAAGGAATCTAAAAATTTGTCGTACCCAGGGAAAAATATTCTGATTCATTCCCTAACAACGACGCCAGAAAGATGTTATCGCTTTTTCTAGCACCTGTAGCACAAGTGCTTCAAGCAATAAAGAAGCTTCCTAGAGACAGCCTCTGGGTTGATTGTAGACTAGTGCCTAGGACATCTTAAAGAGAGGAGTGATTTTGAATATTATCAGTGGGGATTTCCGCTGCACTCCGATTGTCACATATTTTGAAAAAGATAATGAAAGGGGGGTTGGTTCAATATTCCTTCATCAAGGTAAACTCAATGCTCAGGGGGTAAATCAGGCTAATCTTAGAGAGAATTGTCTAGTTGTGGTGGCTGACACACAACAATAAGTAGTTTTAATATTGGCATTGTAGTAAAGTGAAGAGGAGGAAATAGAGGAGAGAATTTGATGCATATGGCTAGAAACAAGACAAAATCCTAAGCAACAACGTTCCTATAGAATTATGGAAGACTAAAGAGGTGGAATGACAAAAATAGTGGAGCGCTAATTAAGGTCCCATGATCTATACATCATGAATACATTTATCACCAAACAACAATTAGTAAATCTGTTCACATTACAGGTACTGCAGGCTATCAAATAACATAAGTAAATGTGTAACTACACAGGTACTTCTCACTACTTAGCAACAAACATACAACCATGAATAAGAGTGAGACTGACAACTAATTCATTACACTATTTCAGAGGGAGTGTTACATAGTAATTTGTCACCGTTGGTCACCGTCCCTGTTACCCCTTTCCCGCACAGTGGAGGACTCATTCCGGGACCTGTGAGCAGTGACATAGCCTAAAAACACTTGCAATATGTTCCCCTCAGCATGGACTTCATTTGTCAGTTTGGACACATCCGGTAATTCTAAATTCACTAAGAATGGTAATTGAGGATTGAAAGACATCTGGGGCTGCTGGTAGGATGGAGCACCAGGGTTCCAACCAGGTGGTGGTTGCCCCCATGGGCTTTGCCCGGATGGATTTGGCCCCATAGTGTATTGGCCATAGGGATTTGTATTTTTCCCCCCAGCGTAAGGATTACCAAACGATGCTGCAGATGCGCCATATGGTTGTTGATAATTCTGCAAAGGATTCGCCTGCAGTTGTTGGTAATTCTGGTATGGGGCGAACAAAGGTTGCCCTTGAGGTTGCTGGTAGCCATACTGTGGTGGGACTCCAAATTGAGTTTGAGAACCAGGCTGAGTTTGATAAAATGTTTGGGATTGAGTTCCAGCCTGCATCTGAAGACCAGATGGGTTTTGGGGTCCCGCTTGGGGCCAAGGACCGGATTGAGCAGCGCTAGTAGGTTGTCCTGTAGGTTGAGCCATCTGGTATGTTAGGCCAACCTCAGTATCAGCAGGTACAACCTTCCGGGCAGGTAGGCCAACCTCAGTATCAACAAGGTTATTACACAGTAATTTGTCACCGTTGGTCACCGTCCCTGTTACCCCTTTCCCGCACAGTGGAGGACTCATTCCGGGACCTGTGAGCAGTGACATAGCCTAAAAACACTTGCAATATGTTCCCCTCAGTATGGACTTCATTTGCCCTGAAGACACCTCCTGTAAAATATCCCTAAAAAGTGCCTCTTTTCCATTAGCGCGGGTCCACAAACTAACACCCGCGACCATTGGCGCTCTGTCATAGAGAAATACCCGCGCCAACCAAATTTGGGAAAGATTTTTGGCAAGCACGTGCTCGGATGTTTTTTCCCTGCATTGTCATTCAGTCTTTTTGGGATAAAGCTGGCCTTCTAGATGTCGAGACTCATCATCTATCCTCATCATCTATCCACAACGGCTTTTTAGGGATAATGTCAATCCACAATGAGTGTCTGGATGCATCGTATCTTCTTCCCTTCTCCATCTATAAAAGTCCATCCTCATGCACTTGACAAGCTAGTTCTTGAGTTCTGAAGTATTGATGATAGTGCTAGTATTGATTATACTTGTCTTGAGTGAGGTTATGCTGCCGGAAGTCTGAGCTATATCCACAAGTAAAGAGAGAGAGAGATCTATTGCAAGGCATATGTAGCTGCTCGCCCAGCCAGAGGAGAGATTCAACGTCGGAACAATGGTTGTACTTTTCTCTGCTTGTTCATTAATAAACGACTATTATTATGGTTCCAATCTTACTGTTCATAATGATGATGATTGATTTATGTCCTTTCTGACTGACATATAGTTGTATATCGTGGATTTTATGCTTGTATTCGCTTCGTTCTGTGCATGTGCAGGTGTCCATACGCGGAGATCGCTAGGATTGTGACCTGCCGGAGCTAGAGAACAGGGATATCAACTCGTCTACGACAATAGCGTTGGATTCCAGGTTGGTTCTTCTTATCCACTTTCGATTTACAACTAGGAACTTGCATAATAGCGTGATTGATTGTTGCTAGACCCATTTTGGGCTAGTGGGATCGCCTCTGTCCGCAGAGGGGATTTACCTCTCCAACAGGGAGGAATAACATACATGAAGTGATACATAAAGGAGAAAAATATATTGCACATTGCTCTGATTGGAATCACCAAAGAGTTTAATTAATCCTCAAAATGATTCAAATTCACCAGTCCATTACATTTAGAAATACATAGCTCAAGTCCCTCATGAATAGGAAAATAGAACCAGAAGTGGAATCACAAAATTTGGACCCCTCGGGTGCAGAATTCCAGAACCATTATAAGAATTTTTTCTCCCTATTTATAAGGAGAGGGGGATATTTGAATCAACAGTTACAAAATATCTCAGCTAAGTGCCAACTGTCCGATTGACTAGTTGTCTCAACGTGCGATGTCCTGCTATCCAAAATGATTACAAAGGATTTGATTCCTTTCTTGAAAATACACAGAAATTACAGAATAATAGGAAAAGGAAAAATGAACGATGATTAGAGGAAAATATCCCCATGCCATATTTGTGATGGCCTCTGATCAGGCACACCTCTGTGCTGACGTGCCTTCCTTGTTGCTCGGTCAGTTCCCATCGCTTTCGCCTTAACTACCTGACTTCCCCACTCTCTGGAGTTGGAAATGATTAACGATGGTTGCTTATCACAAAGTGGAAGCGAAGATCAATTTGGCGGTCCTTCGTTGCATGACTGAGTGGAGCTCCATGCCTTCATTCAATACCTCGGTTCCAACCCATTATGTCTTTAAAGCTCTGTACCACATTATCATAACATTACTGCATAGAGACTTTTATTCTAAAGGACGTTACAAAAAAAAGAGTTCCAATGCTCCTAGACCCCTTTGATTTAGCTCCTTTCAGTATTTCTTCATCATAGGACTGAGGGTTGTGATCGCAGGCTTAGCCTTAGGGTGCTTAGGGCCCTTTTGTTCCTGCTCGGGGGCCCTTTTTATTTGTAAACTGCATAGCGCCCTTTTCCTTTAATTTACTCTGGCGACCATGTGCCACCTGAATATCAAAGCCCTTTAATCATAACTTTTTAAAGTGGAAAATGTTACAAAATTCCCATATCCCTCAAACTTCAATTTGCGACCTCTGATTGTGAGGTCATCACTACCACGTGGCATATTGTGACTGGTGACACGTGTCACATTGCTTCCCCCTTAGGACCCATCAAAACACCGAAACTTCCTGCCATGTGTTTGTCGTATCGCCACGTCATGTTAACGTCATATGCCATGTGGCTTTATTGGAACCAATCGTATTCTACCATTTGTCCCTTATCGAAACCAATCATATTGCGCCGCACGTCCCACTAGAGGAGAGACTAAAGGGCTCGTCCTTCCTTGCTTTTGTAATGAATTTCTTTGTTAACCTGTTTCGGTGCTTTCCAGATGGTTTAACACCATCTTCACTTTCTAGAAATTTTTAACACTATCGGCGTCTTCCGTATCGCAAATTTCTCTGATTCACAACATTTGCATGTTGCAACATTCTCCGATACGTGATCGTTGATTTGTTGATCACAAATCTCCAAATGCCGATCTCGATATACTATGTGTCATATGCCCTGTTTCACCGATATGTGATTGTTGATCGCCATGGACCTCCAATATGTTCTTGTTTGCAATGTGATATGTTTTTGTATGATTATTTGTTCTATGCTAATAACAATTACAGATTTATAAATATGTGCTTCGTTATTTCTCCTTGTGCTGAGGTTTCATTAGTTGCTTGTGCATACAATCAGTTAAATTTCCTTAAGTTTTAAAAGACATTCATGAGAAAAATAGCTTTAGAAAGAAATACTGAACAAAAAACATGTACAATGCAAAAAACCATCAAAGAGACACATTAACACAGTGTTTTGATGAAGGAGTTCACCCCTCTTGGGCTACATCTCCTTGGTCTAGATCCCATGGCTTGGGCCTCTATATTATATCAATGTGGAAAAATGATGTTTACAAAGCTCTATGGCTCCTGATACCTGTACCAATGTGTTCAAAATGTCTAAATTAGCCAAAAATGACTATTGGATCTCTGAAAATTGACTCTGGCTGCTCTGGGTATGACCCCCTTCCCTAGTGGCTCTTGGCTTCGTTGAACTTTCCTATGGTAAAAGAACCTATAGAAGTCTTCTATTTCCTTTGAAACCTATACCAATGTCTTCATAAGGTCTAAATCATCCAAAATTGGTTGAAAATTAAGCAAGATATGCTTCATTTAATTTTTCCCTAGGAAACCCCACTAAATCTGGAGAGACTCCAGTTAAGTCCACCAAGTTTGGTGGTTGTTTTAGATTTGGTGGCTCTGCCATAAAGGCCGCCAACTTAAACAATGGTTTAATTAAATTTAACCGGGATTAGTGGTGCACTAATCACACTTAACCCTAGCGCTGGCCCACAATTTTAATGTATGGTCATATGGTGAGGGAGCTGGCTCCCTCCACTCCACCGTTAGCATTTATGGTAGGCTTAAATATAATTTCATGGCTAATGTTTTCAAATATGACATGTGGCCCAATGGTGGGTGGTGGTAATGGTGTAGGGAAGGTCACGGGTTCAAACTCGCCTTTGCCCATCCCATACAAATGTTTTTCCGCCGCTTTAAACTTGATTTGTTACTTGGATTTGAATTTACATTTTCCGCCAAACATTTGAATTAGTTCGAATTTAAATTATATATATATATATATAAAATTTTATATAATATATAATAATATTTAAATAAAAACAATTTCAAATTTCACCTTAGGACCATTTAGGCAATTTCACCTTCACATAACCAGACTGGTGAATTCGGAGGTGACACTTGTCACAGCCCCATTGGGTGAAAACTGAAGAAGATTCCCCTTGCTAACTGGATTGCTGACTGGACTGCCATGTCATCATTCTGTCCTACCTTGCAATTTTTTTTAGTTTTTTAGGAAAAATAACAATAGGCCTTTTATCCTTCATCCGGACTTCATTTTTAGTGAAACTAACTGCGTTTCAATCATCTTGATGAGACGGAAGAAGCCGTATAGTTTTTGAGCCAATATGAGAACTCTAAATTTTGAGCTAAATACTGAGCACCTGATCATTCCTCCCCACTAAAAGCCTTTTGGACCCCAAAATATACCATTATCTGACAAGTAGATGAGGGTACAACCCCCTCACCATTTCAAGCTCGATTCAATTGACTTTTGACGAATTTGTTTCCTTGAGCTCCTCTCTAAGGAAATTAACATTCACTTGCCTTGAGGACCCCGTTCTATACCTGTAGTTGTCTTTGCCATTTTCAATCTAATCTTGCATTGTTTGTTGCACCATTTTTAGTCATTCATAAAAACTCATGGTTTTGTTCATGTCACCATCAAAAGCAGAACCCTTCTTACCAAGATGACATAATAAAATATAATGCAAATGGATGACAAATTTCATTACTTGGTTTACATGACTCAAGCCCAATTGCACATCTTGAAAGTATGAAATTTTCTGAACATAACTTTCATGTAAAACATAATGACGCTTGAATACAATGGTTACATAACCAATAGGCCTAAAAGCCATAACAATGAAATTGCTGCTTATACCTCTTTTGTACCTTCGAACCAAGTGAAATTTTTGACAAGTATCCATCCAATGAAAGTGCATGGATCGCTACAACTTAATCTTTACACCATGGAAATCTTTTAAATGAAATAAGATGGTGAAGTTGCTTGCATAAATCTCTTGCTGTTTGCCTTCCCAATGGAATACTTTTCACACACATGAAAATGCATGCCAAGGAGCTTCGAAAGAAGAAATGTCAACAACAACTCTCATCCAACATTGGGCTACTCCCAACAAACCTCTTATCAAAATGGCGATCTTGGGCATTGACCAATCAATAATGGCGTCCAACTTGGAGAGGCTTGCCTTCAACTTACCTCCTCCAATATCATGGCCCAAATGCATCAAATAAGTGAAACCCAACTTGTACTTTGATATCTTCAAAACACCAAGCAATTTTCCTTCATAGATGACATGTGCATAAGAAAAATTTCTAAACATGTTTATGTCACCCAAGTGGACAATTTCTTCAATAAATGACTCTTTTTTGCCATAATTCAAATACATGTATTTAATGGAAGTGCTACAAAAAACATACAACATTAAAACCCATACAAACCATTCTTGTTTGGTGTTATGTATATTCTTGCACTTACCTCTTTTTGCAACTTTGGGGAAAACTACTCCTTTTGTCCTCTTTCTTGAAATACTTACCATTCCTCTTTGGCACCATAACCATCGGTGCACAACATGGTGTAAGGGATGATTGAATGAGCCCATTGTTCAACAAACTTTTGCATTGCATTGGTGTCTCTACACTTTGCAATTTTGTCAACCCTTGCATGCTAACATCACAAAGAGAAACCTCTTGCTGCAAAGATATTTCATGTGAAGTTTCTTTCTCCTTGAAGGATGATTCTTTCACAACCTGAAATACTTCATCACTTTGATGAACTGAACCAACCAAATCAAAATTGAAACTTGCATTACATGCAACAACATTTTCATAAACAATATCATCATTTGGCTTGAACATGAGAAGTACTAAACTTTTACTTGAATTCACTAGTATTTTTTCCTACCCTGCATTAACCAAAGAAATGTTCAGCTTTTTGCGATGGGATATCACTATGTACTCCACACCATCCTTGAACAAGTGATACTTGTTTTCATGGTGGTAAAATATTGCTTTCTGGTCATACAAATATGGACTACCCAACACCACACCTGAAATATCAAGTGGTACCACATCTAACTCTACTTCATCAACAAAATTTGCAGTGATTGCAAACTTAAACAAACATTTTCTTGTAACTTGTAAACTAATGTCTCTTGTTATCCATCCCAAAGGGTATGGTTTATGGTGAGGTATAGTTTCAATATTCAGTCCGTTGACTAAGTCTTCAGAGATTAGATTCGCTTGTGACCCACTATCGAAGAGTGTGCCAATCTTGGTGTGTTTAGATATGACCCTAACATGAAATAAGTCATTTTGGATTTAAGAGATCTGTGGTTTGAGTCTTTTGATCAGTGATCGGAGAATCCACAGTATGAACATTTTTACACCAACGTTTCAAATCCCAAGTGGGATCCATCATCAGGGTTGAAGAATGATGATAAAAGAAGAGCAATAAGGCAGAATAAATACTAATGAGGAAGAAATTTAAGGAAGAACATACTGTCGGCTAGAATCTTTAATTTAATAAAATTTTTTATTTTAAAACATATTAATTATTATAATTAATATTAATATAATAATTCATACATTAATTAATAAAATAATTAAAATATAAATTAATATAATATTGATATAATAAAATCAATTATTATATAATAATAAATAATTAATTATTATTATATAATAATAATTAAATATTTTAATAATAATTAATTAATATAATAATTATTATATAATTTAATTCATATTAGTAATTATAAATGATTAATATTAATAGTTAACTAATAAAATAATTAACTAAATAATAAATTTAAATCATACTAACTAATTAAAATATTTTTAATTCATACTAACTAATTAAAATATTAAATCATATTAGAAAATATAAATAATTAATATTTATAGTTAACTAATATAATAATTCAAATATTAATTAATATAATAACTAATATATAAATTAATATAATATTAATATAAGTAGTAGTAGTGTTACAATTTTGTGAACTAGTGCTTGCAATATCTTGTTTTCCTGGAGTAGTAGTAGTGTTACAATTTTGTGAACTAGTGCTTGCAATATCTTGTTTTCCTTTGATTCCCATGACAGTGATTTTGTTTTCATCACCTGATTCAGAACCTAGATCTTCTTGAGTGATAGCAGTGGTTTTCAGTTTCCCTTTATTGTTGAACTTATTTGGTCTCATTTCTGGATGGATTTTCCAGCAATGATCCTCATTATGTCCCTCTTTTGAACAATGTTTACAGATAACTTTCTCCCCTTCTTTCTTCAAAATTTCATTTTTCTTCCCTTTCCATTTTCCTCCTTTCTCTTTCTCCTTATCCTTAGGTGGCTTTTTATTACTACTCTCTTCATAAGTGTTCTTTCCTCTAGATTCAAGATGTGTGGCTTGCACACATACTTCATCTAAGTTGTTGGATTGAACACAAGAATAGTGTGTTTAAGATAAGAATGTAAGCCCGCAATATATGTCAGCAGTGTATCGTGAGAATTCAAATTCACTCCCAATAACAAAGCCCTTTTCCTAAACTCCTGTGTATAATCTTGCACTATTTGGCCTTTAAGCTGCCTAAAATTCTGCCAACACATAATGGATTTTTGCATAAAGGCTAAAAGATAAACCTATCTTTTAATTGTAGAAACAAATTCAACCCAAGTGATGGATATCTTACCATGGATTATCACTTCCTATTGAGTCTTTGCTTTCCAACAAACTAATGCAACTCCTTCTAGCCTCAATGAAGCCAACTGGATCTTTATATTGTCCTCTTGAGGGTTCTGAATTTTGCAGTATGCTTCCAACTGTCGAATCCAATTGTCCAACTTTTTTGCATTCACCTCTCCATTGTACATAGGAAGTTCGAATTTTATGTCCAATTTCAGTAATGGAGTCTTTCCTTTTGGGGTTTTGGAATGAGTATGGTCAGTTTTAGTGGTGGTAGTGGAAGATGATGTTGTGTGAGATGATGGAGATGATGAGGAAGATGATGAGGATGGTGGAGATGGAGGTGGATTTCCACCATTCCCTTTGGAATCCTTCTTCTCATCTTTTTTGTCCTCTGAGCTTCCTTCTCCATGTGGAGGTTTAGAACTCTCTCCAACCATTCTAGTGTTCCTTTCTTCATAGAGGACTTTAACCATCTCAATCAAAGTATAGAAATATTTCTTGAATTCTTCCTCTTCTGAAGAGGGACCTTTAAGCTCTCTTTCTCCAGACATAATGGCTATGGATTCAAGCTTAAAAATTTGTACTGCTTGTACCTCTTCAATCTCAATTGAAGGCAAAACTTGAGGAGTTTCAAGTGAAACTAGAATTGGCACTTTGGGTGGTGGAGATTGTGGCCTTGTGGCTCTCCTTCTTTTGGGAATTACCTCAAGAGTTGGAACCAATAGCTTCCCTTCTCCTTTCTGCAACTTTAACCTTGTAAGCATCACAATTTTGCAACCATTAAAACCTTAATTGCACAAACTCAAGCAATCAAGCAATTCAACCTTTGCTCTGATACCAACTTGACCTATTTTTGTATGATTAGTTTTTTTGTGCTAATAAAAATTACAAATTTATAAATATGTGCTTCCTTATTGCTCCTTGTGCCGAGGTTTCATTAGTTGCTTGTGCATAGAATGAGTTAAATTTCCTTAAGTTTTAAAGGACATCCATGAGAAAAATAGCTTCAAAAAGAAATACTGAACAACAAACATGTATAGTGCAGCAAACCATCAAAGAGACACATTAACACAATGTTTTGATAAAGGAGTTCACCCCTCCTGGGCTACATCTCCTTGGTCCAAATTCCATGGCTTGGGCCTCTGTATTAGCTCAATGTGGAAAAATGCTATTTACAAAGCTCTATGGCTCTTGATACCTATACCAATGTGTTAAAAATGTCCAAATTAGCCAAAATGACTATTGGATCTCTGAAAAATGATTCTGGCTGCTCTGGGTATGACCCCCTTCCTTGGTGGCACTAGGATTCCATGAAATTCCCTGTGGAAAAATCACATGTATAAGTCTTCTGTTGACTCATAAACCTATACCAATGTCTTCAGAAGGTCGAAATCATCCAAAATTGACTATTCATTTTCCAAAATTGGTCGAAAATTAAGCAAAATATACTTCATTTAATTTTTCCCTAAGAAACCCTGCTAAATCTAGAGAGACTCTAGTTAAGTCTGCCAAGTTTGGCGGTGGTTCCAGATTTTGTGGCTCCGCCATAAAGGCTGTCAACTTAAACAATGATTTAATTAAATTTAGCCGGGATTAGTGGCGCACTAATCACGCTTAACCTTAGCGCTTGCCCACAATTTTTAATGTATGGTCGTATGGTGAGGGCGCTAGCCCGCGGGGCTGGATCCCTCTGCTCCACCATTAGCATTTATGATAGGCTTAAATATAATTTCGTGGATATTGTTTTCAAATATGACATATGGCACAATGGTGGGTGGTGGTAATGGTGTGAGGAAGGTCACGGGTTCAAACTCTCCTTCACTTGTCACCTTCACATAAATAAACTGGCGAATCTGGAGGTGACACTTGTCACAATCCCATTGGGCGAAAACTGAAGAAGATTCCCCTTATTGACTGGACTGATGACTGGAATGCGATATCATCATTCTGTCCTATTCTACAATTTTTTTTAGCTGTTTAGGAAAGCGAACAGTAGGCCTTTTCTCCTTCATCCGGACTCCGCTTTTAGTGAAATGAATTGCATTGCGATCTTCTTAACGAGATGGACACATTCATATAGTTTTCGAGCCAATATGAGAACTCTGAATTTTGAGCTAAATACTAAGCACCTGATCACAATGTGTGATTGTCGATGTGAAATACCCGCCAATTGCCGATATGTGATATGCCCTGGACCTCGCCAATCATCGATTCTTCGATCACAACTTTGTTAAGGTTGACATTTTGAAAATGCCGATCGCCGATGTGCGATATGCCCTAGACCTGTCAACTGCTGATATTGCAAGACCTCTGATTTGTGGGACCTCTGATATGTTGGACCTTCGATATGCTCTTCTCCTTCATTTCAAAGGAAACAAAACCCTTAGACTTCAACATGCCATATCTTCTGATCCAAAATCCCATTTTTAGACTTCCCCATACTGTTGAAAAACTTATTCCAAGCACTATCCAGTGGAGGTGGTTTGCTTTAGACTTTGAGTCGTTCTGTGGCTTGAAAGACGATTGCAATATTTTCTACTCTTTTGTACTTTGGGCAGCTGGAAACCCATTGTGCAATAGGTGACAACAACAGGTTAGATAGAGTGACATAGTGAGAGGTGACAAATTATTGGACACTCCGGATAGGAGAGGGGATAAACACATGTACTATTCTATTTCTGGTTCAGATAGGCACTATGATCATCATCATTATCATCCTTACATGAGGAGTGATACTTTCCAGATGAGTTTGAGAAAGCAAAGCCGCCTACTTTTGATGTAGAGATGAAGAAACCATAGGATGCATAGGCATGGTTGCTTGGCATGAGGAAGTTCTTTAGGTTACATGATTATTTAGAGAACATGAAAGCTAGAGTAGCTACGTTCAGTCTCAAAGGTAAAGCAAATTTTTGGTGGGAAGATGTGAAGAATGTCAGATGTGTTCATGAAGGGGACTTGACTTGGAATGAGTTCGAGAGGCTGTTCAAGAAGAAGTACCTATCAGAGAGATACTTTGATGACAGGGAAAAATAATTATATGAGCTAAAGATGGGATCAATGATAGATGAGTAGCACAATAGCAAGTTATTGGAGCTACTGAGGTATGTGCCTTACCTCACAGAGGAGAAGGCCAAGATTCAGAGGTTCATTAGTGGATTATTGGTTGCATTCAAAAACAAAATTGAGTTCAATGAGCCTAGATCATTGGAGGAGGCCATTCGAAATCTAAGGCTTTGCTACGAGCAATCAAGCGTAGATATGAGACTAAGCCAAATTTGAAAGGTAATGCAAAGAACAAAGGAAAATGGGACAGAAGGCGAGCAAGACCTCAGGGTATAGGTAATAAAGAGAATCCAACGCCATATAATAAGTTCAACGCATTAGACAAAGAACAAGATTTCGATATGAGGAGTAGAATAAGGATGCAGGCTGGAAGCCCATAGAGTGTTGGACTTGTGGCAAGGATCATCGCAGGAGAGATTGTCTACAAAATCAGTGTGGTAGACCTCATATATGTAGTGCACATGAGACACAAGCTGTTGGGGATGTTGGTCAGAGCGTTCCTTGTATTTGTGCAACATTGGATAACAAACATGCAGACTATCATGCATCTATCATTGAGATGGACAATAAGCTTTGTGATCAAGTTAATTCTATTTTGATTAAACCTGGATCTAATTATAGCTATGTTAGTCCTGACTTGGATAAGTGTGGTTTGATTAAGGAATTGCATGCAAAATCTTGGTTAGTGCAGTTGGCTACAGACACAAAGAAGCGAGTTCACCATTGGGTAAGAGCTTGTGCATTTGATTTGAATGGTATGCCTACTATAGCACATTTGAATGTATTACCATTGGGATCATACAATATGTTGTTGGGAATGGATTGGTTGTACCTTTATAGAACCAAGGTGGATTGTTATGACAAATCCATTGAGTGTGTGGATGGCTATGGAGAACCCAGAGTCTTATAGGGAAGGAAGAAATCCAGATCAATTAGGACCGTAACAACTATGCAGGAAAATGTAGCCGCAATAAAGGGTGTGTGTAATTTTTAGTACAAATTTCTAGTGACAAATTTAAGGAAGTTGAGGATGCAGATGTTTTGAGCAGGTATCCAGTTATACAACTGTTTTAAGGTGTATTTCTTGAGGACATTATATATTTTCCTCCTCATAGGGAGGTATATTTTTCTATTGAGTTAGTGCCAGGGGCAGATCCAACATCAAAGGCACCATAAAGGAAGAGCACACCTGAGTTGGTAGAGTTGAAGCTACATTTGAATGAAATGTTGGACAAGGGATACATTAGGTCAAATGTATCACCACAGGGCACACTGGTCTTGTTTGTGAAGAAGAAATATAGTACTCTCAGATTATGCATTGATTATAGGCAGTTGAACAAAGTGACCATCAAGAACAAGTATTCGTTTCCAAGGATTGATGACTTATTCGATCAGTTGAAGGGAGAAGCAATGCTCTCGAAGATTGAATTGAGATTTGGATATCATCAGGTACGCATCAAAGAGGAGGACATCTATAAGATAACTTTCTGGACCGGGTATGAGCATTAGGAATTTGTTGTAGTTCAATTCGGTTTGACTAATGTTCCAACTACATTTATGTGCTTTATGAATAGTGTGTTGCATATGTATTTGGATCATTTTGTTATTTTGTTCATTGATGACATATTGGTATATTATAAAAATGAGGAAGAGCATGCCGAGCATTTAGAAACAATTTTAAGGTTGTTAAGAGAGCATCAGTTGTATGCTAAGCTCAACAAGTGCAATTTCTTTCAAACTAAGGTACATTACTTGGGACATGTTGTCTCTAAGGAGGGCATTGTAGTAGATCCAGAAAAGATAAGGGCTATCATGGAGTGGGTAGCTCCCAGGGATGTAGATGAGGTGAGGTCCTTCATGGGATTGGTAGGTTATTATAGGAGGTTCAATAGGAAATTCTCACATATCACTTATCCTATTACATCATTGCAGAGAAAAGGTAAGAAATTTGAATGAACAAAGGAGTGTGAGGCTAGTTTTGAGTAGCTTAAGTAGTTGTTGACACATGCACCAACGTTAAAGATTGCAAATCTGGACAAAGAGTTTGTAGTATGCACATATGCTTGCAAGAAAGGACTTGGTGGAGTCCTTATACAAGATGGACAGGTGGTTTTATATGAGTCGCGAAAACTAAATGAGCATGAGCAGAACTACCTCACACATGATTTGGAGTTGGTAGCGATCTTACATGCATTGAATATGTGGATACATTACCTTCTGGGCAGGAGATTTGTGTTGATAAGTGATCATAGTGGCTTATTGTATCTATTTGACCAATCAAATCTGAATGGCAGGCAAGCTCGGTGGTTGGATATGATCAGTGAGTTCAATTTCGACATCAGATATATCAAAGGTAAAGAGAACAGGGTGGCAGGTGCTCTTAGCAGGAGAGTATAGGTAAGTCACTTAACACGTATGATATCTTATGGGACAGACTTACAGGATATGATCTTGCAGGTAGGTCAGCAGGATGTCAAGTATATGGAGATTATGCACAAGTTGGAACAAAGCACAAGTACATGTGGTAGTACAGGTACGTGTACATGTAGTATTGCAAGTATAGGTACATGTAGTGGTATGGGTACAGGTACAGGTGCAGGTGCACAGGATTTGGACTATGGCCTTACAGGAGATGGATTGGTTCGATTCAAAGACAAGATATATGTGCCATATAACAGTCAGCTCAAGAAGGTGATCTTGAGGAAGTTTCATGTGAAACCATATTCGAGTCACCCATGCTATCATAAGACATTGACCATAGTGAATATTTTTTATTATTGGCCAAATGTGAAGAAGGACGTAACAATTTTAGACCATTGTATAAAAATGTTGCAACTTCAATGCCCCATTAAAAGGCGGGTCAAGTCGTCTTAGGCTAATGTTTTTAATGAGCTATAATTTTTAACCTTAAAAAATAAACGGTTCTTGATAGAACCACTATTTGATTTGGGTGTTGATTTTTAAGGTTTCTTTTATGGTCATGATATTTGGACTTTAACTCCATGGTTGAAAAATGTTGCGATTTTAACCCTAAAAAAGGATGATGATGCATCAACACTTTTGCATTTAGGGTTATTTTTTCATATTTTTGTAGTCATGATATTTTCTTTTTTAATGCCATGTTTGAAAAATATTGGAATTTTAACACCCCCATAAAAGGGTGATGCTGCATCACCAATTTTCAAAACTAGCATAAAAATTAGCACTAAGTGTGACCTCTAAAAAAGACAATAACTTGGTGAAGTTTTGGTTAGTTGATAACTTTGTTCCTCATGAGTGACCAAGTCTGTGGTCTAACCCTCATGGCATCGTGCAACTTCAGAGTAAAAATGACATGTACTTTCCAACCCAAGCCACAGTTAGAGTGCTAGCACATGGAATTAGGGATGTTGTTCCACCCTCCAAAACAATTATATAATCCTTCTTATAGCCCCATCCGCCATATATAAGTCATTTAAAAAGTATAATCCCTACGTTTGCAACCACTGTTTTGTTTCATTAGTTCTTTTATATAACATATAAAAAATAAAATTTTATATTCGTAGAATAATAATACTCCTGATTCAAATCATATTTCCTTAGCAAATTTGCGTCCATGTGCCTCCATAGTCCTTATGACACTCATGCAACTATTAGAAATATGTGAATTATAAATTATCTAATAATCATTTTAATTTATCCATGACATATTATCTAACAACATAATAACATCATTAATCACAAACATAATCATCATCAACATTTATCCTAATCATTAATATCATGAATATCAAATGTCGTCATCACATAGTAGCAATAACCACACCATCAATAATTGAGGTCCTCAAACAATAATGGATCTATCATAATGTCAGTTACAAAGATAAAAAATATAGGGTGCTACGGTGACTCTCTTTCCAATTGGCATGTGGCTCCATAATATCTTTGAATCAACAACTATATACATTTTGGCTCTTTTGCTTATTTAAACGTGAATTTGTCCTAGAATTACATTGTTTCATACTATCTTCCCTTATACAACTCAAGCGCAAAATAAATGATACACCTTTTTAACTTGTTTAGTCATTAAATTAACATATGGAGGGTTGAACCAATTCTTTCATGCTTCATGTTGAGCCATTAATACATCAAGCTTGTATGACATTTCACATTTACAATGCACAACTGCTCTATCAGGAGTGAACACTTTGGTCGCGACATTATATTTAAAGTGGCAGAAATAGTCTTTCGAGCTGACACTGTCCAATTTGATATAGTTCTTGAAAGTATGTACAATGCATTCAACTTGGATTGCAAAGAATTTATTCTGGCACATAAAGTGATGACTCTATTAAAGGTTTTAGTGGTGTTCCTACTCAGTTCATACCCCATTCTTATCATCCAATGAAATTTCAAAACATTTCCCCTTCACAATCATGTCACACTGAGCTCTTTCTTTTTCTCACAATAATAACCGTTTTAAAGAACTTGACCTCATTATCGTGACAATTGTGACTAGACTTGATATTTGACTATATTGTTTCAAATTATACTAGCTACCATCGCACAAATCAATGCTCAATACATCTCCTCTCGATTAACTTTGATGTTATTGAACATTTTCTTATGTTCTTTTGTATCCAGGCCATTGACAATTGAAGGTTCTCTTCCCTATTGAACTAAGGCTATTTTATAGGGTGGCTATTGAAAGTATAAATATCAATAGTGGCTTACTTGTTGGCCCCATTTTGCATGCCTTCACACATTTGGACAACAACATCTATATCACTCTCACAACTTTAATATAAATACAAGGATGACATTTACACACTTACGATCACATCTCACTACTCTTGATTTGAAAATGGCACATCACAAACTCATCTAATACTTAATAATTGGAATTCATATAAGGAAAATACATGAACAACAATAATATATTATGGACGCCGTCTTACCCACAAGACTTTGGATTGATGGTGAATGGGTGAATTCTTAAGGCACTCCTTGTGATAGGTTATTGGTTCAAATGCCCTGTGGGACAATTGACAAAAAAGTTTTTTTTTTTTTATGGATTCTATCCTTCTCATAACTCCTTCATTGTCAAAACCAATATCCTCTATGGTGCCCTTTCCTCTTGCCTTTTTCACCACCGAAATATCATTCTTTATACATCTATATTGATTCCCCTTTTTTTGTTTGTTTTTAATTCAAAAGTTGAAGAATTAAATTACCATACAAGCATGCACTTCCCTTATCTACACACTATTCTTCTAATCCTTGGATACTTTGATACCAAATTTTGGGTTTGATAGCCTACAACAAGAAAATGCAAACAATACAAAGCAAGGGATGTAGGAATCAAGAAACTTATGAAAGGGAAATTACATTATAAAATTATTCTCGTTTGTAGTTCTATTGTACAAATGGTCACCTTATATAATTATAGGAAACCATAATAGTTATGACATAATTAGATGATTTGTTCAAACTATATATTCATTACATTCTCCACAATAATCTCCCTATGAATCTTTCAATTGATCTCCATATCCCTAACATCTCTCATTTCTCCTCATCTCTCATTCTTTTGTAGACTTCTATGGTTGTTTGACTTCAACGCAATTTCATCACATAATTTAGATATTAATTATGATTTAGAAATAGAAGTTATTCCTTAATAAAAGGGTTTAACCATGTAAAATCACTAGCGTTATGATCTTTGAACTGGTGGAGTAAGAGCTTACTTAAGGTATTCATTATGTATGGAGCACCTTATTTTCCCAAACATCTCTCGCCCATTCCCCCCCACCACACCCCCCCACCCCCCTCCCCCCATTATTGTTTAGTGATTTCCTTTTCCATTCATTATTCCTTTCATATTCTTATTTTTTCGCTCTCCCTTACTTTTTAATCAATTCACTCCATTATTCTTGTCTAGAAATTTTCTCATTTATGCTTACTAGAAACTTATTTTCCATTCGCCTTTTCTACTTTTTCTCATCTGATCTTAAAAATCCATCTTCTCTCTTATTCTTGTTTTGTAAAGTTCCTCATCCTTTCTTATTTAGCAATTTCCTCTCCATTCTTGTTAGCAAATTTATCTTCCATTTATTTTTCCTCTCCCATTAGTTTTTAGAAATTTCTCTTTCGTTTAATTTTCTCTCCCATTCTTGTTTCTACTTTCATTGAATTGAGGCATCTCTCCATGAAGTTAGAATTGCTTACATTTCTCTCATTCATGCTTTAGTGCACTCTCTTCACTGGGTAACTACTTTAGTGTGCTCTCCTCCCTACCATACTCACTTTCTTACTGATTTCCCCTTTCTCCCTTAGCATGATCTCCTCCACATCTCTCCCTTTTCTCACCCCTCAGTGTTTTCTCTTTCCTAGTGTGATCTTTCCTAAGAACGATCCTTTGGCACAATGATTTTCTTGGAGAGATAGAACATAAATCAATGAACATTTGAATTGAATTTAGATTGGGTTGATTAGAAGACATAGGAAGAGATGGATGTGATTTTGTATTTAAATTTGATGTATTAAAATTAAATAAAATTATAGAATTTGAACTATTCTCTTCATTCTTTTATGCAAATTATGGCACATATGGTGGCTACCATTTTCTATATGATTTTCCTTTGTGTCTCTAGTGAAATTTTGGTATATATTAAAACAACGATCTTAAATTGTCATCTTTGAGCTATATTTTACAATGATGTTATTTTCTTTGCTATTTTTCAAATTCAATATCTTCACTTGTTGCTTTATCTTTTTAATCATAATTGCTAAGTATGCTGCTAAATTTCATCATATGAATTTTAATTTAATGAATAGAATTGAATATATATTCGATTATAAGTTTGATTATTATGAGTCCTTTGTGCTAGAACTTGGAACTTATTAGTCTTATACAATCTTGAGTTTAAAAATGTGCAATTTAAACTTTGATAATTCATCAACAAGAAAGAATATTGTTATAAGTATTCTCTTTTTAATTTTATTTAATGTGAAATCTCAATTTTTAGGTGTGCTTCTTGATTAATTTTCTACTTTTTTCTTTCATTTGCAAATATATTATCCATGTTGCACCTTATTAATAAAACAAAATAATATCGATTTCTCCATCCTTGCTTTCTAATGTAAAACATAGGTGTCTAAGTAGGGATCAATGTAGAGCTCTTGGTAGACTGCAGTTCTACTAAGAGCATGGATCTACCATGAATAAGACACTCTTGGTATAACACAACTTTACTAAAAGCATAACTAGACTGCACGAACGAGCAAGTCAGATTGCTACATGAAATTTGGTGCTTTTAAAGCCGCAGATGGAAATCTGGTTACAAGTTCAATTAGTTTTTAATTTTGGTGAATTTTACTTTATCTGGAGGGAACTGATCTAGAGGGTTGGGGCTATCCATTTATTATAAATTTCACCGTTGTAATAAAGTTAAAGGCTAGAGATCCATTCTATATAAAGTTTGCATCCCTTATATCTTGTGTATGATTGAAGTTTCATGGTTTCATACTGCACAGTTATTTTGAAGAAGTGTTGTCCGGATCGTGACAATATGAATGCTTAAGTTATATATTGAAGAAGTTATGATATTATGCTAAGTAACTTAGATATAACCTATTAACCAATAACACATTGTGAGGCATAGTTTGGTTGGATTAATGTTATGATACTCTTGGTAGTTGTGAAACATGTTCGTGTCACAAGTTCAAGGTGTCAAATAACGCCAAAAGTGAATGGACCTAGCCGATTCAGGTTCCTGATGACCTTTGCACATCATATTCCTGGCAATGTTGTCCTCGGACATATCGTAGGTCCAATCACTGGAGCTCATGAGACTTAATGAAGAAGGCTATCAAACATTTTCTCAAATACTACCTAGCCCGGACTTCAATGAATACTACACGTTCCATCAAATGAAGTATAGGTTTGGCATTCTAAATTATTTTATCTCCTTGATCTCTATTAGATCTCTAAGCCCACAACAGGTAGGACCATCTAACATATGCTCCATTTTGTTTGGGCTCATGACAATATCACATTAAAATAATAATGATTCATATTCACACCGTGATATTTCAAAACATATAATTAATAAACATATAATTAAAAATAAAAATATTTCTAAATAAAGAAATGTGAAATATATATTTAATATAAATAGTAGTTATAAATTAAAATCCATTTAATCATATAAATTAAAATAATTTTTCATATCCCTAACCATTATATTTCAAAGCTTCATATTTAAATTTGATTAATAAGCATATAAAAATTTAATATTTACAATAAACTTTGTTTCTAAGTTATTGAGGTAAGAGATACATTCTATAGCCTTATATGAGGGCGATGTATAATTCCTTCTTGCTAACCCGGATTTGACACATATCCCTTTCAAAATAAAAATAAAATATCCTCCCAATAAGGTTATAACAAAAAACCAAAATGAATGAACATGTTTGGCTAGTTTTAATTACAAACATTATAAAACATCAATAATCGATTCACTCTTCTTATTTAGTAGATACCTAAAAAACATGTGGTAAAAATATTTTACCCTCACTCTTAGCCATGAATAAAATATTTGGATATATATGTAAAATAATATAATTTTGTATCAACTTTGAAAAAACATAAAGTAATCATAATAAATAAAATCTTATATTTTATTCTTTTTAAAATCTATATTAACTAATTATTTCAATATCAACTTCAATTAAAATATTCATCAATACTACTACTTTTTAAAATCTATATTACCTAATGTGTTTCACTATTAATTTCAATTAAAATATTTCATTTCAATGCTAAAAAGGAAGAAGTAATTGAAAGAGAAAAAAAATACATTACTTTCTAATAAGATTAATAAAATAGAGTTGCATAATCCATTCAATTCTTATTATAAAATTAACACTTGACATTTAAGTAATAAATAATTACAATAGTAATAATGATGTAGATTATGAATACAATATTTAAATATGTAAGATTAAGTAATATTAATGTGTGTGTGTGTATTAAAAGGAATGACTAAGGGTATTTACATTAATAAAAGTTAGAGTTGAGGCTAGAACCCTTAAATAAGTTTTCTAATACAAAACTTTTGATTTCTTAAGACCATTCAAAATGCTTACTTACACTAGGGCTGTAAAGCCTTTTGATGCTGAAAATATGACCACTGTAAACTCGACAGAATGACTCGAGAATATAGAAAAATTTACATAATATCATGATGGAACAGGGAATTGAGCAAGATCAAGCATCACCCAACAAAACACCACCCAACTATTCAATCCACAAACCTTAACAATGACCTTCAACAATAGCATTAGACCCCCTCGAGCAGCAGGTTCTCTTCCTTTCCGCAATAGAACCTCCCAAATCTTGCCGCACATTGAAATTCCTAGAAACCTCCAATGTAGACACACAAGCACAAAGGGAATGTACTTCCTCTCATAGGATTTCAAGAGAATTCTCCATATCCGTATGATGTCTTAACAATTTTTCCTCGAGAAAGAGTTGAAAGGAGCACATCTGTCTTTCTACCATATCATCCAATTTTTGTGTAGAAACCAACAACACTTGGGTTGCATCCAAAAGCATATTGAGCACCATGCTGACATTAACATTCTCCTGAGAAGCCAAATTATCTGCCGTCCTAAAATAAGTACCCACCAACCAACTATTTAGCACTATTTTGACAACTCTTCCCACTTCAAGAATTATATGGACTGGGGGCATTTGAATAAACTGAGAAACTGAGAGGTTTAGTATATATATTCAGAACAAAGACTTTTCCACAAGCCAATCATCAACAAAAATATCAGATCCATCTCCAAAACCTCATCATGATAGAGAATCAACATTAGAGGGATATCATAGGACAACTAAATTAACTCCATTTTCCTGCACAATAAACTAAACATCGCAGTTGAGGATATCCACAATAAATCCCATTGTGAGCAACGTAAATAGATAATATGCTTAGTGAGGAAGACAGTTAATACAATCTGCCACTTGTAAATTACGTTAAGACATCAGGGATGAGACTTGCAGATCCGTTGCCGGAAAAGGAAGGGCAGTAAGATTTTGAGGCCATTGCACTTATGGAGATGAGCCAAGAAAAGGAGAATGCTAAAGAGGGCAGACCACATCCCATATTAACAAAAATAACTCTTATGTCTAAATTAGTTAAGCAATGATTACTCTAGGGATTCCAAACATGCTTAAAGAGTGGAGAGAAATGAAAAGATCCACTCCCCCTTTGACCTGATTGAATATTAGAAGACCCAACATGGATAAGGGATTGGGAAGTTTTTAAGCCTGTGGTCCAATTCTATTCTGCCTTGGTCCAAAGTGGCACCTTTTCTAGCCAACACATCGACAACCGAATTCAAGTCCTTGTGCATGTGGAAGAAGTCCAATTGTTCAAATTGGGAGGTGGAGGTGAGGATCCTTTTGATTTAAGGGAGAGGACTCAATACAAATCACCTTCTTAGCCTTGGAAAATTGACACATGATTAGCATAGAATCTCCAAAAACTAATCATCAAGAATTTTTTTGATCAAAAGCTAGTTCCAAACATTTCGATAAAGCTAGATACTCCACTTGATTATTGGTCGCTAGGCCAAGTCCCCAAGAGAATTGAGAAATAAATTTTCCATCGGGGCTAAATAAAACCCCTTTCGCTCCTGCCTCCCCCTCAAAAATATGTTAATAACATAAAAAATCATTTTAATATGGAGAACCTGGTTCATAAATAAAATATTTCAATGCCAACACAGAGTAAAATATTTCCATATCACATAAATGGTTTTAAAAAAGAGCAAGACACACACACACACACACATAAGAAAAAACTAGGTATATATTGAGTAAAAAAATTAATAAAAACACTCCTATTTTATGTTTTCAAGTATTATTGGAATTGCGAGTTTAAGACATGTAGTTTACACAATCTAAATATCCAAAAAAGTTTTCAAAATATTGATCCATTTATGTATTAGAAAATACAATTGAAACAAAGAACTTACACATACACACAGACATATATATAAACCAAAGATGTATCAAACATTGAAAAAGATAAAATGTCTTATGTTGATCCATAACAAAAAATATATCAAATATTTAAAAAAATCCAATCTCTTTTGTGTTGATCCATTTATATATTAAAAAATGTAAGTTAAACAAATAAATAACTAATATATGTGTTTATATATATATTAATAATTTTTTTTCCTTATCTCTTTTATATATATAAAAAATAGTAATCAAATTAATTATATATATATATATATATATATATATATATTCCACATGCTATAAAGTTTTAAGTTGAATCACGTTACAATTAAAATAATAAAATATTATATATCTTTCTAAAACTAATCCCTTAACATTAACATAAAAATATATTATTAAAAAAATAAAATCATTAATAATATTTGTAAAATATATTAATTTTGTAAAAAATAAAAATATTAATAATATTTTCACTGTATATTAATATTTTTTGAAAAAATGATTTAATTAAATTAAAAAAAGTGTAAGTTTCACTCCTTAACCTGTAATGTGAGTTTTAAGAAAATTGAGAAATCCAAAGCTTAATTCCTTGATAGTAAATAGCTCCCTCTCAAATTAAGAATGAATAATAATCAAATGAAACTAATAATGGTTATAAACTTTTATATTTTGGTTAAAATTTTTGGAATTTTGAATGTAAGTTTAATATTTTATAGAAAAAAAAATTCTTTTATAAAATAATAATATAAAATATTATAATATTTAAATTTAAATTATGTAATTTTTTTATAAAATAAAAATAAAATAATTTAATAAAATTATTATAAAAATAAAATAAAATAATATTTTTATAAAATATTATAAAAAAATTTCAGAAAAAAAGAAGTTATTTACCAAAAAGATCGAGGTGACATAAAAATATTTACACTAGATTAAAACTAATTATTGTTTTTGACCAACTACACTTTTAATTAAAACGATAACATGAAGCGACACTCTTCGGAAAAGTTGAAAAGTGTCATAAAAATGCAGTTTGAAAATAGCAAACATAACATTTTTGACCCAAAAAAAAAGTTGAGGTGTCACAATGATCGTCACACAATTCGAGTCAGGTGCAGACTAAATGTCAAGCTGACCAACAACCTTGGTATAAAAAATATAGGATTACCTTTGAAGAGAGTTGAGGTGTTACAAAAAAAAATTGTTACCAGATTTAAACCAAATGAAGACTAAATACCACGCTTACCAACCATTCCAATACCAAAATCTAAAATATTAAAAAAACAACATATTCAAAATATATGCACTTATTTGGCAAGTGATAAAATGTCAGATTGTGAATGTCACCAGTAAACTATAATTCAGACCCGAAACATTATTGATGTCATGTGTCACAGCAGCGTAATTAATCTGCACCACGCAGAAGGACCGCCTTAAATTCTGTCATTGTCTCCAAAGTTTCTACTGTTCTCTGTGTCGTGTCAAAGCCTGGACGGCATTCATTGTAAGATCCAGCGCCATCTCTAAGCATTGACGGGTGGATACGGGAATCCATAAAGAAAACTTCGCAAGGAAGCTGACTGACGGACTAGAAACTTCTTTGCTCAATGCTCACCCTTCAATGGCGATATTGATATTTGATCGTATTATGCGACTGTTAACCCTTTCGAGGAACGCTTAGATAAATGGTGTCGGCTTGGACTTGTTGACCATTGGGAACAATTATCAAGTTGGTTTTCCGTAATTCAAGTTCCTGATTTGTCTCTGCCACTCACTGACCCCTGATTTGTCTCTGCCACTGGCTGTACAAATAGACGAAAATCACTCCTGAAAAATTGGCAGTACAGACTCCTGTGATTGTATTAGTTTTCCTTATTCTAGGCCTAAACTATAGGATCTGAAGTGTATACAGCGGCTATTTATGCCGAAAAAGTATGAGTAAAAATTATTGAAGCCTTTCATAAAGACTTCCTTGTTTTTGACTTGGTATTAGAGCAGATTTCTTCACCTTTGTGCATGAATTCTCATATACCCCTCGCATCATGACTAAGGATCAACCCGAATCATCTTTTGTACGAGTCATTCATGTTCAATCAGAAAACCCCAGTTTCACCACCAACATCATCCTCACTGAAGTTAATTATGATCTCTAGTCCCAAATCATGGAAATGCAGATCGCAGGGCGTGAGAAGCTTGAATACCTCACAGGTAAAACACCTATTCCGCAGGTTACTGACGCTGCCTATGCAAAGTGGTATGCTGAAAATCAAAAGGTCAAAGGATGGTCGCTGACTTCTATGTCACCGGAGATTATGAAGTGCTATCTTAGATTGTCCACTGCACGTGAAATCTGCACTGCTCTTGCTAAAGCTTTCTATGATGGATCAGATGAATCGCAACTCTTTGCATTGAATCAATGGCCATTCTCCACCAAACAGGTTTGTCGTTCTCTTTCCACCTATTATGGTGATCTAGTAGAAATCTTTCAAGAACTAGATCATTGTGATAGGATTGTCATGAAGGATCCCAAAGATGTTGTCGCCTATAAAAAATCAGTTGAGAGACTGCGGGTGCATATCTTCTTGAATGGACTAGATGCAGACTTTGAACAAATTCGAGGTGAGATTCTTAGAAAGGATCTTGCACTCGATCTTGAAGCAACTTATGCATATGTTCGCCGTGATGCCGTTCGCCGAGCTGCACTTCAAGGTGAACCTGAACACTCTGAATCCGCTGCTATGGTGGCTTGTCGAGGCAAGCCTTACCAATCGCAAAAAACAGATCGCACTTCTGGTCCGCCGAATCACACAACTGACCAAAATCGGTCATCTGGATCACAAAATCGTAGCTATGAAATAGGAGCTGCAAAATCAGAACGTGTATGTACTCACTGTGGAGAAACCAGGCATACAAAGTCACGTTGCTATGAATTAATTGGATATCCAGAATGGTGGGATCCTGCCAAGGCACCTCGCAAGTGAAATTCAAAGTCAAATCATCATGCTTCTGTTGTTGTGGCTGAGCCCTCCACCAACACCAGTACTACTGAGGAAGCCTCTTCTTTCATTGCTACTGCTGGGAATGTTGGTAAGTCTCTTCATACCTCTGTCCCTGTTAGTCATAGTGAATGGATAATTGATTCAGGTGCCACAAATCACATGACCTTTGACGGTAAACATATTCAGTCCATGAAATCCTTAGACCACCATATAGTGTCCATAGCCAATGGTACTCCCTCTCCCGTGGTTGGAGAAGTTTCAGTTTCTCTTACCCAAAATTTGAATTTGGAGTCTATTCTAGTTGTTCCTTCTCTTAATCATAACTTATTGTCTGTTGCTCAAATAACCCTCACTTTGAACTGTATTATGATATTTTGGCCTAACCTTTGTGTTTTTAAGGAAATTCGGACTTGAAAGACAATTGGTTATGGTACTAGGAGAGGAAAGCTCTACTATCTTGATCTACTGTTGGCAAGCTCCAATCAGTTGGCTTAAGTTTTCTCAGCTAATAAGTCTAACACACATCAGCATTCAGAAGTCTGGTTATGGCACAGGTGTTTTGGCCATGTATCTTTTGGATATTTACAGAAGTTGTTTCCAAAGCTCTTTTCTCAATTAAATGTTTCGGATTTTAAGTGTGACATTTGTGAAGTAGCTAAAAGTCACTGTGTACGATTTCCCATTAGTATGCATAAAAGTCCTGCACCTTTTATGGTTATTCACTTTGATGTCTGGGGACCTGCAAAAACTTCTTCTTTGAGTGGAGCACGTTGGTTTGTTTCTTTTATTGATGATCATACTCGCATGACTTGGGTTTGTTTAATGAAATCAAAGAATGAAGTTAGTTCCCTGTTTCAGCAATTTCACAAAATAATAGCCACCCAATATAAATCAAATATTCAGGTTCTTCATACTGATAATGGTGGAGAGTTTGTTAATCAAGACTTGAAACAATACCTGAATTTACATGGCATTGTTCATCAGACGACTTGCCCTTACTCCCCTCAACAAAACGGGATAGCAGAACGGAAAAATCGTCACCTTCTTGAAGTTGTTCGTGCTTCCTTGTTTGGGGCTCATATGCCTGTTAGTTATTGGGGAGAAGCCATTACGGCCGCAACTTATCTCATTAACCGTGTACCCTCTAGTTCACTACAATTTCAGACCCCCTTTGATGTTCTCCATAATACTGTGAGTGCCCCTACCATACCGAATCTGTCCCCTAAAGTTTTTGGGTGTGTAGCCTTTGTGCACCTTCACAAACCCTTGAGAAATAAGCTGGAACCCTATGCCCTTCGCTGCGTCTTTGTTGGCTATGCCTTGCATCAAAAAGGTTATCGGTGTTATCACCCCCCTTCTCGTAAAATTTATGTTACTCGTGATGTGGTCTTTCATGAAGATGATATGTATTATTCTGCCTCTGCGTCTCCACTTCAGGGGGAGAATAGAGATGAAATGGAGACTTTGCATCGTTCTTTGGACCTTGATCTTATAAGTGGAGATAATTTGGACACTAGGGGTAAATGTGACCATTTGGAAACAAGTGATGGTGATGCTGTAACTCATAGAGGTGATTGTCCAGATGGGCAGCAAGTTATGGAGAATGAGGTTCACGATGTACCACCAAACCAATTGTCTTCTCCAGTCGATTCCATGCCTGAGTCTCAGGTAAACTCTAAATCTGAACCTCAATTAAAAAAGTTACCAGATCGAGTCACAAGAGGGAAACCCAAAGTTAACTATGAACCTGTTCTCAACTCCAAATCTAAGTATCCCATAAGCAATTATGTATCCTACCATAGACTGTCAAATGAGAGTAAGGCATTTGTGAATCAATTATCTGTTGTAGCTATTCCTAACAGTGTGCAGGAAGCTTTGAAAGATCCTAGATGGAGGGAGGCGATGAATGAAGAAATGAAGTCTCTTCAAAAGAATTCAACGTGGGAAGTTGTTGACTTGCCTGAAGGGAAGATACCTGTTGGATGTAGGTGGGTATTCTCCATTAAATACAAAGCTGATGGAACCATAGAATGGTTCAAAGCAAGACTTGTCGCCAAGGGATATACTCAAACATATGGAATTGATTATATGGAGACATTCGCACCAGTGGCCAAAATTAATACAGTCCGTATTTTACTATCTCTTGCGGTGAATTTTGACTGGCCTTTACATCAATTCGATGTAAAGAATGCATTTCTGCATGGAGATCTCCAAGAAGAAGTATATATGGAGTTGCCCCCTGGTTGTAAGTTGCAGACTAAAGGCAATAAACAGGTCTGTAGATTGAAAAAATCTTTATATGGCTTGAAGCAGTCTTCTAGAGCGTGGTTTGGAAGGTTCACTAGCTTTATGAGGTCTATTGGTTAGAAGCAAAGTAACTCAGATCACACTCTCTTCTTGAAACATAATGGAGAACGAATCACAACCCTCATTGTGTACATTGATGATATGATAGTAATTGGAGATGATCCTGAAGAAAGGAAAGCACTGCAAGAGCAGCTTGCCTGTGAGTTTGAAATGAAGGATCTTGGGAAATTGAAGTATTTCCTTGGAATTGAAGTGTCAAGATCAAAGAAAGGTATTTTTCTGTCACAACGGAAATATGTCTTAGACTTATTGAAGGAAACTGGCATGACAGGATGTAGTCCAGCTAGTACCCCTATGGAAGAAAATCTGAAGCTAGGTGTGCACCCAAACCAAGTTCCTGCTAACAAGGAGCGCTATCAGAGATTGGTTGGAAGATTAATGTATCTTGCACATACTCGGCCGGATTTAGCCTATGCACTAAGTGTTGTCAGTCAATTCATGCACTCCCCAAGTGAAGAACATATGAATGCTGTTATCCGGATCTTACGCTATTTGAAGTCATCTCCAGGAAAGGGAATTTTATTCACAAAAGGTGATAGCTTGGATGTTAAAGGTTATACAGATGCTGATTGGGCTGGGTCAATTGAGGATAGACGTTCTACATCAGGCTACTTCACTTTTGTAGGAGGAAATCTAGTTACTTGGCAAAGTAAAAAACAAGAGGTAGTTGCTAGATCTAGTGCTGAGGCCGAATACAGAGGAATGGCTAAGGCAATATGTGAATTGTTGTGGATCAGAAATCTGTTGCAGGATTTACATATGAAGCAAGTCGGTCCTATGAAGTTATACTGTGATAACAAGGTAGCATGTGATATTGCTCATAATCCAGTTCAACATGATTGAACTAAGCATGTTGAGGTTGATAGGCATTTTATCAAGGAGAAACTAGAAGCAAAGTTGATTGAAGTTCCTCATGTTCGATCTCAAGACCAGCTTGCTGATGTGCTGACCAAAGCAGTGTCAAACCAAGCATTTAATGGCTGTCTCAACAAACTTGGCATGAGTGACATCTACTTACCAACTTGAGGGGGAGTGTTGACAATTGGGAGCAATTATCTCCAAGTTGGTTCTCCGTAATTCAAGTTCCTGATTTGTCTCTGCCACTGGCTGTACAGATAGACGAGAATCACTCCTGAAAAATTGGCTGTACAGACTCATGTGATTGTATCAGTTTTCCTTATTCTAGACCTATACTATAGGATCTGAAGTGTATACAACGGTTATTCAGCGTATACAGCGGTTATTTATGCTGAACAAGTATGAATAAAAATTATTTAAGCCTTTCATAGAAACTTCCTTGTTTTTGACTTTTTTTTTTTTTTTTTGAGGGAAATAAATTTAATGAAATAATTGTTTTCATTATAAAAATGATTTTAACAACTTACAATAGTTCTAAAAATATAATTAGAATATATTTTAAGTACATTACATATACTAACAAAGCTTTTAAAATACAGCCTTCTTCCCTCCCTACAATTCTGGTCGGTCATTCCTCACGACTGAGACCATACCGTCAATCTTTAATTTACATCTGTCCTTCCGAGGGAAAATTTTACAATAAAAACAAAAAACGAGTATAAGCATGGAAAAGGAGATGATTAACCTGCATTCCCACAACTATTATGTCCTCTAACAAATTCGTGCTCGAAGGAAGGATCCTGCATCATGGAACGTATGACACTCTGCATACGATGGCTATATCGTTGAACTAAAGTCATTTGTTCATCCATGAAATTAGTTATTCCACGGTTTGATCTGAGATTCTTGATTGCCTCCCTCCTACGATCTAGATCCGCCATTCTGCAAAAAATGAAAACGGATCACGGTGAAACCCTAAAGTTTGCCTTATTTTTTAGATCTTTGAGTACCATAGGTATTTGAATGAAACGAAGTGCAACAAAGACATACTGTAAGGCTAGAGCGTGGCGAGGCCGTTCCTGTAGGATGTCACGTCGCAGAGGAACTTCATTTAGGGTCATCGTGGCTAACCTGTGATGTGAAACAGTCAAATATTTTAATCTAAAAGAAATTGTACAAAACACGGAGTGAGCTAAACGATTTTGTGCATTATTCATGTGAAAATTATAGATCTATTGAAATTAAAGTGACCTTTGATCAGTATTTTCTTCTGTTGAAATCACATTGGACACCATAGAAGAATCATGTGTGGGGGTTGTCTTCAGCCTCATCACCTCGTTCCGGTGGTGATGATGATGCCGGAGACGACTGGAAGATTGTAGCTGCAGGATACGGAAAGCAATGTTTCAAGTTCCAGACAAATTCATAATTTAATAATTTACAGAACTTAAAAAATTTACAGAGGATAAAAAGAACAAGGATTTTAAAGAAATTAATCTACTTAATTTGAAACATGCTTGCAAGCGGAGGAACATTGTCCTTCCACAAACGAGATTCCAATTTCCAGGGTAAGATCAAGTGATCTTCAATGACTTCAAAATAAATTTATCGTAACAATCGAAGAAAAGATTCCAATTTCCATGTAAGATCAAGTGATCTTTAATGACTTCAAAATAAATTTATCGTAGCAATCGAAAAAAAGATTCCAATTTCCAGGTAAGATCAAGTGATCTTTAATGACTTCAAAATAAATTTATTGTAGCAATCGAAGAAAAGTACCGAGGGTCGATGTATTCCGATTCCAGAAAGACAAACGGGAAGACCACCGCCTGAAGTGTTGGTACCTGATTGATGCGATCCCATCCTTGGCCGAAATCACTGTGAATTTGAATAATATGAGATTCCCTAGACTTTCGAGCTCAACTGCCTTAGTATTACTAAAAGTGACTTCTCTCTGAATCGCAAGCCTCATCATATCACACTATCATAAAGTTCAAGCCATCTCATAAACTTCAAAATGCTAAAAGCATGAAAATATGACTTCTTCAAGTTTCTGAAAAAAAGAAAATATGACTTCTTCAAGATCATTAAGGACGACGACGCTCATCAGACCTCTACAACAAGGCTATCACTTCATATTAATCGTGACCTAAATCCATCTTGTATAGTGGAAAGCCCTAAAAATATTTCCTTGAAGAATTCAATAAAACATCTTTGTTCATTTTCTTTCGAATGGATTTCTTTAGTTAAAAACGCCAAACAACAAAATTTCAAGTTAGTTAACTTGACAGAGATATCCAACCCTACCTTGTTTCAATTTCTCAAACGAAAATGGAAATCACACACTTCTCATGAACTTTCTATCGAATAAGCCAGTAACACCCCAAAGCGAACAAATCCAGTAAACAGGCTTCGTTTCCGTCGCGATTTCTATGAAGTGGACATTCTAATGCCGGCCTATATATTATACGTGTGATTAAATTTAAGCAAATCTATACCTAATATTTTTTTAATTTCAACGAGATTGTTAGTTAAAATTTCCGGAGATGCCAAAAAAGCATGGATCAAGAACGACTTACCTTGATGCAGTAGTCAAATCCTCAAAAGGCGTTTCCGAGAAGGGCGACACACAGAATAATAATTTTGTGGCGTTAAATTAGGCGCAAGGTCAAGACGCTGTTAAATTATTTCAATCGATATAAAAGATGGACAAAAAAGTGTTTTCGGCTCGCTCAGAAACCGAACACGACGAAGACAGGTGCCGCTCTGTTTAAAGCTGTCCATCCCACTAAATCGCAGTACGCTCACAAATAAATAGTTAGTTTTATTTGGAGCTAATGTAATTAAATTTTGTTTTTTTAACTGGTTATATAATTTTAAGAGATTGTAAATTTTTTATTATCTAAATAAGTGCTTTGAAAAATTAGGCCAATCTGAATTATACAGATTAAACCAATTAAATTTAAATTTAAAATAAAAATAAAAATGTTGAAATTTAATTATAATTTATTGAAAAAAACTATTTTATTAATTAAATTATATTATAAATTATTTAATTAATAAATAAAATAATTTTTCTAAAAATAAAAACATATAATTTCAAAATAATTTGTAATTTTTTTTATTATTTAAATAATATTTTTTAATACATAAATAAATTAAAATCAATATATAATTTTTTATTATTTAAATAATATTTTTAATATGTAAATAAATTCATTGCACTAAAAACGTTTTAAGGAACTCCAATCTTACATATTCAACAACATCTCCCCCGCAAGCATATGCGACACTTGCACTATTTCCTCATAACCCAAGTACATCTATGTAAATGAAATATCAATAAATATTGATGATGATGATAATTAATTTTCACTAAAATTAGTGTGGGTTGTTTAATTTTATAAAAGAAATTTAATTATTATTTTTCAAAATCTTATTTCTACAAAAATTACACTTTATAACATTTACATAAAATATTATTAAATAAATATATAAATTTTCACTAAAATTAGTGTGGGTTGTTTAATTTTATAGAAAAAATTTAATTATTATTTTTCAAAATCTTATTTCTATAAAAATTGCAATTTATAACATTTACATAAAATATTATTAAATAAATATATAAATGTATCAAACCATTAAAATGTATTGTAAAAAAAATGCAATTGGAAAATATATTATTTAAAAAATGAATGTATTAATAAATTAATAAAAATTTATAACATTTACATAAAATATTATTAAATAAATATATAAATGTATCAAACCATTAAAATGTATTGTAAAAAAAATGCAATTGGAAAATATATTATTTAAAAAATGAATGTATTAATAAATTAATAAAAAGCCAATGCATAAATATAACAATAGAAATTAATGTATGAAGATTTTTTTAAGAAATTAATGTAGTAATAGCAACGATGTTAAGGAATTATAAATTAAGATTTAAAAAATACTTTAATAACATTAATAAAATATATTGATTTAACTTAATGTGTATAATGAAATATACTGAACTTAAGTTTAATTTTAATGTTAATTTAATCTATATAGGGTCAAAACTTTTCCAGTAAAATAAAATTGTTTGAAAGACATTTTTTTTTAAGAAAATAAAATAAAGAAAAATTAATTCCTGAAGCAAAAAGATTAAAACATTTACTGTTTTTTTGCAGAAAAATAAAAAACATCTGCTGAAAATTAAAACATTGAAACATTTATTGATAATTAAAAAAATTAAAATATTAAAACGTTAAAAGATTTATTAATTTTTGTTTGCAAATAAAGTTCAGACAACAAAATGTTTAGTCAGTCTGAAAACAATTTATTTGCGGGAAAGGAAAATTTTATTTTTTAGCAAAGAATTTACACATTTAATCTTTTTTAACAAAAATATAACGATATTTATTTTAACTGCAATAAAATTATTTACTAAAAAATTTAACCCCATTTCTCAAATTAACCCCATTTTAGAATTTTATATTGCTTAAAAAAACTATTAATTTTTAAAAACTACAAACCTAAACTTATTCGAAAAATTAAAATCACGTTCTCATTTGTTTTGTCATATGCTATGCAAAAAATTTACACAATCATTGTTTTTTTTTTGACAATAACGAGTAGTTTTTCGGCAAAACCGCTGCCGAGGGCTTTAACCGGGCTTCTTTGTAATTCATTGTTACAGAATTGCGAATGATTGCTTGAAAGTGCTCTTATTAGCAGATTTCTGCTGTTCCTTTTCTGCTTTCTGCTGTTCTTTTTCTGCTATTTCTTCTCTGCTGTTCCTTTTTCCCGTTGCAACATCTCTTGCATTTCTTTGGTGTTCCTTTTCCAATGGACTGGCTCTTGGATTTTTCTGCTATTCCTTTTCCAAAAAGAACCAACCCTTGCGTTTTTGTTGTTCCTCTTTGTTAATTGTTCACAGGCGCAACACATCAACCTTGGTGAAGATCTGCTGCTTTTACTTTCCGAGACGAAGAACTGCTTCCTAGTTTGTAGAGAGGAGATCCAACGCGGTGCAGAGCCAGATCATCCCAAGGATCACTGTGATTTCTTTTTGATCTGGAGGAGCATTATAAAGAGTTCAAGAAACCCAAGAGCGGAAACTGGTCTTGAGGAGGCCCTTGTGAACTCCCTAGCACCTACTCAGATGCAGCAGTGATTTCCAGCGACTAACAGAGGTCGAAACGCCGAGGTTGCGTTCTAAAATTCCTTTGTGGATGAGTCTGCGAATCCTAACAACGCCCAACACAGAATGGTTCGGTCCCAAGGTCTGGAGAATCGGAATCAGCGAAATGCTCAAAGGAAAAGAAGCCCAGACATCTCCAGAATTAAGGAATGCTGTAGTCCAATTCCACATCAAAAACTAACAGCGATCTCCTACTCCTGAGAGAGCCTAGGTTGGCTACCAAGTCCTCCTGTGAGTTTAAATTTCTCAGAACATGATAGAAGGAGATTTTGTGGAACTTGGGCAACATAAGTCTAATTTTTTTGAGGATGGGGGCTAGCTGCACTTGAGAAGGGATCTTTTGAGAGTTCATAGCCTGTATAATTAGTCTGGAGTCTCCAAAGACTGAGATGGAGAGGAGGTTCCACTTAAGAGCCAGATTTAGACCCTGCCACAGAGCAAGAGCCTCTGCTCTGTTGTTTGTTTCATGCCCCAGACCCCAAGCAAAGCGCAGCTCAATTGAGCCACCTGGGCTTAAGATAACTCCACCGCCACCCGCCTTTCATGGGTTGCCTTTAGAGGCCCCATCGAAGAAAACACAGTGATCATCTAGAGTAGATCTCCATTTGATGAATTCCTGTTCTTCCAGACGAATTTCCCAGTGAGAGGGGGCTTTAGCAGGAGGAATGGGTCTATTCTGTTGATTTGGAACAAGCTCTTTTAACCATTGATCTTCCTCGCTGTCCAGAATCATGCCATTTCCTATGGTGGGATTGGTTTCTAAGGCCTCCCCCAACAGAGCTTTGATCTTAGTGATAATTCTGATCAGGTTACAACTCTCCTCCCTAAAAATTCTGTTGTTCCTCTCCAGCCACAGTTTCCAGCATGTGAATTTGGGGATCCACATCTAGGCAGTCTTGAGAAGGCTTTTTTTGGAGAAACAGAATGGGGATAATTTGGTCCAGTGTCTTAGCAGGTCCTGAGTATTTCCTGGAAGCTCTATTTTGTCTGATCCTAACATCAGGACACCCCTCCAAACTTCTTGAGCAAAGGGGCACAATAAGAACAAGTGGTTAGCTGTTTCTTCATCCAAAGCACAAAGAGGGCACCTGGAGGGACCTTCCATTCCACGCTTCCTCAGGTTATCTCTAGTGAGGATACTTTTATGCGCTAGAGTCCAGCAAAAGAAGTCAATTTTGTGGAGGGCAGGGAAAGACCAAATAAATTTCCATTGAGTTGGCTTTGGGGGGACGCTAGGGACAACCATCATACTTTTGTAACCTTCTACTGCTGAGTAAGAGCCTAAGAGAGAACCCCACCCTCTTTTGTACTTAGAGGAGGTCTTTAAGGGAGATTTTCCTTGGAGCAAGTCCAACAATAAATTGGCTTCACCATCCAGCCAATGACGGACCTCCCCCAAATTCCAACCATCCCATAGACTTTGAGCATCATTTGTCCAATTGGAGATGTCCCAAATGGTTTCCAGATTGTTGGCCTGAAGCCAAACTCTGATATTTCCCAGTTCTGCCATCTGATTCAAGGGCTGATCTCCAAGAATCGAATCTTCCCAAATTTTTATTTTTTTCCCATTACCTGGGATCCAATAAAGCTTATGACTGAAATGTTTCAAAGCTGTGAGACAGAGTTTGAAAATTGGAGATCCTTTGGAAATTCTTGGAGGCTGGTCCAAGCACCTCAAACGCTGCCCATGAATTTTTTTTTTCCACAGAATTCTCTTACTCCAACTGGGATTCCCAAAAACAATGTTCCAAAGGAGCTTGGAGCCCAGAGCAAGATTTTGGGCTGCCAGGTCCCGCATTTGGAGACCTCCTTCCAAGAATGGCTTCTTAATAGTGTCCCAATTTACTAAATGGAGCCTTCTTTCATTATTTTTCCCTCCCTCCCACAGAAATATTCTCAGGAGACCATCCACTTTGCTAATAAAGGTTTTAGGGGCTAGAAGGATGGAGTTCTGATAAACCGGGAGACTTATGAGAACAGATTTCATAAGGATTACCTTCCCAGCATTATTCAACCATGAGGCTCCCCAAGCTTGTATTCTGAGTTTTAGCTTGTCTAGCAGAGGCATCCAGTGAGCAACCTTAGGATTTGATTTGAAGATTGGGATCCCAAGATACTTAAATGACTCCCAGGTCAGGGTTCTTTCCATTTCTAATAGCCTGGCTATGTCTGTCAAATCCTTGATTGAGCAATTCCAACCATAGATCGTGCTTTTTAGATAGTTAATCTTACTGCCTGAAACCTCCTTATAAATGTCCAGCTCCTTCTTGAAGGTTCTAGTAGAATTTATGCTAGCTCCTCCAAGCAATAAAGTATCATCAGCAAACTGGGCATGATTTATGTCTTTAACATTGTGAGCCATTCTCAGGCCTGGCAGAGTTTGGATCTGTTGATAGTAGTCTAGCTAGAAGCTGAGCACCGAAGCTTGAATGGCGTAGAGAAGCGAGGACAAAGGGCAACCTTGTCTTAGCCCCCTCGAGGCCTGGAAGAATTCCGTTGAACGACCATTAACCAGGGGCGCTATCCAAGGGGAGGCAATGCAGGCTTTCACCCAAGTTATGAGAACTTTTGAGAAGCCAAATTTCTCCATCACAGAAAACAGGAAATCGTGTCTCACCCTGTCAAAGGCATTTGACAAATCTAGCTTAATCACCATGCCTTTCTCTTTTCGATGACAGCTTGAATGAATTACTTCTTGCACCAGCACAATATTGTCAAGAATCTTTCTCCCTTTTATGAATCCTCCTTGGTTTTCAGGGATGATGACCGGTAGAATTTTCTTAATACGGTTGGCTATTATTTTTGTGATCAGCTTATAACTTGTGTTACACAAAGAGATGGGCCTGAATCTACTGAAATCAGTGGCGCCTTTGTCTTTCGGAATCAAGGCAAGGAAGGTCGAGTTGGTACTGCCTCCAATCTTGGTACAGGTCTGAGATTTATGGATCATTCTCAGAAGGTATTTTTTGATTGTAGGCCAGCAAGTCAGGTAGAACCTTGCTGTGAACCCATCAGGGCCCGGGGCTTTGTCCGGGTCCATGCAATCCAAAGCTTTTTTAATCTCATTCATACTGATCGGAGCAGTCAGCATAATATTGTCAGAATCTTGAACACAGTGAGGAATAAGATCAATCGGATAGGCTTGAGAATCAATAGGAGTGTCTTCCGGGGCAGAGTAAAGATCTTTGAAGAAGGAGTGGGCTCCTCACTTTATGCCTTCAGAATCTTTAACCACAGTGTTTTGATAGTGAATTTCATCTACTGTTTTGAAGTGCTTGTGTGCTTCAGCTTGCTTATGGAAGTAGCTTGTATTTTTGTCTCCAGCCTTTAACCAAAGATTTCTGGACTTCTGTCTCCAGAACTCTTCTTCATCCCTACTTGCTCTGTGGAGATCTTTTTGCAGTTCTACTTCTTTTTTAAGAAGGGATTGAGTTACATCAGAATTCTCCATTTTTAATTGATGGCCTTCTAAACTGTCATGCAGCTACTTTCTTTTGGCGGTGGGCGTTTTTAGCCTTTTAGCCCACTCCTTGAGCTCCCTTTTAAGTCTTCTCATTTTTTCTTCCCACACACAAAAAGAGGATCCTTGGACTTGCGGGTTCCAGGCCTCAGAGACCACATCCTGGAATCCTTCTTGATGAATCCATAGAGAGTCGAATCTAAAGGGAATGGGGCCAAGATTTCCATCCAAGGAGAGCTCAAGCAGAATGGGTTTATGGTCAGAGGTGTAGTTCGGCAGAATTTTAGACGTGGCCAATAAACCACATGTCAAGAAGGAGGATTGGACTAGAAATCTGTCCAGACGAGCAGCAATGTGGCCGGGGCCTATCCTTTTGTTTGACCAGGTGAATTTCCCAGTTGTGGGCTTGATATCCTCCAATTCCCAATCTAAAATGATGTCTTCAACCCATTCTCTAGCTGGGTCCCTGACCAACGAGCCCCCCTTTTTCTCTTCTGTGGCTAACGTAACATTCAGATCACTTGCAATAATAATATTTTCTGGATTGTGCAAGAAAAGATAGGACTGAAGCGAGTCCCAACAATTTTTTTTCTCAGATGGTAAGACCGGAGCATAAAGATTGAACATACTTACTTGGTGGCTAGATTCTTTATGGAGGAGCTTAGTGAGTAGCCAATGGGGGCAACATTCTTCGTGAATCAGATCATATTTGGAGTTGTCCCAAAAGGAGGCAATCCCTCCAGAGGCGCCTCTGGCACTGACTGCTTTCCCTTGGCCTTTATGCCAGAATGATTTGCTTGCTTGGAGGAGTAGAAGGTCCTCCATTTTTGTCTCCTAGATGAGAAGGATTTCAGGCGAGTACATCCTTACAATGTCTTTTAGAGCTTCTTCTTTCAACCTGCTGCCTAACCCTCTGCAGTTCCAGGAGACGTATTTCATTATTTACTGGCTTGGAAGGTTGTGGCTCCTCTTGGAGCCTGACCATGCTTGCGCTTAGATCTGGTATTCATCATTCCTTTGAGAGTTTTCTGAGAGCCTTGGAGAACATCTAGGTAAGTTTTTTCCTCTCTCTGTTTCTTCTTGGACTTTCGCCCCCTGGTCGACTTGAGAGGAGTGACTTGCGAGCTGTCTGAATCCGAGACTGCACCTTCTGAATCTCCCTCAGAGTCGGAGCCCAGATTGATGTGCTCCTTGTTTTCTTCTTTTTCCCCTTGTTCAACCTCTGTTGGAGGAAGAATTGACTTTGCCTCGGCTTCTTACACTTCTTCGACGGGTCTTCTGGTTCCTCTTGGGTCCCAATGGCATCTGTCTTTTCCCCAGAGGAACAACCCTCTTTTGGAACTTCTTTGGCTTTTGGTTTGGGCTGGGGCTTCACCAATGGCCCTGAATTTTTCTTCTCAGTTGGTTTTGGGACTGCCTTGCCCTTTTCGATTTCTTTCCATCCTTCTTCGCCCACTTTGTCCCCGGCTGGTGCTTTTGGGCAGTTTCGTTGGAAGTGTCCATGTTCATGATAGGTTCTGCATTTGAAAGGCAATTGCTCGTAATCCAATTTTTGATAGTGATGCCATTCTCCAACTGTAAGTTTTATCACTTCGAGCAGTCCAGCTTCCAGATCGACTTCCACACAGATTCTTGCGCAGGTATATTGGCCCTTGTTATCTGCTTTGTCAATGAAGCGGCCGAGACCATTTCTAATCTTCTGCAGGGTGTGATAGATGCAGCAGTGGATCGAAAGATTGGGGAGCCGGACCCAGACTGGGACCTCTTTAGGGGTGTCGATTGAGGGATCGAATTCAGGGTTCCACTTATTAAGATACAAACCCTGATTTCCCATAAAATATGGACCGTTTCTGAAAACCAAATCTCGATCTTCTTTGGAGGTGAACTCGAAAATGAAATACCCTCTTTCGATAGCATAGCAGATCACATTGTTTGCTAGCTGGGGCCTCCAGTTGCGCTAAATCCAGTCGTCTGCTGTTTTCGTAGAGGGCTAGCATCCTATAAATTGTCCTACCAACCCTCTGTGAGCCAGTGCTAGGGCGATTTTCATCGATTGTTCTTTTGGTAGGGCGATCTCAGGAATTTCCTCCAGTTTTTTGATGAATTTCGGGACTTCTGGAGTCAAACACTTCTTCCCTTTCTGCGAGAGCAGTATTCTGAATGCTTCTTCTGAAGAGATTGGTGAGGTGGGAGAAGGTTCCCCACCCCCAGGCACATTCATGGCGGCAGCTACGCTCCTCTGCTAAAAACTGTGCCGGAGGAGGAAGGCAGAGCCCGATTGCGGGGATGCCGGGAAGGAATTAGGGCCCAGCAGCAGGGGCTGCCAGGCAGGAGGCCTGCGGAGGGCCGTAGGGGCCGAGGAAGTAGGGGCGTGGGAGCTCAGAACGCGCGCACAACAACAGTGCTCATCTAAATTTTATATTGCTAAAATAACTATTAATTTTTAAAAACTACAAACTGCCTGTCGAGAGTGAGAGGGGGGAGATATTTATAGATGTGACACAGTCGTGTGTCAAGATTGAACTTGTTTGTGTTGGGTTTCGATGTGTTGCACGTAAGATTGAAGTTTATACAAAATTATAATAATTAATAAATTTGAGAAATAATTTCGTATAATATTAATGATATGTAAAATATTAATTATTAATGATATGTATAATATTTATTTATCTTATAAATCATTATTTACATATTTTTATCTTGTTTTATATGAGAAAGAAAAAAGAAAGAGTAGGAGAAAAAAATTTGTCAAAAAGAAAGTGTTTAGCTAAATGAAACCTCTACGGGGTGAATGTACCTGACCCTAATGAAGAAATGACAGATGAAAATAAAGCTAGGCTTGACTTGTCATTGGCTAGTATAGAAAGATTGAAGAATGAAATCAAAGATCTGAAGAAACTGGTGCATATATGTGATGACAGAGAGCATGAGTACAAGAAGGAATTTATCAACTTGAAGGCACAACTTGAAGAAGCAAGGAGAATAGAAGAGGTGATGAGTAGTAAATTCAAGGAGAGAGGTCTACATTGTAAAATATTCGAAGCTGGGATTGATTCAACTAGAAAGTAGTTAGATAAAAATAATAGGTTGTGTAAGAAACTAGAAGAGGACCTTGCCTCCATGAAGAACTCAACAAAGACAACTAGTAAAGATGATAATGAAGCGGCTCTAAAAGGACCTACAGAAGAAGAGTCTAACAACAACATGTTTTGTACAAAAATAAGCAACAATATCAAAAGCCAACGAATGAGATGAAGAAAGGGTTCACTGCAAGAAGATCATTCTCTCTTGAAAATGAGTTGAACAAGTTGAGAAGATTTCAAAGGAGATTCTTTTCTCTTGGGAAAAACATCACATGTTTTTCTTGCCATGAACATGGACATGTGGCAGCAGATTGTAAGAACAAGAAGATCAAGACTATTCAACAAAACATGCAACAAACAAGAAGGTACTATCCAACAAGCAAACAAAGGAGAACATCAACAACCAGGTACATAAACTCTTTCTATGATTATTGTTATACGTGTCATGAATTTGGACATAAAGTGTTTGAATGCAAAGTGTATATGAAGAAAAATATGAACGCAAAAAGGAACACATAATTTTCTCTATTTCTTGGCCACACAAGATGTTTTGTATGTAGCAATCTGGGACACAAAGCCAAATACTGCAAGCTGCACTATACCCTAAAGAACTCTAGACACAAGATGGATTCTACAAGAAATCCAAATAATGAGACAAAAGAAAATGTAGACACAAGAAGGCAACTAACAAAGGTATGGAAAATGAAGAATAAAGAACAACCAATGACCTAGCTTGGTCTCAGGGGAGCTGCACAAGGAAGCTAACCAGTGATAGAACTATGATTATAAAATGTGAAGCATCTCAAGGGGAAGAGCATCCACCTTAGTGTTCCTTTGAAGACTATACAATAGAGTCTGTTGAGTTTCAAACTGGAGTACCTCTAATTACGTATTGATGCTCGAAATGGTTACAAAAAAAGGTTAAATCCACTGTGCAAATTGAATTTTTGAGGTTGGAAGTGAAACATTCAAGGGAGCTCATCGTGTAACTATTAAAAAGAAAAAGAGGAGAAAGAAATTAGACAGAAAAAAAAAAGGGGAGGAGGGTAATACATGTTCAATAGTATTCAAACGCTACATATGGTAGAATTCTCATATGGCAGAACAATATGATATAGCAAAACATTCCTCCTCTAAAGCGAGCATGCCCATTGCCATTGCGAAAAGACACCAACATTGAGCAAGAACTAAATGACAATTTGCATACCAAGGTTGAGCAATTGGTCACATAAATAAAAACTTCCAAGGAGGCCAACACGATAGTTGCCCGAAGGGTGGTAGTATGAAGAAGAGAAATTGTGTGATTCCACTATTCTAAAATTGAATCCACACTAAACCATCAAAGGAAGAAGTGTAGAAACAAAAGATTGGGGCATTCAATGCAAGAGACTTATTATTTTTGAAGAGAATTGGTTTTAGATTGAAACGAAAATTTGAGAAATCATATCTCCAACAATGTACTATCATAAAGAGAAAAGTGAAGCAATTTTGAAAATAACTAAGTTGGAAGAGTGTTTTTGAATAAGCCACCCTAGAATTGAGAGGACCCTGAAAAGAAATATACCAAATCAGAAATGACACTTGAATGATACAATTTCAGGCTGAGAATGAGTTTTCTCACAATGTTAAGATTGATACCATCCATAGGGACCGATGGTAGGTCGTGTAATAGGTAACATATGTTAGGGATATTAAGCAGAGAATTCAAGTTAGGGATGTCAGGCACAAACCACTGCTTGATACAGATGGCTCGATTCCTTCACCAACCACCAAATAGAAAATGCAAGAATATAGAGAAAGAAATATACAATGCATGATAATAACGTTACAACGTTGAAGTCTAGCGGTGGTTGCAGAAATATGAAGCGTTAATGTCAAATTATACAATGGACCAACATTATCTATGCCAAAAGAAATGCGTTATATTGTAACAAAATATGCCAAGCATAATAGTCTGAGAAGTATGACAATGCAGTGGCAGGTGCAGTAACAGTGATTTGATGCTTGCATTGGTAACAAGAGGAAGGATTTTTTTTTTCCGAAATGTTACATATTCTACATCCTTATCGTATTATATTACGGTGGTCGATATTACTGTGGCATCCTTAATATTATAGTCATATCAAGTAATGCCATATACCAACCAGAGCAGTTACAAGGCAACAAACCTAATTAAAATGATCACAGTGTCATATATAAAGAGATGAAAACAGATATGAAGAATGCACTCAATTTGGATAGTGACAACGTATGTTACATATGTGAATGTTGATGAGTCTAAAAGAATTGCATCATTTCAGTCTCGCGACATTCAGTAGTTCAGTAACTGTAGTAGCACTATGATAACCTAGATGAGTGTTACAAGTACATATGCAAAAATTCCAGTGTAGCAATAACAATGGTTTGTAGCAATAATAATGGTTTATATCACATTATTACCACATGGTTGGAGCATAGTCAAACTATTATCTTTGCTTATAGATCATCATCGCACGGTTGGGGCATCCCGACACATTCCATTGGCCAAGAATAAGAAATGCTACTCTTTGTTTCAAGCTGTGGATCCTGTTGCATATCCTTGCGAGTCTGTTCACATGGAGCATTCGACAAAAACATGTGATTGAATATATAGATTAATATTGAGGCGAAGAATAGAGGATTTCCATTCTCTTTTGCTGAAGCTTTGATTTAACTCCTTATCACACCTTGATCCTATCAATCTACCAATTAAAAACTGACAATTATTTCCAGCATGCAAGGTTAATTTGTATAATAACCAGCGATGCTCCAGATTACCATGTTTAAAAAAAAAAATGGCTGCATTGATATCATTTTCAATTATCTCTTCACAAACCTTCACAGATCTGAGACAAACCTTCCTGGAGCTTTCCCTGCGGTGATGGTTGGAGTTGTGCGTGCACTTTTTGATAAAGTTGGTGAATTAGATATGGAGTTCACTTTGTCCATTGGTTTGCACGTCACTTATCAAATTTCCATTTTATTTGGCCTAGGAAAGAATGGGCGCATGTTTTGGATCTTCCAAAATGGTCACCACAACATGTCTTTTCACATGAAGTGCTTGAAAAATTGAATTGATCGCATGATGGGTTATCGTATTATCTCTAATATTGCTACTATGAGTTGGGTTTTCTCTTCTGCCAACATTTAACAATTCCACACTTCAGACCGACTCTAGGAGGTTTTAATAAATTCTCTCAGCAGAACCTACAATCACGTTTCAAACTTGAGAAAAGGAGTTGCATTTGCTGAGAAGTCTGTTCAAAAGGCTATTGTATCCTCCACCAAGGTCTAAGCTGACTTGGAGTCTGTAGAGGTTTTTGCAGAAGAGGTAGACACTGAAGAACTGCAAAGTGAAGAAATGAATAAAGTAAAATGATTGAAAGCAGAAGAAGAAAAACTCAAGGAAGAGGAGAGCTTTGCACAAGAGTCTTTAGAAGAAAAAGATGCACTTCTATCGCAAGTATTGTAGGAAAATGAGGCATTTCTCTTTGTTCTCTACAATTTTTTTACGGATGTGCTCATGAAACATCTCTTAGATGATCTTATCGAGAAACCAATTGATGGTCTTGGACTTGATCAAGGAGATTCCATGGATGTAGATAAAGAGCCTTCAAGAATGGATGCCGACGATGATGATGAACACAATAATCAAAGGTTTGCCAAGAGTAGTGGATTGCGTGCAGAAGAAGAACATGAATGATGTCAGGTCACTCTGGGCCAGGTTCAGGCATTGACAAGGCAGTAAGCAACAGAGGTTTGGCCTCATATAAAGAAGTTGGATGCCGAAGTTTTCACCGAGGATGTGCATCCTTCTATTGTAAGAGCAATATATGATAGTCTGAGACGTCCATTTTCTCAATTTGAGGGCGACCATTTGATGGATTTTTTTTTAAGTCCTCATATGGCAGTGGTGAAGAAAATATTTTTGTTGTTGAATCTGACCTATGTTTAGTAGTGTCATTTCCTGGAATTTCTTTTAAAAGGAGAGCATATCAGTGGTTTCTATTGCAATTTTTGGGTTAATGAATTCCTTTGATTTCTGGTTAAGGAGATGAGAGGTGTACCATATTACGGTCATGTGAAAGTTTTCTCCCTTGGCAAGCCATTGTAGTCAATAGAGAAAAATATTTCAGGGAACACCTGGTTTTACGGACTTGGAAATGTTCTCAATCCAATATTTGTCAGGGTCACAATAGTTGGTCCTGAATATGTTCTAGTAAAATTACGTGCTAGATGCTAATCTGATCAAACTTGCATGTAATTTTTGTTCCGTGCTGAGACGCTACGTCGAGAAATATGCCAATCTCACTCGAAAACTAAATGTTGTCTACGTATTAATGTTGTTGATGTATTAAAATATGGTGTGTCCATGTCTTTGGTATGGTGCGTTTGATCTATTAGAAAAAAATATTTTGGATGCATCACATATACTTTTTCACTGGACCATCATCATGGATGAATAATCGTTATGACAAAATGCGCATCTAAAATTGGTGTTTTGGTATCGAATTTGCTACCAACATTGCTCTCATTCACGCATTGGAACAACGTGGCTTGGTATCGGATTTGTTGCCCGCATTTCTCTCATTCACGCAGTTGAACAACATGGCTTGGTATCAGCTTTGTTGCCTGCACTGCTCTCATTCATGTAGTGGAACAACATGGCTTGGTATCAGCTTTGATGGTTGCATTTCTCTCATTCACGCAGTGGAAAAACGTGGCTTGGTATCAGATTTGCTGCCCGAATGCTCCTCAACAGAGGTAATGTGGTTATTGCCCCAGACACTAGAACTCTTGTTGTCACTTGAGCAGGCTGAGAATTTAAATTTTGAACATTTTCTTGATAATGGGAAGAACCTTGAGTCTTTGAGATAAAATTTGAGCTAGTACATGCTCGCAAAATATATATATATATATATATAATCATGAATTTCACTTTTGAGGTTTATATTATTGTCCCAATGACAATGGACACATCATCAAACTTTTTGACAATTATTTCTCACTGGAATGTTTAGGGATATAGTCACATCCATTTGGGTTTTTGATACTCGAAAAGATTCTGGCAGAAAAGAAAAGGGAGAGAAAAATGCTATACATCGCCAACCATATAGAGGAAACAACCATATTATGTAGTGACAACATTCTTTCATTGCCCAATGAAAGTAGATATCATCCATTTTGTTAAGATTATGGAAGAAGCATAGGGCTATTAACATGGCATAATGATTGATATGCTGTTTATGCAAGAATACAGATCTAACTAAGCAACAATTACAATTTCTATTGCTATCAATGCTAGGATACTTTTTAGAATCAATGAAGCACTTTATATTTTTCTTAAACATATGTCAAATATTGATATTAGAAAGGATCAATCCTAGGTTATGGTATCAATAATTAGAACATGTTAGATGTGATTTTTAAGGATTATTGCTTCAAAATTAGAGAACTGTTGTCTATATTGCTTCCTTCTGAATTGGAGAAAAAAGTTAATGCTCTTGTAACCATTGAAGGACAAACTTCTCTGGGTTCAATAAATTAAAAGTATATATGCTTCAGATGAAAGAGCCATATGGATGCTTCAAAATGCATGATGTAGATGAAATGGATGTTCGAGGTTGTTGCAATAGCTCAAGTGAGAGACATGTCATGTTTTTGTTTCGGAGCTTGAAAACCTTTTTGAAAATTATTTTGGCTGCTCAATAAGTTTGCTTAACTTTTGCATTGAAGTTATTATCAATTTGAATATTCAAGCATTGAACAATATCTTCAACAACATTGACCTGGGATGAAGCAACATTGGATGTGGTTTTAACAACATGTAACATTGCCTATATGCTACATGGGCTTAAGGAAATATTATCGTTTTCATCTTAATGAATAAATATTCATATGCATTAATATAGTAGCACTACTATTATTAATATTCTTCTTAGAGTTGGTTTCCCTAAGTAGGGTTCTCGACCAATTATTTCACAAAATCATTCCTAGCGCAAACAACATATACATTGATTTATGTACATTGGAGCAATGTTTATTCTTGCAGATTTATTACCTATTACATACAGGGTTATGGAGTTACATGTTGATCCTCAAATACTTGCCTCACATATTCAATGTATCATGTACTTAATGATCTACGTGTTCATATCATCTCACAACATTATGCAATGCACTTATTATTTGGCGAGTATTATTCAGAACTTACTTTTTATCTCTATGCAATTGTAATTTATTACAAAGTGTTCTCTCAACAATATTCTTGCAATATTTTACAAGAAAATTCTGAAGCGTATTTGGAGCAATGTTTATATGTCATTTTGGAGCAAGATTCATTTAATCTGGAGCAGCCCTAATAAGACATCTAGAGTGGCATGCATTCAATGACAATGTCAACATTGTTTATGTAGCACAAAAAATTGCAGGTTGTAGAACATTACTACAATGATGACAACTACACCGAGGACTCTTTTATAGACTAAAATAAATTTGTAACCCTCTTGCCATTGATGTCAAAGGGGGAGGTAATTAGAGGAAGGAATACACTTTTTTTTCAGGACAAAAGGGGGAGGATCAATGTTTTTCCATCAATGCCAAAGGAGGAGATTGTTAACATTATTGTCATTGATGGCAAAAGCATAACAAAGACAAAGGATTAGTAACAAGGAGCAATGAAGGAGCAAAAAAAGCATGCATGGTTGGGATCAAGGCAAATAAGTAGAGGAAGACATATGTTGTTATAGCTACAAAGCAAAAAGCAAAGGAGAAACAAGCAAAGTACCATCTTGCACAAGGAGCAACAAGCAATGGAGCAACACAAAGGATTGTAATATGCTTGGATAATGTTGCAGAGATTGCTATATTGAAGAATTTGTTGTGATGTGAAATGGTTGATTGAGCTGAATTGTTGTGATGCGAAGGCAAGACTCCAAGGCAAAGGAAAAGATGTTGCAAATATTGTTGTGATGCATTAATGATAAATATTGGGATTCAATGTTGGCATTAGGTTGATGCATTTAATGGTTACATGTGGCTGAAGTTAATATTGGATGAATTATTTATTTTTGTGTTCTAATATTTAAGATATGAAGAGTTTGGGAATGAATGAGCGGAAGGCAAAGAGTCAAGTCTATTCATGTCATATTCTTATGTGGGATACAAACAACCAGAAAATTATCTTTATAAAAGATGTGATTTTGGAAGGCAATTAAGGGGTTAGAGAATGGGAAAATGTGAGGGAGACGATTGAGCTATTATTCATTAGTTACTAGCACTTATGAAGCTGATGTGAAGTAGATTTGAAGGGAAGAAGATCAAAAAATGAATATGGAGATATGAAAAAATTATGACCAGGTAAACCAACACATTGTCATTTCTTGTTTTCATCAGGAGATGGTAGTCTCCTTTCAAGTATTGGCTTGATAAACATCAGGTTGGAGCTTGTTGATGTAGGAGCCTCCTGTGGGTTGTAGCCTACAGAAAACATATGGGAGTTGAAGCTTCCTTGTAGTTGCAACTTGCAGAAAATTGAGCTAGCAATCTCTTGTAGGTTGGAGCCTACAAAAATTAGATGTAATAAGGAGTAGGAGCTTGCCTTTGCATTACAACAATAATAAAAGTGTGTTTTTCTCACTTTATGGGTTTCCACATATATCTGGTGTCAATATGTGCTTTAATTATGTGTTCATGTGATGTTTTGGTTTGATTATTACTTGTTCACATATTCAATCTGCTGGTCATTATTTGTTAAGTTTCTCATGAAGTGTTTTAGTTAATGAGTTTAAAGAAAAGAATTTTATTGTCCATAAATATGCTAAAATGATTCATCACACCCTCTTAGTTTAGTCAAGTTTTCATCCTTGTCTTCCTCCATTTTGCATTTGGCTTCTTTTTTCTCTTGAGATGGTTTTGTTGTTAGGTTTACCATTTGTGCATCCTCACCTTTTTGTGTATCTTCCTCCATATCCTCTAGTACAGAAAAGGGGTTTTTATCCTATGTTATCTTGGATATAATTGAGCCTCAATTCTTGTTGTTTCATCTCCTAGTTTGGACAACGGTAAAGCCATCAGAGGTGGACAAACCTCCGACAGTTTGTTCCTTCCTTCTTTGTGGGCATTCTTGGATTAGATGTCCATGTTCATGGAAGAGTTGACATCTGAATGGGACATGTTCATAGTCCAAGGGTTGATTCCATACCTCCCATTGATAATCTAACTCGATGGAGTCGGTAATAGTTGGGATATGTTCATGTATACACATAACTTGGGATATGACATGTTTTTTCCCTTCTTAGTGATCTTCGATAGGTTGAAGAAATGCCTTAGTGCTTGTCCAATTCCTTCCAAGATTTTCGATTTCCAAAATTCCATGGGGAGTGTGAGTAAATTCTAACCCATACCAGTGCTTCTGTGAACTCCTTATCAAGATTGAAGCAAGCTTCCCAATGCCTGATATAGAGTCCAACGTTGTTGAAAATATATGATCCTCCTTAAAAAATCTGGGCATTATCCTCAAGATTGGAGAATTTTATTGTAAAGAAGCCTTTTGGCCTTAATCTTAAGTCCACATCTCCTTTTGGCTGCCATGTGCGTTGTATCCACTATTCGAGATCCTTCTCCGTATGCCATATCCCAATGAATTTGCAAATGAAAGCATGATCTCGCATGCATCTTTTATGGTCATCCAAAACTTTGGAAGATATGATGAATATAGGGTTTCGAGGGGATTTTGGAATATATTGACCCCAAAAAATCCTTTTCCATTGATATCCTAGGAATGGCAGCTGGGAGGATTCAAAGGTACTCCCCTCAGAAATTGGTTTTCCTCTAGTGTGGGAAAACCTGCCATTTAGTGAATTTCGGGAGGAGGGGAAACCCCCTCCCACCCTTGAGTTCATTTCCAAGACAAAAGGAATTTCTTTTAACAACTATTGATGGGTCGTGGCCTTGAACATTTATAGTTTATGAGTGTGCTTTTACTGTAACTAAATTTACTGTATTGTTGTTGTTGTTTTTTTTTTGCAGTAAAAAAAAAATGCTACTCTTTTGTATTAAAGGTAGTACATACAACAAATTACAATATCATCCTTTCCATCATTGGTTTACAAAAAATGACAATGTTTCAACTACTTATTGCTTTGCCTCTAAAAATGACTTAATATCAACCTACACCCTTTTCTACACAAAATAGAAGGTACAAAATTGTGCTATTCAAGCAACCTTGACATCCTATCTATTCCTACACACAACGAAACACAAAACGTCCCATCTGTGATTATGAATAGTTGATAGTTCTCGCATTATCCATGACTCGTTGGACAAAAGAAGCAAAATAAAATTTACCTGTTTCCCTTGTTATACCTCTCTTTGAAAGAAAATATGCATCCTAGTTTTGTTCTCTATAGATACGGTCAAATTTTACCTACTGAAAGGTATTTTCCAAGGTTTTGATACGATTCATCCAATTAATTAAAATTGGCAGATTGAAATCATTTTGACCATTGACCCATTCTATAATTCCCTTGGCATCTCCATAGATCTGTATCTGATTAATCCCTAACCATTTTTCCACTATCAATACACCCCATAATGTAATGATTTTTGCCCTACTATTGGTTCCTTTTCCACCCTCCCACCAGAAATGATAGACTATATCAACCTTGATGTAAATAACAAATCCACATCCACATGCTCTGTTAGCACATGCCCCATCAAAGAAACCCACTGGATATGAATGCCATATTTCTCTAATCTTGATATTCCTGCCGCCTTTGTTTCCTTGTATCTGTCCAATTTCGTTGAAATAGGCTATTGTCTTATTAATGTCCTCTTGTACCTCCAATCCTTTCTGTTCAAAGATGATGGCATTACGCCTTCTCCAAATAGTCCATATGATATATAAAGGTAACACCCTAAACTGTCGGTCTTTGATCCAAATTCTGATACATGATGACAACTTTTGTACAACTCCCTTTGATGCAATTTTAAAAAATCCCAACACCCCATTCCATATTTCCTTTGCATATAGACACTGTATGAAGATATGATTATTATCCTCCTCACCCTCCCTACACATAAGGAAAATTCTGGTCCTTGAAACCCTCTCCTTCGAAGATTCTGCCATGTCAATATCCTATTATGAATGGCTAACCAACAAAAACATTTTATTTTATTCGAGATGTTCCATTTCCATATGATATGAAAAATAAGCGGGAATCCATATCCCTTCTCCTCAATTAGAATATTCTTATATATGTGTTTTACAATCTGTCTTCCTTTCGTAAGTGTTCATGCCCATCCCATCCGATGTAGTAACTGTAAACATCGAATTTAAAGATGAATTATCTGTAATCATCGAATTTAAAGATGAATTATTAGCATGATATCAACTGAAAGTCAATTTTGGTGGATGAAGGTAAGGTTCTGCACACGGGACAAATTTTAAACTGAGACAAATAGACATAAGAATGACTTACCTTGTTGCAACTCATCAAATCCTCAAAAGCCCTTTCGAGAGAAGGGCGACACATCGAATAATAATTCCGCGGGGTTAAATTAGGGGTAAGGTCAATGTAAGCCATGGATCCAGGCAACCAGATGGTTTTTTATAATGATTACTGTGTCAATCTAGGAAACAAAATAGAGACCTCTTCACATCTAATGTGACGATTCTTATAGACAGAGAAGCCAATAACGTGAACAAGGAAACAAACAACCAATGTGATTCTCTTACCGACTTTATCATTGCCACGGAAATATTAATAGCGTTGGATGTGATTACAGGAGAAGATGGCAAGATTCGACATAAATTTATTGAGTTGGATGTCATTACAAGATAAGACGACGAGAATTGACAGAAATGTGTGCCTATGAACTAAACTATTCCAATGTTTCCTTCATATGGTTTTTTCAACCTTATTATTCTATTTTGCATCCTTGTTCTTTCATTAAAGTTGAGCTTGTATAGCGGGCTATTTAAAACACTTTCCAGCTACTTGCACATCAAAAATGGATCCTGCAAGTCTGGTAGCATGATGTTCATTATTTATTTTCATTTCAAATTATGTTAGGATGCCCTTCAACTCTAAGTGTTGTTTTCTGGTAGCATGATGTTCATTGTTTCTTTTCATTTGAAACTATGTTATGATGCCCTTCAACTCTAAGTGTTGTTATTGATATATATTTTTTGTAAGCTTGGTGGTACCTTTCCATTAGTTTTCGAAAATATAGCAGGTTACCGCAAAATATGCCATCCAAAAACAAAAAATAATAAGTCTAACCAACCACGTTATGTAAGTTTGAGAGCCTTTGTTCTTCTTATTCTCTAAATATCTATAAACATAACTGCTAATAAACATAGAAAGTTGAAACTATATCATGCAAAACTAGAAACAAAGATGCATTGTCACTACTCATCATCAACTGAATCCACAGGTGCGTGATCCTTCACAGTGAAACTTGGTAACTCAGTGTGGGGTATACATGGGATATGTTACTCTATTCGGCTGAGTCATCCATTCTGCTGCTGTAATTGAAATTGTATTTTTCGAAATTCTTTGGTGTAATCCGAGTGTCCATGAGGGGCCAAATGCATATAAGGAGGAAATTGTTCTAAAGATTTAGCCATAATGATCTTCATCATCCAAAACCAATGGACTGTTTGCTTGTATTGAGATGATCTACCACGAGTGTGGCCTGGGTCCGAGATTAGAGTTTTCCACTCGTCCATATCAAGTTCAAAATTCTCCTCGGTCTGTCAAATCTAAGCCTCCCAATCTGCAATAAGTTGCTTGACCAGGTTGGAGCTACTAGCATGATATGCTTGAGAAACTTCCTAAATTATACGAGAGGTCGGCTTGCATCCCCGACCCATTCACTAGGAAGGACTGGGTTGACAAGTCTGAGAAGGGGAGGCCTTCCTCTGCTTCCCACGACCACAACCCCCACGACCACTCTTACCTTTAACAACGGTCCAGACCATGATTTTATGTTGGGTCCCTATAATACTAGTGATTACCCCATTACTATTATAGTTATACCCCTTATTTATATTGATGTACCCATGTAGTGCCCATATTGTTACTATTGTGCCACATAGAATCCCACTATTGTTATTGTTGTGCCCTACAATATTATTGTTATGTAGGCTTTGATTGTATTGGGACCACTTAGACTCCTATATATAGAAAGGAGGTATTTTCATTTGTATCATCCAAGAATTGTTCATTTATGTAATGTAAAGGAGGTTTCCCCCTCGAAGAGGCTGAATTCTAAGGCGTGGATCTCTCTTTTCTATCTTTTTGTGAGCTGGTTTCATAACATTTGGTATCAGAGCTTTGGATTCTAGGGTTTCGCTGCTCCAAACAGGTCATCGTGGCATTTTCGCTATAACTTTTTTTCTGTGACGTTTCCGAAGTCGCAAAAAAACCCCATTTGAGAAGAATTGGCGCTAAACCTTGGGTCCAAATTTCAGATCTTTTCGCGCAATATTTTCAGAGATATGATCTGCGGAAGTTGGTCTTTTTGCAGACTCCTGAATTACACTCAAAACAGGTGACCTGGGGAAAATCGTCATAACTTTGTTTCTGAGAATCGGATTCAAATTTCGTAAGAAGTTACAGAAAGAGGACGAACTGTAGTTTTCGTTTATATATTTTTCAGAGTCAAGGGTTGAAACAGTGACACGTGGAACTTCATACAAGTTCGCTCTACTGAAACCGTCTATAATCAGGTCACTGTGGGAGATTGTGCATAACTCTTTCTTGGAGAATTCAATTTGGTTCAGACTAGTGGCATTGGAAAGAGGACACAGAAAGCTACTACAGATCACAATTTCAGAATTGGATGATTCGAAATTACAGAGGTACATCAGATTCAATATCAGGCTTCTACAAAGTAAAAAAAAAAGGTGTGTAGTTTTTATTTTTTATTTTTGCATAAGCTTGGTTTGAAGGAATTCAAAGGGCCTAGTAAAGCATTATTATCGGTAAATGATGCCCCGAGGAAAGAAAATGCAAACGCCTAGTAAGGAACATGAAAGCTCTAGCATGACTCATGAGGAAGAGGAAGAAATGCTACATGATATATCAAAATTACAAGAACAAGTGCAACAAATGTCACGCTCACAAAAGCTAACAGATGCTAAGATAAAGGGCATGGAAGCTAAGATGGATGATTTGAAGACTGATTTGAAGACAGATTTGAAGAAAGACATGGCAAGTTTGAAGACAGATTTGAAGACAGACATGGCAGATTTGAAGACAGATTTGACAAATTTTCTACAAGAGATACTTACTAATGGTGAAAAGGTTGTAAAGGAAACTCATGATGTGAACAAAAGTAATGTTAATCATGATTCCATAGATTCTAATGTTGGATCGAAGACCCACCATATTCCAAAAATCAATATGAGGAAGTTTGATGGGAAGGATCCCGCCACATGGATATTACAGATGGAGCAGTTCTTTGATCTCAATAATGTGCAAAACACACAAAAGGTACGTATGGCAACTTTATATTTGGAACCAAATCAATTTGTATGGTATCAATGGCTTTGCTCTCGTAAACAATTTATCACTTGGGCAATTTTTACAGAAGAATTGATAGCACATTATGAGGATACAAAAAACAACACTTTTTTTAGCCAATTGATAAGTCTCAAACAAAAGGGTTCAATAATGGAGCACATTGAAGAGTTCCAAAAATTGAACATAAGGGTAAAAGATATTCCAGAGCAGCATAGGATTGATGTGTTCATAGGGTCTTTAAAGGATAATATCCAACATGATGTTCGCCTTTGGGAACCTGATTCATTAGAGAAGGCATTCAGGTTAGCAAGAAAAATGGAAAGCAAAATTATGGCAACTAGGAAGCATACCATTCACAACTATAAAGATGGAGGCGTTGTTGCCCATAGTCTTCCACAACCTACAAGGTTGACACCACAACAATTGGAAGAAAAAAGAGCAAAAGGGCTTTGTTACAATTGTGATAGCAAATACACAAAGGGTCATAAGTGTGGTGAGAAGAAATTATTCTACATAGATTGTGAAGAGGAAGAAGAAAAGGAGCAAGAAAGGTCAAAAGAAGAAGATATACTCCAGGAACAAAGCCTAGATGAAGAACAAATAAATCCAACCATATCTTGTAATGCATTGGCGGGAATTACCACTCCTCAAACCATCAAGATAGAAGGACAAATCAAGAAGAAAAAGGTGATAGTGTTGATTGATTCAGGAAGCACCCACAATTTTATTCATTGTAGGGTAGCAAAAGAATTGAATTGCTTCCTATATCCAGCACTAGAGTGTCAAGTGATGATTGCAAATGGAGGAACAATAAATTGCTCTGGAAAGTGCCATAATATCAAGCTATCCATGGGAGAATATATATTGACTAGCCCAATGCTTTCCATTCCAATGGGAGGTGCTGATGTTGTGCTAGGAGTCCAATGGCTACAATCCTTGGGTACAATAGCTTTTAATTTTCAAGAACTTTTCATGAAATTTTCTGTGGAAGGAAAGGAAGTTGAATTAAGGGGTATTGCAGGGAAACCAGGAAAGATAATCAGCTCTAATGGTATGACAAAGCTTCTAAAAAAGCAGCAAAGGGGTGTAATTGCACAATTATGTTCGCTAGATGTTTCCACATTAGAATCATCTATTTCTCCAGATCTCCAAAAAGTCCTGGACAATCATTCCAAGGTATTTGAGACTCCCAAAGGTCTCCCACCTATGCGTGATCATGATCATGCTATTCATCTGATTCCAGGAAGTGTTCCTCCAAACATCAGGCCGTACAGATATCCCTATGTCCAAAAAAGTGAAATTGAACGTATGGTTGCAGAAATGCTAGAGGCTGGTATAATTCAACCGAGTCAAAGTTCTTTCTCTGCTCCAGTAGTATTGGTGCACAAGAAGGATGGATCATGGTGCATGTGTCCGGATTATAGGGAGCTCAACAAGCTCACTATTAAAGATAAGTTCCCCATTCCTGTCATTGATGAATTACTGGATGAATTGCATGGATCAATTTACTTCACCAAGTTGGATCTTCGTTCAGGATATCATCAAATCAGAATGAAGATTGAAGACATTCCGAAAACGGCATTTAGAACTCATGAGGGTCATTATGAATTTTTGGTCATGCCTTTTGGCCTTACCAATGCACCTTCAACATTTCAAGGTTTGATGAATTCAATTTTCAAACCATTCCTTAGAAAATTTGTGTTAGTATTTTTTGATGATATACTTATCTACAACAAGTCTTGGAAGGATCATGTTGAACATGTCGACAGGGTGCTACAACTATTGGAAGAGAAACAATTATATGCCAAAAGATCCAAATGTTTCTTTGGAGTCCAGGAGGTGGAATATTTGGGTCATATTGTATCTCATGAAGGAGTTAAGGTAGACCCTACCAAAATTAAAGCCATTAAGGAATGGAAAATCCCCACATCCATAAAGCATTTGCGCGGATTTCTTGGGTTGACAGGGTATTATCGCAAGTTTGTTAAGAATTATGGGAGAATAGCAGCACCTCTAACGACATTATTGAAGAAAGATGCATTTTCATGGACTCCGGAAGCAACAAAGGCCTTTGAACATCTTAAAGAGGCAATGTGCCAAGCACCGGTCTTAGCTACACCGGACTTCACAAAAACCTTTACTGTGGAATGTGATGCTTCAGGAAATGGAATTGGTGCTGTTCTAATGCAAGATGAAAGACCCATTGCTTTTGAAAGTCGTCCAATCAAGGGAAAGTTTCTAAGCAAAGCTATTTATGAGAAGGAAATGTTGGCAATACTCCATGCACTTAAGAAATGGCGACCCTACCTAATGGGAAGACACTTCAAGGTAAAAACAGATCATGATAGCCTTAAATATTTTTTAGAACAAAGATTATCCTCTGAAGAGCAACAAAAGTGGGTCACAAAGATGTTGGGTTATGACTTTGAAATCATCTACAAAAAAGGGAAGCAAAATGTGGTGGCAGATGCACTCTCAAGAAAGGATGAGGATGTGGAAGCATTGTTGTGCGCTATTTCTATCATCCAACCAGATTGGATAAATGAAGCAAGGGAGGAATGGAAGAATGACGAAGAAGTGTGGGCACTTATTCGAAAGCTACAACAAGATTCCAGTACGTCTGATACATTTAGCTGGAAAAATGATTCGTTATGGTACAAAGATCGCTTATACCTCTGTAAGAATTCCCAGCTAAAATAAAAGATTCTTATGGAATTGCACACTTCTCCCTTAGGAGGGCACTCAGGATTTTTAAAAACTTACCACAGGGTTAAGAAGGAATTTTTTTGGGATGGCCTTAAATCAGATATTCAAAAGTTTGTGGCAGAATGTTTGGTTTGCCAACAAAATAAAGTTGAAACAATTAAGACACCGGGTCTATTACAACCTTTACCCATTCCAAGCCAACGTTGGGAGGAGGTATCAATGGATTTTATCACAGGTTTACCCAAGTCTGAGGGAAAGAGTGTCATCATGGTGGTAGTTGACAGACTTACCAAGTATGCACATTTTTGTGCATTATCACATCCATTTAAAGCCAGTACAGTTTCTACTGCATTTATGGAAACAATTCAAAAGCTACATGGAAACCCAAAGATTATTGTAAGTGACAGAGATCCCATTTTCACTGGAAATTTTTGGACTGAATTATTTTCTTGTCTTGGTACTCAGTTAGCTCATAGCTCATCTTATCATCCTCAATCTGATGGGCAAACTGAGATAGTAAACAAATGTTTGGAAGGATATCTTCGTTGCTTTGTATCTGATAAACAGACACAATGGGTCAAATGGTTGCCTCTGGCTGAATGGTGGTATAACACTTCCTTTCATACAGCAACAAAAATGACCCCATTTATGGCACTTTATGGGTATCAACCACCATCCATCACATCATATTTAAGAGAAAATTCTAAGGTTCAGGCAGTGGAACATCACATCGAACTTTTTTTTTTTGTTAATGGAAAACCTGTGAGCAATTTAGGAAACCGACGTTTCGGACTAGCTAGGTGAGTCCATCATCAGGGCAATGAGATCTGAATTATGAGAAGAGAGAGTCGAGAAATTAAGTTATTAATAGAAGAATCGAAAGATATCTCTTAGCTTGTACTGTCGGCTGGAAGATTTACATTTATAAATTAATTAATTCAATTTAAATTCAATAATTTAATTTAATTTTTTTTTTTTTTTAATTTTTTTTATTTGTTTATATATATTTATATATTTATTTTATTTTAAATTTCAAAATTGAGATAAGTTAATAATTAAGTTTTATTTAAAAGACTTATATGTAAATATTTTTATGTTATACCTAATAATGTTATTTGCTTTGCAATAATTGCAAATGAAGAAATTAAACTAACATAATATATGGATTAAGTTAATAAATTAATTTAGTTTAATTTTTATTTATATTGTTAATTTATTTATTTTTCTTTTATTTATTATATTTCATTTATTTATTTATTTATTATTATTATTATTATTTATTTTATTTTATTAAATTGTAGTTAATAAATAATTTTTTATTTAAAAGACTTATGTATATCAAATTTTATTTAATGTTTTTTTATTATTTATTTTGTTTTTTCATATTATGTGAGATATAATATAAATGACATGTTTGTTTTGAACTAATTTTAATTGGAGAAAAATTACGTTAATAAAAATTGGATTAAATTAATAAATTAATTAATTGCAAATGAAGAAATTAAACTAACATAATATATGGATTGAGTTAATAAATTAATTTAATTTAATTTTTATTTATATTGTTAATTTATTTATTTTTCTTTTATTTATTATATTTCATTTATTTATTTATTTATTATTATTATTAATATTATTATTTATTTTATTTTATTAAATTGTAGTTAATAAATAATTTTTTTATTTAAAAGACTTATGTATATCAAATTTTATTTAATGTTTTATATTATTTATTTTGTTTTTTCATATTATGTGAGATATAATATAAATGAGATGTTTGTTTTGAACTAATTTTAATTGGAGAAAAATTATGTTAATAAAAATTGGATAAAATTAATAAATTAATTAATTTCATCAATATATTCTATTATATGTTATTTTTAAAATTATGTGATATGCTGTATAAGTGAGATCTTTACTTAGAAATGGTTTAAGAAGAAGAGAATATTGTTTGCATTTATTTATATAATTGATTAAATAAATTATGAATTGTTATACCTTATAATGTTATTTGTTTTAAAATAAGATTTATGTTATACCTAATAATGTTATTTGTTTTAAAATAATTACAACTAAAGAAATTTAAACTAACATAATATATGGATTAAAATAATGAATTAATTTAATTTAATTTTTATTTATATTGTTAATTTATTTATCTTTCTTTTATTTATTATATTCTATTTATTTAATTATTTATTGTTATTGTTAATATTATTATTTATTTTCTTTTATTAAATAGCAGTGAATAAATAATTTTTATTTAAAGGACTTATATATATCTCATTTTATTTAATGTTTTTTATTATTTATTTTGTTTTTTCATATTATGAGAGATATAATATAAATGAGATGTTTGTTTTGAACTAATTTTAATTGGAGAAAATTACGTTAATAAAAATTGGATTAAATTAATAAATTAATTAATTACAACAATATATTATATTATATGTTATTTTTTTTTTTTTTTTTTTTTTATTATTATTATTTTTTTTTAAATTATGTGATATGCTGTATAAGTGAGATCTTTACTTAGAAATGATTTAAGAATATTGTCTGCATTAATTTATATAATTGATTAAATAAATTATGAATTGTCAAATGTAGTCATAAGGTTGAAATGGATTAGCTTAAGATATATTTTTTCATTTTATTTAATAGGGGTTTCCAGGTACTACTTAGTTTAAGACCATCATCCCTATTCATGTTATTAGAGGATTTCTCAATTTCGATTGCCTCTTTAATTCTTCTTTTTAAGTAGTGGTCTTCTTTATGGATTAATTTAGCTTGTTCCATACATATATAGTGAGAAGAGGAACAAGCATGCTCTGCAAGACCTGATTTATCTGACCTATTTCTAGAAATATCATTAATGTGTTCTTTTAATCTTATTCCAAAGGATCTCCCTGTTTCACATAATTTTAAAAATAACATATAATAGAATATATTGATGAAATTAATTAATTTATTAATTTTATCCAATTTTTATTAACATAATTTTTCTCCAATTAAAATTAGTTCAAAACAAACATCTCATTTATATTATATCTCACATAATATGAAAAAACAAAATAAATAATATAAAACATTAAATAAAATTTGATATACATAAGTCTTTTAAATAAAAAAATTATTTATTAACTACAATTTAATAAAATAAAATAAATAATAATATTAATAATAATAATAAATAAATAAATAAATGAAATATAATAAATAAAAGAAAAATAAATAAATTAACAATATAAATAAAAATTAAATTAAATTAATTTATTAACTCAATCCATATATTATGTTAGTTTAATTTCTTCATTTGCAATTAATTAATTTATTAATTTAATCCAATTTTTATTAACGTAATTTTTCTCCAATTAAAATTAGTTCAAAACAAACATGTCATTTATATTATATCTCACATAATATGAAAAAACAAAATAAATAATAAAAAAACATTAAATAAAATTTGATATACATAAGTCTTTTAAATAAAAAATTATTTATTAACTACAATTTAATAAAATAAAATAAATAATAATAATAATAAATAAATAAATAAATGAAATATAATAAATAAAAGAAAAATAAATAAATTAACAATATAAATAAAAATTAAACTAAATTAATTTATTAACTTAATCCATATATTATGTTAGTTTAATTTCTTCATTTGCAATTATTGCAAAGCAAATAACATTATTAGGTATAACATAAAAATATTTACATATAAGTCTTTTAAATAAAACTTAATTATTAACTTATCTCAATTTTGAAATTTAAAATAAAATAAATATATAAATATATATAAACAAATAAAAAAAAATTAAAAAAAATAAAAAATTAAATTAAATTATTGAATTTAAATTGAATTAATTAATTTATAAATGTAAATCTTCCAGCCGACAGTACAAGCTAAGAGATATCTTTCGATTCTTCTATTAATAACTTAATTTCTCGACTCTCTCTTCTCATAATTCAGATCTCATTGCCCTGATGATGGACTCACCTAGCTAGTCCGAAACGTCGGTTTCCTAAATTGCTCACAGGTTTTCCATTAACAAAAAAAAAATTCTACCAGCCTGTATGGATTCTCTCTTTAACATCACATCGAACATCAACAACAAGTCCTCCAACTCTTAAAGGATAACCTTGTGTTGGCACAGAATAGAATGAAACAACAGGCAGATCAGCATCGCAGTGAAAGAAGTTTTGATGTAGGTGATTGGGTATTCCTACGGCTACAACCATATAAGCAAATGTCCCTCAAGCAAGCTAAGAAGGATAATAAATTATCACCAAAGTATTATGGTCCATACAAGGTGTTGCAAAAGATTGGTACTATGGCATACAAATTGGAGCTTCCTGCAGCTTCTCGATTGCACCCAGTTTTCCATGTTTCATGCTTAAAGAAGGTTATAGGAGACAAGCTCCCAGTTCAAACAATATTGCCAGAACTTGACGAAGAAGGAAAAATTATATTGGAACCGGAAGCAGTTATAGAAACAAGAACTCGACAGCTACGAAATCGATCAATTTCAGAGTACCTTATCAAGTGGAAGAACTTATCCGCTGAAGATTCCACATGGGAGGATGAGAATTTTATGCAGAAGTATCCTGAACTACTCAAGCGTTTAGGACAACACTTTTTTAAAGGAGAGGGGCATGTTGGGTCCCTATAATACTAGTGATTACCCCATTACTATTGTAGTTATACCCCTTATTTATATTGATGTACCCATGTAGTGCCCATATTGTTACTATTGTGCCACATAGAAGCCCACTATTGTTATTGTTGTGCCCTACAATATTATTGTTATGTAGGCTTTGATTGTATTGGGACCACTTAGACTCCTATATATAGAAAGGAGGTATTTTCATTTGTATCATCCAAGAATTGTTCATTTATGTAATGTAAAGGAGGTTGCCCCCTCGAAGAGGCTGAATTCTAAGGCGTGGATCTCTCTTTTCTATCTTTTTGTGAGCTGGTTTCATAACATTTTACCGCTTCTTGACAGAGACTGCCCTGTGTCTAACTCTGGAGGTCGACCCGAACAGGGTCACATCTTGGATTCCCGGTGCTGCCAAGGGTCTCTCCAATTTTGTAGACCTGCTAAAGCAATTTCAAATGAAACCAACCAAGTAAGGAACCTACTCCGAATATTACTATGAACTGACTGCCAACACAGTTTAATGGTTCCACTTTTACCATTTTTCCACCTTTTCCCACTAACAGGCCTGAAATGAATAACAACACCATCCACATTCAAGACCCCTGAATTATTGAGTCGTGTCACATAATTTGTCGATGCCACCAGTGGAACGTTACACCAAGAAAAGAAGAGGAATTTGGGCCAACAACTACCCTGAGCCTGCAACCCTCAAAACCCATTCCATCGAGACTCCATACAAAGAACCCGGGCTGTAGAAACCAAATCGGCTTGCCCAGAAGCAAGCCTACGATGACATGAGTTAAGCCAATAGTGTCTCAGAGACTTGGACTGTCCCACAATAAGACAAGAGCGCCAAACCTGACATACCCTATCTAGCAGGTCTAGACTAACCCTAAAATGCTCCAATAAGGCTCTCCTAACCTTGACTCTATAACAACACAGGTCATGGTGGAGGCTACATACAACTAAGGCTCCAATTCGAGCTCGCCCAAAACCTAAATACCTTGGAACCAAACAAAATTTACCCCAGACCCAAACCCTTTTTGGTTCACTTTTACCCGAGCAGGGAATACCACCACATACAAAACATTTTGCTAACCAAACATTTTAGGAGCTCATGCGGGACAACCAAATCCCATACACTACTAACATCAGGACATACAAAACTAAAGACTCAACCCAAACCAGGAACCATTCGATTCCATGCTCCAGGCAATTCGAGTTCCAGTCCCACCAAGCCACAGACCCATGTAGCTCATAGTTCGAAGGGAAAATATACTAGTCCATGCATGCATGGGAAGCTAAATTAAGGGCGGAAACATACCAGTGATCGCTGCCAAGACCTGGAGTAGACAACAACCACAATCTGCCGAGAGCAACCAACTCAGACCAAATCCACAGAAGCTTAAGGTTGCAGACAAACTTACCCAACAAGCTAGAGGGAAACCTCACCTTACTGTTTGTCATAATAATGCTACCACCCTCAAGGAGGGTCATTAACTATGCATGTGAACCACCACCTCTCCAAGTGAAGCATGCATGCGGAGGGTGGTCGGAAAATTTTGGTAGATACACATTAAACAATGGGCCAGGACAGGCCCAATGGGGCCAACTCACACACTGATCAGGGGGTTATTATTGATATTTAATAATAAAGCATGACATTGTTTCTCTCCATAATATCTCTTATAGTTGATCAAGGCACCACTTTTGTTGTAAGTTGTGCATATGATCCATTGCAGATAGATAGAATCTCTTCACGTTATCCTAGACAATTTCGTTGTTATTCTAGATGTCATATAATAATTGAATGTGATTTAATATTTTCTATGGCTGTTCTTTTGTTTTCTAATGGAAGGTTATTTTTTCAATGAAAAACTAAGCTTCTTCCTTCTAGCAACACCACACATTTATTGTAGAATTCAAAGATACCTATGTCTTACTTGATGAATTACTTTTCATACAACGAAATTTATATGGCCTTCTTATGAAGACTTCTTAAACATTTTCATTTATATGAGATTTCATTTTTTAAGTTAGTTTTATTTTCTAATTTAAAAATTATTTTAAGGTTTTATTAATTAAAAAATTATAATAGTTCATTTTTTGGATTATTTGAATGAAGAGTAAATTGCTCATCACAGTTTAATACAATCACAACAATATATAATTGATAGAAAATGATATCTTCGGCATATATCAACCACATTACTAATGTGTTTATGTTAGTTTAATTTTTGATGATATTATCGTCATTGTAATTTAAAAATAATAATTGAAAGAAACATTAAAAAAAAATCAAAATAAAAACCATTTAAAAATAATAATTAAAAACACTTATGCAACATGAGGCACAAAATGAAATTTGAGTCGCCACATAATATGAATGTGACACAAAAGGTGACATAACAATGATTGAAAATATGTGCATGACAAAAAAGTGATGCAAAAATGATAGAAAATTGATGCAAGGTCTAACATTCTTGAACGTGTCAAATTTTGTGATCATTAAGGAATAGAAAAAGAGGAAAAATAAGAAACAAAAATGACACAAATGTTGCCACTAGGGACTCTTATTGCAGTAATGCATATTCTCCAAACACTGGAACTTGGTTGTGCCACTCCAAATTCTCTCCATATTTAGCTATTTCCACCAATCATATGCGTAGCTCCTCAATCTCCCATATTGCAATCTTTATTCCATTGGGATCTTCAATTTGATTCACTCAAAATGTTGGGGAATTTCTTCAACACCTACTATCAAATTTCCTATGTACAAATATCCAAGAAACTTGGGCATCTCCATATTTTACAATTCATCTCAATCTTCTTTATAAGTATACCATCTCTCTTACTCTTCATCACTTTTATGTTTTGGCACTCTTCCCTTCTATTCTAACTCTACAAAATTCATTATTGCCATCATTAACCTTATCATTATTACAAGTCAATAAACATCCCCTTCATCTTTTCTGTGGTTATCTCTTCCTTTACCACTCACATGAATTCTCTTCTTCCAATCGTGATATCTTCTTCAACATGTCCACTCTCAACAATACTATTATTTCTCTTGTGGAAAACCGCACTCAACACTTTTTCTACAACATCTTCCTCTCTTTCACAAAATTAATCATGTTTTCTTTTCCCACATCTCTGAAACTCTATATTCTACAACATTGTAATCATATATAAATTCCATAAATAGATGCACTTCTTCTTAGGATCCATGCACTTTATTTCCAAAACAATTCTATCAATCACTTAATTTTTTGTGGAAATATCTACTATAACTGATATTATTCAATATTAGGATTCACTTTCTCTAATATCACTTAGTGCAATATCCTAGGTCCACTAACCAAGGTCACACAATGAAAGCACCCACACCATATCACAAATTTTAATGCATTAAATAATAAGAGAGATTCCACATAGTGTATGTTATTGAATTAAAATTGCAACAAAGAAATTTAATCATGGTGTCTACAAACTTTATGGAATCAATGACCAACACTTTCAAACCTCATTACATTCACAGAGTTTATGCATAGGTGTTTGGTATCAAAAATAACTATATATACAAAAAATAAATCAATGGCATGCCAAAGCCCCTTGTTCATTTAAACACTTCATATATATATATTCTTTTGATCCTTGTCTTTTGACCTTCTAACTACCACAACCATACAAATTCCAACTACAACACTTTGTATTCTAAGGGTTTACAAAAGTTCACTAAGGACAAGAACAGATGCATTGAATTGCAATTTTAAGGCTAAAATTAATGACAAATTCACTCCAATTATAAATTAAGAATCCATGGTTACATGAAACAATCCAAAATAGTCATCTTATGATCCCTCATGTTTACAATGCATGAGCAATGCCAAATCCTCATTTATTGTTCAATATCCAATTTATTGTTAAAAACATGCTACATATATGCTTGAGAGGGTGCAGGGATAAGAAAATTGCATGCCAAAACTTCAAAAGTGCATATGCATAACTTGATTTCTATAGTCTTCCAAATTTCTTAGAAAATCCACGTCTCAAAAGTTATATAGTTCACTTGCATTTTCCTACACAAAGCTTTACCAACTTAACAATTTCTAAAATTTCACTAGATTTGACCAACACCCCTTGGCTTCACCAAAGTACACACTTAGGATTAATTTCTTGGCTATTTGAGTGATTCAAGTTGGAGAATGAGTACCTTTATTCCCTACCTTCCTACAATCCCATAATTTCAAATTGAGCCTTAAAACTTGTTGCTATGCAAAAATAGTCAAAATATGCCCTTGTTTTCATATTTTCTAACTTGTTAATGAGGACTTATTGAAATGCACTCCAAGTCCACTTCATGCAAGATCGAAGGAAAAGTGAATGATATTTCCATTAGAAAAGGTGCTAATCAAGGTGGGCAAGCTACTAATGAATGGCGTTGATGAGGTAAAGTATGAATCCTCAAGGAATTTTACTCAAATATACGACCTTTATTGACGCCATAAAATTTATAGTGTAGGATGGTTTAATTTAGTATAAAGCTGAAAAATACTTCACATAGATCATCATACTAAAAATAACACAATATGTCATCAATGTTTGGGAACTTCCTGTACACTAGAAATAATTGGTTATAAAAGTAGGAAGCATGATGCGAGTATTGAAAAGGTTGCACATGGGACATCTATGTAGGGTGTGTTTGTTAAGAAACAAAACACAAGACAAACAAGAAAAGAACTTGACAAAAAAAGGATTTAAGCCATTGTCAACATATATATTCATTTCACAATATTAGTACTTGTACTTGACCACCTCTAGGTATGGATCTCACTGAAAAATCATCACTAGATAATGACAACACCTCATAAGTAGATAAGGATGACTACTCATAAGAAAGTGATCTCAAACTTTGTGATTGTATAGGGACTCACAGTCTAAGAGTGTTCCTTAATGTTATCTAAATATTTTGTGTGCTCTTTATTGGTCAAATATGTTAAAATGTAGTAAGAAAAGTCTTCATTTGACTTGTGCCTTAGTCAAATGGAGAAATTCAATTTTCCACATCAACGAGATGGATTGGATTGCAATTAGCTGGAGTGACATGACTTTGTCTCCTAGTTAAGTCAGTAAATTTGAGTTATATGCTAGAAGTAGCATTGTGCATGAGTTGATTATGAAAATCTAGCAATCTAGTGGAGTTATTATTAGTTAAACTCAGTTAACCAGGCTCTAATATTTAGTGAAGTTAGTAGGAGGTCAGTTGAGTAGTTATAACAATTTTTAACACATTGATCTCTTAGTTAATTGATCAATTTACTAAAAATAAACTCATTCATGCATGGAATTTGAATTTCCTAGTTGGAGTGGAGGAAAATACACATTGTAATTATCAATTCTATACTACTTGACTGTACAATGTTTTTACATTGAGCAGGTGGCTAATTCCTTCATAATTTACACAAGGAAATAGCTTGGAATTCTCCTATTTTTAGGGGATAATTTCCTCCAGGATTGTACAAGAAAATGGGAGAAAGGCCGAGGCTTGAATTGTCTAAGTTATGGTTTAGAGTAGGAGATCAGAATTGTAGTGCAGGGTGTGCTTCGAGATTGAAGCAAGACAATGTAATTGATCCATATTCTCATCTGAATTAATGCAAAGTAGTGGAGGGGTTTTTCCCATTTGGGTTCTCCTGTAAAATCATTACGTTCGTTGTGTTTTGATGGTTGCATGTTATAACATGTGTTTCTATCATGTGTTTTCCTTTTCACAGAATAGTAGAAGAAATTTCTGTCTCTTGATTTTTGTCCTATTTCATTAGGAGTAGAAAATTTCTGCAATTTCTACATGGTATCAGAGTTACTGAAGACTACATAGAAATCTTGATCTAGATCTTCTCTCAGAGAAATTTCGATTTCCAGAGTTTTGGTGCAGATTCTCTTCAGTGCCAAAAAATATCTTTTAACGGATTGAGGCTTGAGTATGCATTGGAGGGCACCTCAGGTTTTTTGTGCTTGGAAAGACATGATGGAATCTATCCTGGATGAAAAGGGAGTATGAGAATATACACAAATTGATATTCTAAAACCAACAACATCAAATGCACAAGCACTTGATCAGTGGAAGAAAGACACAATAAAGGCCAGGAGGAGGATTATTTTGGAGGGTGCTAGAGATAATGTGGTTTCAAACTTACATGGAAAGGAAGCTCCTTTTGCAATGTGGAAAACTCTCACAGGTCTCTTCCATAGAATAAGTGATGCCATGAAATTGGCATTGAGAGATAAACTCAAGAGAATTCGAATGAAAAATATGGAACAATTCCACAATCCCTATCCAGATTCACTTAGGTTTCAAGATGAACTTGGAGGAGTAGGAGAAAATGTTCCATCATTCGAACTCTTAAGATTAACACTTCTTGGTCTTCTGCAATCTTGGCACAACTACCAGGATTAAGTTAATGGAAGAGACAAGCTACCCGCTTTGGGAGAGACTTTGGGATAATTTGGTGGAGGAGTAGATCAAAAGAAACACTAAAGATGGTGTCACAACCAGAGCTGAGGAAGAAGAAAACTTTGCCTTGGTGGGAAAGAGAAAGAAAGATAAGGGAAAACCAAGGGAAAGAAGGCCTAAGGAAAGCCAGAATCCAGCCAGAACTAGGGAAAGAAGAAGGACCTCAGTAAAATTAAATGTTTTCACTGCCATGAATATGGACATTATGCAACCAAGTGTTCGCACAAGAAATCTTGGAGGAATATTTCATGAAGAGAAGGAGGTGACACTCTTGCATCACAATTCGAATTGGATTTCACCCTCATTGCATGCATGGAAAGTACTGTATGAAGAAGTGTATGGTACTTGGAATATGGAGCCTCATTTCATATGACAAGATCTAAGGAGTTCTTCAGCAACCTGGAGGAGAAGGACCTACAATTACACATATAACTTAGAGATGATGGGTCGTATAACACCAAAGATATTGGTATTGTCACCTTTAGGAGGGATTCAAGGTCCCATATTCACCTGAAAAATGTAATATATGTGCTTGGGCCGAAATTTTTTTGATGTATGTAGCTCTATTGGAGAACAAAGGTTATGACATGGTGTTCAGTAAAGGGAAAACTTTTCTAGAGCATGTTTCTAGTGGACAAGTAAAAAGAATTGGTGTTAGAGCGAAAAATATCTACAAGCTAGAGGTGGATGCATGCAATCCATTGAGAAACAAAGCAGAACATGTTTAGAGCCGAGATGTTAGAGAAATCTGGCATTGGCACATGGGTCTCCGACACCATGTATCTTTGAAAATCATGCAACATATCACCACAAGACTTCCAAAATTCACCCTTAACCAACATGATGTTTGCAAGGGATGCACTCTTGGAAAATATGTCAAAGAACCCTTCTAGGGTCGAGATAGTAGAGCTGGAGTCATCTTGGATCGAGTCCAATCATATATGTGTGGACAATATTCTATAGTCTCAGTTACAAAACACAGGTATTATGTAATTTTCATAGATTTTTCCTGCAAGTGTTGGTTCTATTTTATGAAGAATAAAGATGAAGTGTTTGCAAAATTTGTTGAATTCAAAGCATCGGTTGAAAATGAGATTGATCAGAAAATTAAATCCCTAAGAAGTGATAATGGAGGAGAATTTTTGTCTAATTCTTTCAAATATTTTTGTGCCAAGGAAGGCATTAGAAGAGAACTGATTGCACCCCACAACCCATAGAAAAATGGTGCGGTAGAGAGGAAAAACAAAAGCATTGTAGGGGCTGCAAGAGAAATGTTGCATGATCAGGGACTACCACTATATCTATGGGAATAAGCATGCAATACAACAATTTATTTGCAGAACTAGAGCCCTCACAAAATACTTGGCATGATCACACCTGAAGAAGATTTCTCTAGGAGGAAGCCAAATGTATCCCATTTTCAAATTTTTGGAGCTACAGTCTATTGTCATGTCTCCAAGGATAGCAGGAAAAATTTGGAGCCTACAATTGAGATGAGGATCTTTATAGGATGAAAATGATGAGGAGAGATGTCATATTTGATGACGAGAAGGCTATGAGAAGCTCTCTAGATAGAGGACTTATTGCACTAGAGAAGGGGCTTCTAGCTCCAAAGGAGGAGCCTCAGTTAGATCCTCAGGATGTTGTGGAGAAACCACATATGGAGGAGTAGAGAGAAAGAAAAGTGGATGCACCCACAAAACTAAAATCTTCCATAGATGGGAGGAAGAGAACAAACGAGGTTGGAAGATTGGTTCAGGATGCATAGGAGCATGTGGGAGCTCCTACATTCTTGCGTAGGTAGAGGAGATCACCAAACATGTATACTAGTTATATGACACTTGTTAGCACTCCGTAATTTCCCTAGGCTGAAAAGAGAAACTCAGAGGTAACCACAAACCACTTGGAAGTTAGAATCTAGCCCTTCCAACTTTAGAGAGGGATCTCTCTGTCTGAAGTGTTCAATCACCTGGATATTAGGCTAGGTATGGTGCTAAGTGGGCATGAGTTTTAAAGGTTTGCTCGCAGGAATGAAAAGAGATCCATTGGGCAATACAGTCAATAAAGTTGAGGTTTTCTAGTAAGAGGATAAAGAGAAAGAAGGATATTTTACAAGGGCAAGGTAGCTAGTATTTTTGGAGTTTTTTTAATCAAAATCGTTATAGGATGGTGAGTAGAAGACAAATGGAAAATGACATACATAGCATCAAGAAACAAGATGAATTCTAAATGCCATTCTAGCAAAAAACATAAATGTTTAGCAAACTGAAACAAATCACCATTTAAAGTGAATTCGGAGTCAATATCTTTGTTCAAATAAACAAGAAGACGCATTTCAAACCATGACTGACACAAAATATAACTTACAAAAGAAAGAAGCACATCTCCAAAGCAACTAACACATGAATCCCTGTAAAATTCAGCCTTTGTCCTATAATTCACTAGAAAAATTAAGAAAATTCAATACACACAATGTTCTTTCTTCTCAAACATGACCAACCCTTTGCAAAATTATAATTGCATCATAAATAGATGAAAAAAAATAAGTTCCCACATCTAGGAACCGAATTCCCTAATAGGATTTTGTTTCTTGCTAATGCAGATAATATATAACTATTTTTCAGAAAAATAGGAACTGTTTGACCAAATATTTTGTAAGAATATTTACACTAAATAATAAGTCTAAATTCGAGCTTATAAGTCCTTATATGCCTCATAACATTTACCATGAGAATACAAACAAATTAGAATAAGTTTTGGCATGAAAATCTCGGTCAAAAGGATGACTGTGTGGAAGCGCAACGTCAGCACTGTGTAACCTCCTTGTTCAACAGAAACACAAAAGCACAGTGATTGTATTTTTTTGAATATATCCAAAATGGTAAGCCGAATCGAGCTAGATTTTTTACATAAAGTTAATATCTTTATAACCATTCTCCACACAAATTTTGAACCAAATCTGGCTCACGGATCTCGAGAAAATCTAAAAGTGGTTGTAGATGATGGTGGAACATTTCTCGAAAACTGTGAAGAATTTTGACCTAAACTTAAGTGGGTTTATTCATCTCACAACCATGCATCTCCTATGAAAATTTCATGGAAAATAGGTACAGGGTTTAAGAGATACGGTGAAAATAAGGTGACTGTGTGAAAGCTTAACGCTCCAATATTATACTATCTACAACCATCATCTGACATGACGAGGGTACTGGGATGGCATGGAATGGTCCATACAATATTTTAAACCCATGAGAAAACTTCTAGGTTGTACACAAACCTTTAAACCCCAAACCTTCTTCTTGCAGTAGAAGCACAACACAATTACACAACGCATTGATAGTTGATGTTGCTCCGGTCACTCCTTGAGTTGCTTGATGACACCTAAATGTTTGAAAATGCCTGAACATCATAATATTCCTCCTTAGAAACTTTCTTTCATCACACCAAGCTCCCAACTCTCAAAATTTCACCTACATCAAAAGTGCAATGCCAGTGAGAAAGTGCAACATGACCTGTTCTTCATGGTTTTGATCGATGTTGAGATCTCTCATAAAGACACTTCCTATTGGTGATGTTGACATGATGCTGATGCTCCTTTTCAAACCTCCACTCACGAAAAAGATGACAAATTTCTTGATTTCCAACAAAAACCTAACCTTAATGCTTGGCCAAAATACAATGACTATTGTTTAAGCTATTCTTTAAACAAAGTTTCATGGTTTCTTGAGTCTGATTGATTGTACTCTCAAGAAATGTTCAAACAATACATGACCTCCTTATACAACCTCATTCAACCAAAAAACATCTCTTAATCCCAAAACAACAATTGAAATGTTGCTTGGTCACAGTTGCAAAATCAAAAACACATGCGCAATGCCAAAAGCGCAGCGCATGGGGGAAAATGCTTCTTGATCTCTGGATAAGCAAGTTGACCACTGGCTTGGAAAAAACGCATCACATGTTTTTAAGCGCAGTGCCTCCCCTGCCTCCTTTGCGTAATGAATCTTAAGTGATGCTCAAAAACCTTTCGATGGAAAAAATGAATGGTTTTGTGGTGCATTTGGAAGTTAACCCAACATTTGAACTCCCAAGGTGGCTAAATTCGAATTTCAAGAATGATGATGACAATATTTGAACCTCAATCATAAAACACAACAACTGTCATAAGCGCAACGCTATCCTCCCAAATGTTGTACCAATGTGATCTCATGGCAAGTTATGATTTTACATTATAACTTAATCAAGTGACCCTACAAATTTGTGCCAATGATGTCAAGACATGACACCATGACCTTGCTTTTGATTTCTTGGTGAAACATGAACCTAGACCCAATTAACTCGACCTCTAAGATATCAATGACTATAGTTATGACCCTTCACACAGTTTGATACAATTACATTGAATAATGAAACTTTATTCTATAATAAAACCAATAGCTTGATCTATGGAAGATAAAATCTTAACCTTCAGACATTTGCCAAATAAATTGAAAAGACCAAAACTTATTTTTTTACTACTATAATATAGGAGACTAACAACATTTATGACATAACTCATTGACTCTGAGCCTTCTTCATTTGAGGAGGAATTTTCCCAACCAGTATGGGTAGATTCCGTGGTGGAGGAGTATGACTCCATCATGAAGAAAAATGTATGGGAGGCGGTGCCAAGACCAAAGAACAAGTCAATGGTTGATTCTAGATGGATATATAAAGTGAAACATGTAGCTGATAGGAGTGTCAAGAAGTTCAAGGCCATATTTGTGGCTAAAGGATTCTCATAGGTAGAGGGAGTTGATTATGAGGAGACATTTTCCCAAGTGGCAAGATACTCCTCCATTAGAACCATTCTAGCATTAGTTGCATAGATGGGGTGGAAGATCCACTAGATGGATGTGAAGGCTGCCTTCCTGATCTGAAAATGGGGCACTTAGGCTTCTTGTCTAACTTACAAGAACCTCTCCAACTTCAAAAGCTTAAATATTCCCAAGTCTTATTGATTAACCAATGCGGAATTAAAAATGCTTGAAAATATGGGTGTATGCTTATGTTTGCCTTAAATTGTTCAGGTGTTGTAATTTAATGTGCTAAAACTGATATATAAATACATATAACAGTAAATAATGCAGCAGTAAAACAAGCACATAAGACAACAATTTAATTTATAGTTCACCCAAAACTCTTGGGCCACGTCTCCTTGAGCTCTAGTCAACTTGACTAGGCTCTCTGGGATTATGGCAGGTCCTTTTACAAGCTCTTGGCTCAACTCCATTGTTTTAAACAGGAACAATGGGCTCAAAACACCATCTCTCCTTGGCTCTTGAAGCTCTTGGATTTCTGGCTCTCGGCTCCAGCTCTGGCTCTTGGGTCTGCAATTTATAGCTCTCTGGCTTTTCACTTGAACTCCAAGTGACTCCCTCGGCTGCTCTGTGCTTTAGCTTTCCCTTCATCCGCTGCTTGTTTTTGCTCCCTCTGCTCAATTGATCTCTCTCTGCTCTCAATTTCCCTAGCTTCCTGCTTTGGCTTAGCTTTTTGCGCTCCTGTCTCGGCGTTGCTTATTTTTTTTTTTTATTCTGTCATTCTGTGGCTTTTTGCCAATCGACGCTGTTTGTTCATTTTCCCTCTTGGGCTCTCTAGATTCCAACCTTGGTCCACTCAAATCCCCTCTCTGAGCGTTTAACAATCATTTGTTAACACTTTCAGCGAAGGTGGACACCTGTTCTAAAACGGAAGGGACCAACGTTGCATTAAAAAGCCCAAATATATCATTTCTCTGCTTACACAGGAAAATACATAGAAAGAATGTAAAAATCTGCCCAAATGCGTCTATCGGACTTCAAAAATTATGAACTCCGCCTTATTTTCCATCGGGTCCGCCTGAAATCGCTATCGCAAGTCGCAGTGCCCATGTTTCATGGTTTCCCCTTTATATTTTAAAAATAAATTAAACATTGTAAAATCTCATCAAAATGGCTTTAGCCGAATTTGAAACATTATATGTTTTCATTCGCAAACCCTTTCGGGTCCGTTTTCATCGCAAGTCACAATAACGCGTGGACCTGGGGTAAGCCATATGGTGTGGCCTACGCCGACGCGATCCGCCAACGCCGATATCGGCGATTGCGGTATCACTTGGCTCAGGGTCCCGCCTCTGCCTCGTGGCATCGCTGATTGTGATCCGCCGATTTCGGCGATCGTGGTATCACTCGGTGTGGGGTATCGCCTCAAACCCCATGCCACCTCCGATGCCGATCCGCCGATTTCGGTGATCACACCATCGCATCGGCCTAGGACCTTTGCCTTGGGTATACACCGCCTGCCTCCGATCCGACCCGCCGATCCGATCATCGAAGGTCGCTGATCAGGGGTGCCTTCTGCCTGACCTTAAGTCCTCCTCTTTGCCTCATGCGATGCGATTTTCCCTTATAAGGGTCTTTTGCCATTTTTAGGGGTTTTTGCCTCTTTTTTCAAAGAAACTGGGCATCTTCTACATGTGATAACTTCTGCATCCTAAGTCCATTTTAGCCCATTCAAGTTGCAGTAGATTCAAAAGGAAAAGATCTCTACAATGGGGCTATTTCCAGGAACTTCCTTGGACTTTCATTTTTCCTCTATGAGGACCACTAGACTTAGGAGTCTATCCAAAATCAATTTTGGATCACGCCTTCCCACTAAAAGAACTTTTGGTCTCCAAAAGATTGATATACTGATATGAACAGTAAATGAGAGTGACTCACCCTCTTCTTTCAGCCTCCCTACACTTGCCTTTGCATAGTGCCTCTAACCAAAGTTTCTGACCACTTCCCTTCTGGATGGGCTGGTCTTCCCGGGAAGAGCTGTCTTCGTCCTTGCCTTCCAGAAGAACTTCTACTGAAATGGTCATAGAAGGTGGTTTAAACTTCTTTGCCTTGATCATTGATCCAAGGTGGCTCAAACAAACGTGAAGTTCATCTGCTCCACAAAACTTTCATTTGTACCTGTTTGAAAAGCTGTCAACAACAAATGTTAACAACAACAAAAATGCAGACAACAACTAGATGGCCTAAACTCCTGCTTCAACAAAAGAAACAGATTTCACATCTGGTGAACACCTCCATGCCTTACATCTGCATACAAATGATGGACTAGACAATAAGCCCACAAAACATGCCTTTAAAACAAATGACCCTTCAAGTCAAGCATGTAGAAAAAGACCATTTGGACTCTTTTTCAAAAGATGAAACATTTCATCACTATCTCCATCTTGGAGACCAAGTCAACTTTTCCCAAGTCAACATTACATGCATGTTCATATCAAAGCAATCAACCCTTCAAGTTAATTACATACATATTCAAATACAAGGAAAAAATCAACATCCCTGTGTTCATGCACATCATGCTTATGCATGCATTTCATCCTTCAACTTTCACTTAAGTACATTGTACTTTCGAAGCTGAAATGAAATATAATGTTGTAGCAACAAAGTGAGTCCCCTACTCAACCTTTTTCCATTCACCATCTTGGTAGAAAACTACAACTTGCATCTCATCAACAAGAAATGCAAATAGATGCATCAGTAGACATGCAACCTTAATTGAAAAAGAACTCTAACCATTTCTTACCAATCCATTTCAAAGGGCTTGCCTTTGTCTACACATCAACATCAACATGTGAATCATTTTGAAGCACATCATTCATGGAAACTTCATTCCCATTTCTGCCATCTTCTCTTTCCACTTTCTTCAACTTTGATGGAAGCATTGTTGGATTCAGTTTCTAACATTTTTCAGCAAGATGTCCTTGCTTATGGTAGTAAGTACAACACATGTGCATCCTCTTGATAACATGATATGCCTTGTCCAATGGACCTTTGGCTCTTTGCTTCTTTTCCTTCAAAAGTTTCCTATATGTGGCCATTCTCTTCCAACATCTAGAAACATGATGGTTATCCAAACCACAAAAGGAACATGCAATTATTTTCCCATGCTTATGTGGAAATTTAACTTGCTTTGAAAAATCAAAAGGAATATGATTAGAACCATATTCATACCTACCTCTTTCACCTTTATTGCCTTCATGAGGAGGTGAAGCAAATGAAGAAGTGGCTCCCTTTGGAACACCATCAATCTCTTCAAGGCTATTAGAGTTTCCACAACTCTCTGGTTCAAGTGTGTGCTTCTAAACACTTGCATCCTGCAAATGATGTTTCAAGCCATTGCATTCCTCTTGAATACAACCTTCACACTCTGCAATGCAACTCTTTCTTGGAGCTGTTTCAATGGCCTTCATGGCAGCTTTTGGACTCTCTCCATAAGATTGTCCATAGCCAAGTCCCAAATACTTAGGCCTTTCCTCAACCATTATTGGTTCAACAATACCTTGTGCATGCTTTCCCAAGCCCTTTCCTTCATAGCCCATCTTGGACATTAGCTTGGAACATATGCCTCTAGTATGTTTTTCAAAACAACCAATATAAGCATTCTTAGAAGAATTTGAAGACAAACTGGAATGGTTTACCTCTTCTTTAAGTTGATACTTGATTAAGGATTCTTTGGCAACAAAGAGCTATGACTCCAACTCATGGATCCTCTTCCGGTTCATATTTGCAATATGAAGTTGCCTCTGCACTTCCTACAATTTGTCAGAAAGCAACTGCTTTTCTTCCTCCACGGAATTCAACTGCTCTCTAAGTATGCTGCTCTTCCATCCATCCTCATACATTTCTCTCCCCTTGCCCATCATAATGAACAAGTCTTGCTTTATGTCTTCATCAGAGAGTCTTGTGATGTAAGAGGAATTCGAAGATACACTTGTAGAAGTTGTCATTATGCCAATGAACAAAGAACTTCAAACAATATTAATGAAGAGCTTATTTCAACAACCTTTTGAAACAAACCTCTTACGCTTTAGGGACTGTCTTGAGGTCCTTTGGGGTAGAAGAATGACTTCAAAACTTCTTCCTATTTGTCCTTCCTCGACTGAGCTATTAGTAGCTTTCCCTTTACCTCTGCAAACTCAGAAAATAGTCAGTCTGCAAAACAAGCATACAATTAACCTCTTGCTATTTACACACCTTTCAGACAAGCAATCTTTGCTTTGTCAATCAAGCGTTCTGATAAGACCTTCTTTGAAGGTGGGGTTAACCAAACTTAGGCTCGGATACCACCTGATATGAAAATGGGGCACTTAGGCTTCTTGTCTAACTTACAAGAACCTCTCCCACTTCAAAAGCTTAAATATTCCCAAGTCTTAGTGATTAACCAATGTGGAATTAAAAATGCTTGAAAATATGGGTGTATGCTTATGTTTTTCTTAAACTGTTTAGGTGCTGTAATTTAATGTGATGAAACTGATATGTAAATATATATAACAGTAAATAATGTAGCAGTAAAACAAGCACATAAGACAGCGATTTAATTTGGATTTCACCCAAAACTCTTGGGCTACGTCTCCTTGAGCTCTAGTAAACTTGACTAGGCTCTCTGGGATTATGGCAGGTCCTTTTACAAGCTCTTGGCTCAACTCCATTGTTTTACACAGGAACAATGGGCTCAAAACACCATCTCTCCTTGGCTCTTGAAGCTCTCGGCTTTCTGGCTCTCGGCTCTGGCTCTGGATCTTAGCTCTCGCTCTTGGCTCTGCAATTTATAGCTCTCTAGCTTTTCACTTGAACTCCAAGTGACTCCCTTGGCTGCTCTGTGCTTTAGCTTTCCCTTCCTGCACTGCTTGTTTTTGCTCCCACTACTCAATTGAGCTCTCTCTGCTCTCAATTTCCCTAGCTTCCTGCTTTGGCTTAGCTTTTCGCACTCCTGTCTCAGCGCTGCTTATTTTTTTTTTATTCTATCATTCTGTGGCTTTTTGCCAATCGGCGCTGTCTGTTCATTTTCCCTCTAGGGCTCTCTGGCTTCCAACCTTGGTCCACTCAAATCCCCTCTCTTAGCATTTAACAATCATTTTTTAACACTTTCAAGGAAGGTGGACACCTGTTCTGCAATGGAAGGGACCAACGTTGTGTTGAAAAGCCCAAAGATATCATTTCTCTGCTTACACAGGAAAATACATAGAAATATTGTAAAAATCCGCCCAAACGCGTCTATCGGACTTCAAAAATTATGAACTCTGCCTTATTTTCCATCGGGTCCGCCTGAAATCACTATCGCAAGTCGCAATGCCCATGTTTCATGGTTTCCCCTTTGTATTTTAAAAATACATTAAACATTGTAAAATCTCGTCAAAATGGCTTTAGCCAGATTTGAAACATTATATGTTTTCATTCGTAAACCATTTCGGGTCTGTTTCCATCGAAAGTTGCAATAACGCGTGGACCTGGGGTAAGCCATATGGCGTGGCCTACGCCGACGCGATCCGCCGATGCCGATATCGGCGATCGCGGTATCGCTTGGCCCGGGGTCCCGCCTCTGCCTCGTGGCATCACCGATTGTGATCCACTGATTTCGGTGATCGTGGTATCACTCAGTGCGGGGTCCCACCTCAAGCCCCATGCCACTGCCAATGCCGATTCACCGATTTCAGCGATCGCACCATTGCATCGGCGCAAGACCTTTGCCTTGGGTATACACCGCTTGCCTCTAATCCGACCCGCTGATTCGATCATCGGAGGTCACTGATCGGGGGTGCCTTCCACCCGACTTTAAGTCCTCCTCTTTGCCTCATGCGATGCGATTTTCCCTTATAAGGGTCTTTTGCCATTTTTAGGGGTTTTGCCTCTTTTTTCAAAGAAACTAGGCATCTTCTACATGCGATAACTTTTGCATCCTAAGTCCATTTTAGCCCATTCAAGTTGTAGTAGATTTAGACGGAAAAGATCTCTGCAATGGGGCTATTTCCAGGAACTTCCTTGGACTTTCATTTTTTCTCTATGAGGACCACTAGTCTTAGGAGTCTATCCAAAATCAATTTTGGATCACTTCCTCAATGGAGTGGTTGAGGAAGAGATTTACATAGAGAAGCCTGAGGGGTTTGAGACATTTGACAAGGAGACACATGTGTGTAGACTCAGGAGAGCCCTTTATGGTCTCAAGCAAGAACCCTGTGCTTGGTACACTCGAATAGACACATATCTCAGTGGATTGGGCTTCACCAAGAGTGAAGCAGATGTCAATCTCTACTACATTGTGGTAGATGGAAAATTGCTCATTCTAGTCATGTATGTAGATGACTTGATACTAATAGGGGATGAGAAGCTGATCTATTATTGTAAGGAGGACCTTGCAAGAGAGTTTGAGATGAAGGACATGGGCTTGATGCACTACTTCCTTGGTTTGGAAGTGTGGTAGGGAGATGGAGAGATGTTTGTGGGTCAGGGGAAGTATACCTCTAAAATACTTCAGAGATTCCATATGCAGGACTGAAAGCCTATGGAAACTCCTCTAGATAACAACTATAGGAAGTAGGATTCTTCTACAAGAGGGGCAAAAAATGCTACCATCTACAGACCACTAGTGGGGTCCTTGATGTATCTAGTGAACACAAGGCTCGACATATGTTATGCTATTAATCAACTGAGTCAGTTTATGGTGAAGCCTACCAAGCTTCATTGGAAAGCAACAAAACATGTAATTAGATACCTCAGAGGCACACAAATTTTTGGGCTATGGTACAGGAGGATTGATGGTGTGAAGCTCCAAGGCTTCACTTATGCAGATTGGGGAGGGAGTCCATCAAACATGAAGAGAAATTTAGGGCCAATATTCAGTGTTGGGTCAACAACTATTTCCTGGTATAGCAAGAAACATAGATTTGTAGCACTCAACTCAGTAGAGGCCGAGTATATGGTTGCTAGTCAAGCAACATGCGAGGCCATATGGATGAGGAAAATTCTTGTTGGTATTTTCAATCAAGAAATGGATCCTACTATGATTTACTATGATAATAAGAGTTGTATCAAACTCTCTGAAAATCCAATATTTCATGACGTGTCCAAGCACATTGATATCAGGTACCATCACTTGTGAGGTTGTGAATAGAGGAGAATCATGATGTTGCAGTACATTCCCATAGAAAAGTAGGATGCATATATTTTGGCAAAGGAATTGTCAAGAGGCAAACTAGAGTTCCATAGGTGCAGGATAGGGGTGGTGTAGAACCATTTTCTTGCTAAGAGGGAGTGTTAAAATGTAACAAGAAAAGTCTTCATTTAACTTGTGCATTAGTCAAATGGAGAAATTCATTTTTCCACATCAGTATGATGACTTGGATTATAGTTATCTGGAGTGACATAAATTTGTCTCCTAGTTAAGTCAATAAATTTAAGTTATAGGCTAGAAGTAGCTTTGTGCATGAGTTGATTGCTAAAATTTAGCAATCTAGTGGATTTATTGTTAATTAAACTCAGTTAACTAAGCTCTAGTCTTTAGTGGAGTCAATAAGAGTTCAATTGAGTAGTTATAACAATTTTTAACTCATTGATCTCTCAATTAACTGATCAATTTACTAAAAATAAACTCAATCATGCATGGAATTCGAATTTCCTAGTTGGAGTAGAGGAAAAGGCACATTGTAATTATCAATTGTATACTAGTTGAGTTTATAATGTTTTTACATGGAACATGTGGTCAATTCCTTTAGGATTTGTGCCAAGGAAATAGAGAATTCTTCTATTTTTTAGGGGTTAATTTCTTCTAGGATTGCGCAAGGAAATAAGAGGAAGGCTAAGGCATGAATTGGCTAAGTGTTAGCCAGATCAGGTCAAAGAGCAGGAGATCAAAATTGCAGTGCATGGTGTGCTTCAAGATTGAAGCAAGACATTGTAATTGATCCATATTTTCATCTGAATTAATGCAGAGCATTGGAGGGGTTTTTCCCAGTTGGGTTCCACTGTAAAATCATTGTGTTCCTTGTATTTTGATGGTTTCATATTGTCGCATGTGTTTCTATCATTTGCAATCCTTTCCACAAAATAGTAGAAGAAATTTCTGTCTCTTGATTTCAATCTGGTTTCTTTAAAAGTAGCAAATTTCTTGCAATTTCTACAAAATCATATATTTTCTTGTTTATATCTAGGATCTAAACTTTATCTCACATTTTGTATATTAATGTAAAAATAGTTTCAATGCATGGCCCAATGGAATTGTATACATCCATCAAAAGTGGGAAGAGAGTGTAGTACAACCTACAACCTTTGACAACCGTTAGTGGGGTATTTTCTATACTAAGATAAATATGCAATCTCTTGTGATATGCTAATTAATGTAAATATCATATTGTAAATATTATATTCCCTAGGAATCTCTCAAGAAGATTATATTGATTAGTCTATAAGAGCACACAGTTTTCCTAGAAAGTTAAACAAAGGAATAATTTATAAAATTATTTGCATTTAAGAAAAGGATATATTTTAACATTTAATTATATTCATTTCATGTAGACCCTCTTGTTGAGAACTAACACCTACGAAATGTGTCTCATAATTTAAACAAAAAAATATTAATTTTCTCTTCTAATTGAACTGATTGGATGACTCATTAGTATGATCATAACTAAGCTAATAAGATTAAATAGACTATATTATGGGCCATCAACATGTTCTTACTATTGAGAATGAATACTTGCATTGCAAATAAGTGTGAGCCACTAATTGATACGATCATTGATTTACCATTGAGTGATAAGAAAAAATGACCTATACTATGAGAATTCTGGTGCAATGGCATGTTGTGACCATTGTTTTGAAAAACAACCGGTTCGAAACTGACTCGGTCGAGTTGGTCCGAGTCATGCCCCCACTGGGTCGACTTGGCCTTCGAACTAGAACGGTCGGCCGGGTTATTATCGAGCCAACCGAGTTGTCTAATGACTCGGCTGGCTCAATAATAACCTGGCCGGCTCGGTGACAACGACCCAAAAATTGTTTTTTGGGGACCCCAAACCAATTTATAATTTTCCTTTAGGTACTTTTGGGTCCATTCCCCTCTCCTAAACCCTATAAAACCCACCCAACCCCTCTCATTTCCGCATAGCCATATCATTACATTTGAGAGAGAGTTTGTGAGGAGTTGTGGGGTTTGTTTTTGGAGCAGCAGTGAGGAGTCTTGGGAAAGCATTGCAGCAGGAGTGAGGAGCTTCTTGGGAAGCCATTGCAGTAGCATTGAGGAGTTGGTTTGTTGGAGCAACCTTGAGGTATTTTTTTTCACTTGTAAAAATTTGTTTTTGCTTATTTATTTTTTTGTGCAAATCTGGAAATTGAAAAGAGTGCTTTTTTGTGAAAGAAATGAACATTGAAGCAATGTTATTCTTTTTGTTTTCATTTTCATATTTTTTCCTTTGATTTCCAAGTGAAAAAATGGCATCGAGAGTGATAGATGTTGCTTGGGCATATGTTGAAATGGTTGATAGTCAAATGCATTGCAAATTTTGCCATAGAAAAATTAAGGAAGGTCCCGAGGGCATTAATAGGTTGAAACAACACTTGGCGGGGATTAGAGGCCAAATTACTCCATTTGAATCACCAGAAATTGGGCAGATTAGGAAGGATTTGTTAGCCAACTTTGAGAAGTTTAAAGAAGAAAAGGCTAGGCAAAAAGAGTTAGAGGCTGAAATTGGGAGGAAGAGGAGTATACAAAAAATGATGGCTACCAACCCCCATTTTGATTTTGAGGGCTCTTCCTCTATCCCTTGTACTGATGCATCCAACCCCATCCGATATGTTCCTCCCTCTTTAGAGACTATTCAAGAAAAGGGTAAGGGTAAAATGAAAAATAAGGGTGATATGAATATCAAAAGTTATTTCACTGTCACACCCTCCTCTCCATCAGATGCACATGGTCCTCAAGTTAGTAGAGCTTTGCATCCCACTTTAGATGACCACTGGAAGAAAGAATTGAGGGAGACTGCTTGTGATTACATATGTAGATGGTGGTATGATGCTGATATCCCCTTCACTGCTTCCCATTCACCATATTCTGAGCCTATTTTTGATGCCATACATGCTGCTGGAAAAGGATTCAAAGGCCCTATTATGCATGAGATAAGGGGGTATCATTTGCAAAAATAAATTGCCTCCATTAATGAGTATTTGAAAGATTTCAAGGACTCATGGGCAAGAACAGGATGTACCATCATGTCAGATGGATGGACTGATCAAAGGAATCATAACATCATAAAATTTCTTATCTTCTGCCCACATGGAACCATGTTTCTAAAATTAGTTGACGCATATGATAAGGTAAAAGATGGACAATTGTTGTTTCAGCTATTGGATGTGGTTGTTGAGGAGGTGGGGGTGGCTAATGTTGTTCAAGTCATCACAAATAATGCCTCTAACTATGTTCTTGCTGGTAAACTATTAGAGGAAAAACACAGAACCATCTTTTGGACCCCATGTGCTGCACATTGCATAGACCTCATGCTTGAGTATATTGGCAAATTAGATTGGGTCAAAAACACTGTAGATCGTGCCAAAAGCATAAATTTTTTTATCTACAATCATTCATGGATTTTGAGCCTTATTAGGAGACACACATGGGGCATGAATATTATTAGGCCTGCCATCACTAGATTTGCTACTCATTTTTTGACATTGCAATCTATGCTTTCACAACATAGAAGCTTGCAAAATATATTTTCCAGTGAAGAATTGAATCAAAGCTAGTGGTCTCACAAACAGGAAGGCAAATAATTGAAAAAGAAAGTTATTGAAGAAATATTTTGGAGAAAGGCAATAGAGATTGTGAAGCTTGCTGAGCCACTGGTTAAGGTGTTGTGGTTGGTGGATGGGGAAAGATTGGCTATGGGCTTCACTTATGAGGCTATGGATCAAGAAAAGGAGAAAATAAAGAGGGCATACAAGGATAAAGTGGCTAAGTATGGGCCCATTTGGGCAATCATTGATGAAAGATGGAACAATCAACTCCATCGCCCTATACATGTAGTTGGGTATTTTTTGAACCCACGGTATCATTATAAAGCTAAGGTGACAAGAGCTTTGAAGGGGGAGGTTAGAGATGGATTGATTGACTGCATTGATCACATGATCCCATTCGAGTTTGATCAGTTGGAGATACACCAACATGTCGCAACCTTCAACAAAGCCACAGGTACCTTTGGGAAGAACCTAGAAAATATTGCAAGGGAAGTAGATGAGCTAGGTAAAAAAAAATTTCAATTTTTAAATTCTTAGTACTTATTTTGTTAAATCGTTTATAATTTGAAAGTTGGATATAATTTGTAATTTTGTTGAGCTGACGCATTACACTCCTATGTTTTTTGTAGCACAATGGTGGGAGGCTTTTGGTATCCATTGTCTTGAATTGCAAAAGTTTGCAATTCGTATTTTGAGTCAAACTTGCAGTGCTATTGGGTGTGAGCGCAATTGGTCTATCTTTGAGAGGATTCACACGGAGAAGAGAAACCCTTTGGATAAAAAAGGGTTAAATGATCTAGTCTATGTCCAATACAACTTTCGGCTCAAACGCAACCAATTGCTGAACAAAGAACCTAATTCATATCCGATTGTGTTGGAAGACATTGATCCAACATCAGATTGGGTAGTGGAGAGTCATCTAGCAAAGTTTGATTCTGATGAGGATCTTGATTATGATTTATAGATGGTGGCATCAATCAAACATAAAGTTTAGTTGAATGCAGATCCTGATCCACTTGTACCAGCCTCAGGGTCAGCCCCAAGTACTCCAGTTGCAGTTACTTCCTCTACTTAGACACAACAAAAGCGCATATCTCGTTTATCTCAGTTTGCAGCTGTTGCACAGCCTGCTAGTGCTACCACTTCTATAGTTGCAGTTGGAGATGATGATGATTATGAGGAGCCATGGACTGGCCTATCTGACTATGATCCAGAGGCTGATCCAGATGATCTTCTCTCCTCTAGAAGTAGCCAGTAGTATTGGTCACAATTTACTTTTGTTGTAGAGGCCATTTCTAGCCTCCTTGTTATGTGTTTTTGTTTTGATCTCTATATCACCATCATGTATGTATTGGACAGTGCACTGGGTGCCATTTTGATATAATGGATATATTCATGAGCCTACTTTGATCATATGTTGTATTATCTATATTCTAATGCTGTGTGTTTGGAAACATGAATGAAAATATTTAAAATTATGTTTTTTTATAAAAAAATAAATATTTAATGTATTTTTTACAACGACCGAGCCATTGAAATTGAGCCGGCCGAGTCGATACCGAGTTGGAGTCGACCCTCAGCTGAGTCAAAGTCAGAGTCAGAGTTTTAAAACATTGGTTGTGACTAACAAGATCATTTAGGTACCCTGGCTGATTTAGTGAAAGGAGCATACAACAAAGGTAGTTGAGATCTCTCTATCATAACTACATTAATGTATAAATAGTGAGATACATTCACAAAAAATATGTTTAAGTTCATTAATAAACACAAATTAAAATGATTTTATATGTACACATACTATGCAACCTAGTGGAAATAGACGTGGATACATCAAACCAACATTTACTTGGTTATAGCCACCTTGATACTTGCTTCTAGAGATCAAGTCCTTAGAGTGTCTACACATGTGAAATGGAGAGATTTTATGTTAAACATTATGATATATATGCATACGTGTTAATATCAAATATCCCTCAAACTTTGATTTGAAACCTCCGATTGTGAGGTCATCACTGCCACGTGGCATATTGTGACTAGTGACACGTGTCACCTTGCTTCCCCCTTAGGACCCCTCAAAATGCCTAAACTTCCTACCACGTGTTTGTTGTATCGCTACGTCATGTCAACGTCATATGCCATGAGGCTTTATTGGAACCAATCATATTTTTCTATGTGTCCCTTATCGGAACCAATCATATTGCACCACGCATCCCACTGGAGGAGAGATTAAAGGGCTCGTCCTTCCTTGCTTTTGCAACGAATTTCCTTGTCAACCTGTTTTGGTACTTTCTAGATGGTTTAACACCATCTTCATTTTCTAGACATTTTTAACAGTATCGACGTTTTCCATATCACAAATTTCTCTGACTCACAGCATTTGCATGTTGCAACATTCTTCGATACGTGATTGTCGATTCGCTGATCGCAAATCACCAAATGTCGATCCCGATATACTATGTGTGATATGCCCTGTTTCATCGATATGCAATCTTCGATCACCATGGACCTCCGATATGTTCTTGTTTGCAATGTGATATGTTTTTGTATGATTATTTTTTCTTTGCTAATAATAATTACGGATTTATAAATATGTGCTTCCTTATTGCTCCTTGTGCTAAGGTTTCATTAGTTGCTTGTGCATACAATCAGTTAAATTTTCGTAAGTTTTAAAAGACATTCATGAGAAAAATAGCTTCAGAAAGAAATACTAAACGAAAAACATGTACAATGCAACAAACCATCAAAGAGACACATTAACACAGTGTTTTGATGAAGGAGTTCACCCCTCTTGGGCTACATCTCATTGGTTCAACTTCCATGGCTTGGGCCTCTATATTATATCAATGTGGAAAAAATGATGTTTAAAAATATCTATTGCTCCTGATACCTACACCAATGTGTTCAAAATGTCCAAATTAGCCAAAAATGACTATTGGATCTCTGAAAATTGACTATCGCTGCTCTAGGTATGACCCCCTTCCATAGTGGCTCTTAACTTCCCTGAAATTTCTTGTGGTAAAAGAACCTGTACAAGTCTTCTATTGCCTTTGAAACCTGTACCAATGTCTTCAAAAGGTCTAAATCATCCAAAATTGACTATTCATTTTCCAAAATTTGTCGAAAATTGAGCAAGATATGCTACATTTAATTCTCCTCGCTCTAGCCACACATTTCTTCCATTCCGCCAATTCTTGGGCATTAGCAGTTGCTAGCTTCGAGACTTCTTGATCAATGAAGTCCTTCAAACTGTTGTCCTCTAATACCGCTTCCATGCGATCTTCTCATGCTATATAATTCGAGTTGCTATCAAGGGCATACTCGAGTCTCAAACCATTGAACGCCATTGGTGAAATATGGGATGTGATAAGAATTTGAATTCTATAATCAAGAACTTCAAACTTCGAACTTCTCCCTTCTTTTTATACTGTTCTTTTCTTTGATCACCTTTGCTCTGATACCATGTAGAATTTCCCACTGTAGATCACCTGATAATGCAATATACTAAAGCAAAATACTTGATCTACTTCTACAAACAAACTTGCAGAAGCTTAATAGATTTTGAGCAAGATCAAATAGAACACATATAACAGAGAATGAGAAATCAATCACACATGAACACAGAAGAATACTCTGGGGAAAGCTTCAGCTAAAAACCCCAATCTTTGTATTATCATACAAATGGAAATATGTCTGGATTACATAAAGCTTTAGCTCACAAGCTATCCACTTCTCAGTACAATCCCTCACTGTTGCTCATAGATTGAATAGACACAACATATGGCTTCCTCCAATCCTCCAAGCCTCCTATTTCCTTGCATAGTTTCTCCTAGGTCCTCTGGCTACCACCTCTGTGAATTCACCTCTCACACAACTCACCAAACTCAGAAGTAAATGCACAATCTCCAAGGAATGAATTCCTTCTGCATGCAAGAAATATCCTCAATGGAATATTCCTGCAATTGATAGTACACTGTCCCATCATCTGATCTCAACTTGGTCTCTGACTGAACTGACATGCATGAGTTATTTATGAGAGAATATTCAGTTATCTGAAGTGCAGTAGTTACATGCATGCATGCATTAACTAACTGAACTCGCAATTAGTTCAACAAACTATTGGAACTAAGCTAACTGGACTTAACTCAGTTAACTGAGCTAACTAATTACAACTCAAAGTACAACTCATCCTGATCTCCTTAATCAAGGGATAATTTCCTCAATCAAAGGGGAAATTGTTGCATGTCTTCACATAGACTTCATGTTTGATTTTCTCCAATACGTGATTGTCGATTCACTGATCGCAAATCTCCAAATGTTGATCTCGATATACTATGTGTGATATGCCCTGTTTCATCGATATGCGATCTTCGATCGCCATGGACCTCCGATATGTTCTTGTTTGCAATGTGATATGTTTTTGTATGATTAGTTTTTCTTTGCTAATAATAATTATGGATTTATAAATATGTGCTTCCTTATTGCTCCTTGTGTTGAGGTTTCATTAGTTGCGTGTGCATACGATCAGTTAAATTTCCGTAAGTTTTAAAAGACATTCATGAGAAAAATAGCTTCAAAAAGAAATACTAAACGAAAAACATGTACAATGTAGCAAACCATCAAAGAGACACATTAACACAGTGTTTTGATGAAGGAGTTCACCCCTCCCGGGCTACATCTCCTTGGTTCAACTTCCATGGCTTGGGCCTCTATATTATCTCAATGTGGAAAAAATGATGTTTAAAAATCTCTATGGCTCCTGATAGTTACACCAATGTGTTCAAAATGTCCAAATTAACCAAAAATGACTATTGGGTCTTCTAAAATTGACTCTGACTGCTGTAGGTATAACCCCCTTCCATAGTGGCTCTTAGCTTCCCTGAACTTTCTTGTGGTAAAATCACTTGTACAAGTCTTCTATTGCCTTTGAAACATGTACCAATGTCTTCATAAGGTCTAAATCATCCAAAATTGACTATTCATTTTCCAAAATTGGTCTAAAATTGAGCAAGATATGGTTCATTTAATTTTTCCTTAGGAAACCCCGCTAAATCTAGAGAGACTCTAGTTAAATCTGCCAAGTTTGGTGGCGTTATGGATTTGGTGGCTCCACAATAAAGGCCGCTAACTTAAACAAAAGTTTAATAAAATTTAACCGAGATTAGTGGCACACTAATCGCGCTTAACCCTAGCACTAGCCCATAGTTTTTAATGTATGGTCGTATGGTGAGGGAGCTAGCCAGCGGGGCTGGCTCCCTCCGCTCCGCCGTTAGCATTTATGGTAGGCTTAAATATAATTTCGTGGTTACTGTGTTCAAATATGACATGTGGCCCAATGGTGAGTGGTGGCAATGGTGCGGGGAAGGTCACGGGTTCAAACTCGCCTTTGCCCGTCCCATACAAAGGTTTTGTCGCCGCTTTAAACTTGATTTCATCTATTTGGATTTGAACTTACATTTGCCACCAAACATTTGAAATAATTCGAATTTAAATTTTATATGTATATATATATATATATAATAATAATTTTATATAATATATAATAATATTTAAATAAAAACAATTTCAAATTTCACCTTAGGAGCATTTAGGCGATTTCACCTTCACATAACCAAACTGGGGAATTCGAAGGTGACACTTGTCACAGCTCCATTGGGCGAAAACTGAAGAAGACTCCCTTTGCTAACTGGATTGCTGAATGGACTGCCATGTCATCATTCTGTCCTATTCTACAATTTTTTTAGTTGTTTAGGAAAATGAACAACATGCCTTTTCTCCTTCATCCGGACTCCGTTTTTAGTGAAACTAATTGCGTTTCGATCATCTTGATGACAAGGACACAATCATATAGTGTTTGAGCAAATATAAGAACTTTGAATTTTGAGCTAAATACTGAGCACCTGATCATTCCTCCCCACTAGAAGCCTTTTAGACCCCAAAAATATACCATTATCTGACAAGTAGATGAGGGTACGACCCCCTCACCTTTTCAAGCTTGATCCAATTGACTTTTGATGAATTTGTTTCCTTGAACTCCTCTCTAAGGAAATCAACATTCACTTGCCTTGAGGACCTTGTTCTATACCTGTACTTGTCTTTGCCCTTTTCAGTCTGATCTTGCATTGTTTGTTGCGCCATTTTTAATCATTCATAGAAACTCATGGTTTTGTTCATGTCACCATCAAAAGAAGCACCCTTCTTACCAAGATGACATAATAAATTATAATGCAAATGGATGACAAATTTCACTACTTGGTTTACATGATTCAAGCCCAATTGTACATCTTGAAAGTATGAAATTTTCTAAACATAAATTTCATGTAAAACATAATAACACCTGAGTATAATGGTTACATAACCAATAAGCCTAAAATGCATAACAATGAACTTGCTGCTTATACCTCTTTTGTACCTTTGAACCAAGTGAAATTTTTGACAAGTATCCATCCAATGAAAGTGCATGGATTGCTACAACTTAATCTTTACACCATGGAAATTTTCTGAATGAAATAAGATGGTGAAGTTGCTTGCATAAACCTCTTGTTGTTTGCCTTCCCAATGGAATACTTTTCACACACATGACAATGCATGCCAAGGAGCTTGGAAAGAAGAAATGTCAACAACAACTCTCATCCAACATTGGGCTGCTCCTAACAAACCTCTTATCAAAATGACAATCTTGAGTGTTGACCAATCAACAATGGCATCCAACTTGGAGAGGCTTGCCTTCAAAACCTCCTCCAATATCATGGCCCAAATGCATCAAATAAGTGAAACCCAACTTGTACTTTGATATCTTCAAAACACCAAGCAATTTTCCTTCATAGATGACATGTGCATAAGAAAAATTTCTAAACATGTTTATGTCACCCAAGTGAACAATTTCTTAGAGAAATGACTCTTTTTTGCCATAATTCAAATACATGTATATAATAGAAGTGCTACAAAGAACATACAACATTAAAATCCATACAAACCATTCTTGTTTGGTGTTATGTATATTCTTGCACTGACCTCTTTTTACAACTTTGCTTTGGCGAAAACTACTCCTTTTGTCCTCTTTCTTGAAATACTTACCATTCCTCTTTGGCACCATAACCATCGGTGCACAACATGGCGTAAGGGATGATTGAATGAGCCCATTGTTCAACAAACTTTGCATTGCAATGGTGTCTCTACACTTTGCAATTTTGTTAACCCTTGTATGCTAACATCACAAAGAGAAACCTCTTGCTGCAAAGATACTTCACGTGAAGTTTCTTTCTCCTTGAAGGACGATTCTTTCACAACCTAAAATACTTCATCACTTTGATGAACTAAACCAACCAAATCAAAATTGAAACTTGCATTACATGCAACAACATTTTCATAAACAATATCATCATTTGGCTTGAACATGAGAAGTACTAAACTTTTACTTGAATTCACTAGTCTTTTTTCCTACCCTGCATTAACCAAAGAAATGTTCAACTTTTTGCGATGGGATCTCACTATGTACTCCACACCATCCTTGAACAAGTGATACTTGTTTTCATGGTGGTAAAAGATTGCTTTCTGGTCATACAAATATGGACTACCCAACACCACACCTGAAATATCAAGCGGTACCACATCTAACTCTACTTCGTCAACAAAATTTGTAGTGATTGCAAACTTAAACAAACATTTTCTTGTAACTTGTAAATTGGTGTCTCTTATTATCCATCCCAAAGGGTATGGTTTATGGTGAGGTACAGTTTCAATATTCAATCTGTTGACTAAGTCTTCAGAGATTAGATTCGCTTGTGACCCACTATCGAAGAGTGTGTCAATCTTGGTGTGTTTAGATATGACCCTAACATGAAATAACTCAATTTGTCTCTTTTCATCTGGAGTAGTAGTAGTGTTACAGTTTTGTGAACTAGTGCTTGCAATATCTTGTTTTCCTTTGATTCCCATGATAGTGATTTTGTTTTCATCACTTGATTCAGAACCTAAATCTTCTTGAGTGATAGAAGAGGTTTTCAATTTCCATTTATTGTTGAACTAATTTGGTCTCATTTCTGGATGGATTTTCCAGCAATGATCCTCATTATGTCCCTCTTTTGAACAATGTTTACAGATAACTTTCTCCCCTTCTTTCTTCAAAATTTTATTTTTCTTCCCTTTCCATTTTCCTCCTTTCTCTTTCTCCTTACCCTTAGGTGGATTTTTATTACTACTCTCTTCATAAGTGTTCTTTCCTCTATATTCAGGATGCGTGGCTTGCACACATACTTCATCTAAGTTGTTTGGATTGAACATAAGAATAGTGTGTTTAAGATAGGAATGTAAACTCCCAATATAATTTAGCAATGTATCTTGAGAATTCAAATTCACTCCTAATAATAAAGCCCTTTTCCTAAAATCCTGTGTATAATCTTGGACTGTTTGGCCTTTAAGCTGCCTAAAATTCTACCATCTCATAATGGCTTTTTGCATAAAGGTTAAAGGATAAAACTATATTTTAATTGCAGAAACAAATTCAACCCAAGTGATGGATATCTTACCATGGATTATCACTTCCTATTTAGTCTTTGCTTCCCAACAAACTAATGCAACTCCTTCTAACCTCAGTGAAGCCAACTGGATTTTTATATCATCCTCTTGAAGGTTCTGAATTCTGCAGTATACCTCCAACTGTCGAATCCAATGTCCAACTTTTCTACATTCACCTCTCCATTGTACATGGGAAGTTCGAATTTTATGTCCAATTTTAGTAATGGAGTCTTTCCTTTTGGGGTTTTGGAATGAGTATGGTAGTTTCAGTGGTGGTAGTGGAAGATGATGCTGTGTGAGATGATGGATATGATGAGGAATATGATGAGGATGGTGGAGATGGAGGTGGATTTCCACCATTCCCTTTGGAATCCTTCTTCTCATCTTTTTTATCCTTTGAGCTTCCTTCTCCATGTGGAGGTTTAGCACTCTCTCCAATCGTTCTAGTGTTCCTCTCTTCATAGAGGACTTTAACAATCTCGGTCAAAGTATAGAAATATTTCTTGAATTCTTCCTCTTCTAAAGAGGGACCTTCAGGGTCTCTTTCTCCAAACATAATGACTATGGATTCAAGCTCAAACATTTGTACTTCTTGTACCTCTTCAATCTCAATTGAAGGCAAAACTTGAGGAGTTTCAAGTGCAACTGGAATTAGAACTTTGGGTGGCAGAGATTGTGGCCTTGTGGCTCTCCTTCTTCTGGGCATTACCTCAGGAGTTGCAACCAATAACTTCCCTTCTCCTTTCTGCAACTTTAACCTTGTAAGCAACACAATTTTGCAACCATTAAAACCCTGATTGCATAAACTCAAGCAATCAAGAAATTCAACCTTTGCTCTGATACCAACTTGATATGTTTTTATATGATTAATTTTTCTTTGCTAATAATAATTATAGATTTATAAATATGTGCTTCCTTATTGCTCCTTGTGCCGTGGTTTCATTAGTTGCTTGTGCATAGAATGAGTCAAATTTCCTTAAGTTTTAAAAGACATTCATGAGAAAAATAGCTTCAGAAAAAAATATTAAACAACAAACATGTATAGTGCAGCAAACTATCAAAGAGACACATTAACACAATGTTTTGATGAAGGAGTTCACCCCTCCTAGGCTACATCTCCTTGGTCCAACTTCCATGGCTTGGGCCTCTGTATTAGATCAATGTGGAAAAAATGTTGTTTACAAAGCTCTATGGCTCCTGATACCTGTACCAATGTGTTCAAAATGTCCAAATTATCCAAAATGACTATTGGATCTCTGAAAACTGACTATGGTTGCTTTGGGTATGACCCCCTTCCCTGGTGGCACTTGGCTTCCATGAAATTCCCTGTGGAAAAATCACCTGTAGAAGTCTTATATTTCCTCTGAAACCTATACCAATGTCTTCAGAAGGTCTAAATCATCCAAAATTGACTATTAATTTTCCAAAATTGGTCGAAAATTGAGCAAGATATGCTTCATTTAATTTTTCCCTAGGAAACCCCACTAAATTTGGAGAGACTCCAGTTAAGTCTGCCAAGTTTGGTGGTGGTTCCGGATTTGTTGGCTCCGCCATAAAGGCCACAATGTTAAACAATGGTTTAATTAAATTTAACTGGGATTAGTAGCTTACTAATCACACTTAACCTTAGCGCTGACCCACAGTTTTTAACGTATGGTCGTATGGTGAGGGAACTAGTCCGCGGGGTTGGCTCCCTCTGCTCCGCCATTAGCATTTATGGTAGGCCTAAATATAATTTCATGGCTATTGTTTTCAAATATGACATATGGCCCAATGGTGGGTGGTGTCAATCGTGTGGGGAAGGTCACGGGTTCAAACTCGCCTTCGCTCATCCCATACAAAGGTTTTGCCGCCACTTTAAACTTGATTTTACCGCTCGTTTACTTGGATTTGAATTTACATTTGCCACCAAACATTTGAAATAATTCGTATTTAAATTATATATATATATATATATATATATATATATATATATATAGTTAAAAAAACTATATAATATAAATAATAATTATATATAATATATAATAATATTTAAATAAAAACAATTTCAAATTTCACCTTAAGACCACTTAGGCAATTTCACCTTCACATAACTAAACTGGCGAATCTGGAGGTGACACTTGTCACAACCCCATTGGGCGAAAATTGAAGAAGATTCCCCTTGCTGACTGGACTGCTATTTCATCATTCTGTTCTATTCTGCATTTTTTTTAGCTGTTTAGGAAAGCAAACAGTAGGCCTTTTCTCCTTCATCCAGACTCCGTTTCCAGTGAAATGAATTGCATTGCGATCGTCTTGACAAGACAAACACAATTGTATAGTTTTTGAGCCAATATGATAACTTTTAATTTTGAGCTAAATACTGAGCACATGATCACAATGTGTGATTGCCGATGTGTAAGACCCACCGATTGCCAATATGTGGTATGCCGTGGACCTAGCCAATCGCTGATTCTTCGATCGCAGCTTTTTTAAAGTTGACATTTTGAAAACACCGATCACCGATGTGCGATATGGCCTGGACCTACCAACTGCCGATATTGCGAGACCTCTAATTTGTGGGAGCTCCGATATGTTGGACCTTCGATATGCTCTTCTCCTTCATTTTAAAGGAAACAAAACCATTAGACTTCAACATGCCATATCTTCTGATCCAAAATCCAATTTCTAGACTTCCCCATACCATTGAAAAACTTATTCCGAGGACTATCCAATGGAGGTGGTCAGTTTTAGACTTTGAGTCATTCTGTGGCTTGAAAGATGATTGCAATCTTTTATACTCTTTTGTACTTTGGGCAGCTGAAAACCCATTTTGCAGTAGGTGACAACAACAGGTCAGATAGAGTGACATAGTGAGAGATGACAGATTATTGGACACTCTAGATAGGAGAGGGGATAAACACATGTACTATTCTAGTTTTGGTTCAGATAGGCACTATGATCGTCATCATTATCATCCTTACAGGAGGAGTGATACTTGCCAAATGAGTTTGAGAAAGCAAAGCCACCTACTTTTGATGGAGAGGTGAAGAAACCATAGGATGCAAAGGCATGGTTGCTTGGCATGAGGAAGTTATTCAGGTTACATGATTATTTAGAGAACATGAAAGCCAGAGTAGCTACGTTCAGTGTCAAAGGTAAAGCAAATTTTTGCTGGGAAAATGTGAAGAATGTCAGATGTATTCATGAAGGGGACTTGACTTGGAATGAATTCGAGAGGCTGTTCAAGAAGAAGTGCCTGTCAGAGAGATAGTTTGATGATAGGGAAAAAGAATTATATGAGATAAATATGGGATCAATGACAGATGAGGAGCATACTAGCAGGTTATTGGAGCTATTGAGGTATGTGCCTTACCTCACGGAGGAGAAGGCCAAGATTTAAAGGTTCATTAGTGGATTACCGATTGCATTCAAAAACAAAATTGAGTTCGATGAGCCTAGAGCATTGGAGGAGGCCATCCGATAGCTAAGGCATTGCTGCGAGCAATCAAGTGTAGATATGAGACTAAGCCAAACTAGAAAGGTAATGCAAAGAACAAAGGAAAATGGGACAGAAAGTGAGCAAGACCTCAGGGTACAGGTAATAAAGAGAATCCAATGCCATCTAATAAGTTCAATGCATTAGACAAAGGACATGATTTCGATTTGAGGAGTAGAATAAGGATGCAGGCTATAAGCCCATAGAGTGTTGAACTTGTGGCCAGGATCATTGCAGGAGAGATTTTCTACAAAATCAGGGTGGTAGACCTCATATATATAGTGCACATGACACACAAACTATTGGGGATGTTAGTCAGACTATTCCTTGTATTTGTGCAACATTGGATAACAAACATGCAGACTATCATGCATCTATCATTGAGATGGATGGTAAGCTTTGTGATAAAGTTATTTCTATTTTGATTGAACCTGGATCTAATTATAGCTATGTTAGTCCTGACTTGGTGGATAAGTGTGGTTTGAGTAAGGAATTGCATGCAGAATCTTGGTTAGTGCAGTTGGCTATAGGTACAAAGAAGCGAGTTCACCATTGGGTAAGAGCTTGTGCATTTGATTTGAATGGTATGCCTACTATAGCACATTTGAATGTATTACCATTGGGATCATACAATATGTTGTTGGGAATGGATTGGTTGTACCTTCATAGAAACAAGGTGGATTGTTATGACAAAGCCATTGAGTGTGTGGATGGCAATGGAGAACCCAGAGTCTTACAGGGAAGGAAGAAAGTCACATCTATTCGGAGTGTAACAACTATGAAGGAAAAGCGTAGCCGCAACAAAGGGTGTGTGTTATTTGTAGTACAAATTTCTAGTGAAAAATGTAAGGAAGTTGAGGATGCAAATGTTTTGAGCAGGTATCCAGTTCTACAACAGTTTCAAGGTGTATTTCTTAAGGACATTACAGAGTTTCCTCCTCACAGGGAGGTAGACTTTTCTATTGAGTTAGTGCCAGGGGCAGCTCCAACATCAAAGGCACCATAAAGGATGAGCACACCTGAGTTGGTAGATTTGAAGCTACATTTGAATGAAATGCTGAACAAGGGATACATTAGGCCAAGTGTATCACCATGGCGTGCACTAGTCTTGTTTGTAAAGAAGAAAGATAGTACTCTCAGATTATGCATTGACTACAGGGAGTTGAACAAAGTGACCATCAAGAATAGGTATTTGTTTCCGAGGATTAATGAATTGTTTGATCAGTGGAAGGGAGAAGCAATGTTCTCGAAGATTGAATTGAGATCTGGATATCATCAAGTATGCATCAAAGAGGAGGACATCTATAAGATAATTTTCTGGACCAGGTATGGGCATTATGTTGAAAATAGCAACAAGAAATGCTAAAAATAGCACTGCTATAAATAGCATTGCGAGATACATTCCAATTTTAGTTAGTCCCTGAACTAAAATGGAGAAATAAAATTCGAATTTGATCTTAGCAGCTGTTTGAAAAATAATTAATTAATTCATATTCAGTTAATTAGTTGGAGAAAATCAAACATGAAGTCTATGTGAAGACATGCAACAATTTCCCCTTTGATTGAGGAAATTATCCCTTGATTAAGGAGATCAAGATGAGCTGTACTTTGAGTTGTAATTAGTTAGCTCAGTTAACTGAGTTAAGTCTAGTTAGCTTAGTCCCAACAGTTTGTTGAACTGATTGTGAGTTCAGTTAGTTAATGTATGCATGCATGTAACTACTGCACTTCAGATAACTGAATATTCTCTCATAAATAACTCATGCATGTCAGTTCAGTCAGAGACCTAGTTGAAATCAGATGATGGGATAATGTACTATCAGATGCAGGAATATTCCATTGAGGATATCTCTTGCATGTAAAAGGAATTCATTCCTTGGAGATTGCGCATTTACTTCTGAGTTTGGTGAGTTGTGTGAGAGGCGAATTCACACAGGTGGCAGCCATAGGACCTAGGAGAAACTACGCAAGGAAATAGGAGGCTTGGAGGATTGGAGGAAGACATATGTTGTGTCTATTCATTCTATGAGCAACAGTGAGGGATTGTACTGAGAGCTGGATAGCTTGTGAGCTAAAGCTTTGTGTAATCCAGACATATTTCCATTTGTATGATAATACATAGATCGGGGTTTTTAGCTGAGGATTTCCCCAGAGTATTCTTCTGTGTTCATGTGTGATTGATTTCTCATTCTCTGTTATATGTGTTCTATTTGATCTTGCTCAAAATCTATTAAGCTTCCGCAAGTTTATTTGTAGAAGTAGATCAAGTATTTTGCTTTAGTATATTGCATTATCAGGTGATCTACAGTGGGAAATTCTACATGGTATCAGAGCAAAGGTGATCAAATCGAAGAACAGTATAAAAAGAAGGGATAATTTCGAAGTTTGAAGTTCCTGATTATAGAATTCGATTTCTTATCACATCCCAAATTTCACCAATGGCGTTCAACGGTTTTAGACTCGAGTATGCCCTTGATGGCAACTCGAATTATATAGCCTGGAAGGATCACATGGAAGCGGTATTAGAGGACAACAGTTTGAAGGACTTCATTGATCAAGAATTCCCCAAGCCAGCAACTGCTAATGCCCAAGAATTGGAGGAATGGAAGAAATGTGTGGCTAGAGCGAGGAGAATTCTTCTGGAGGGAGTTCGAGACCACATAGTCTCGAGTCTCCATGGGAAGGAGACACCATTTTCAATGTGGAAAACATTGAAGGATCTATATCAGAACAACAACGATCAGAGGAAGTTGGCGCTGAAAGACAAGCTTCGGAAAATCAAGTGTGAAAAGGGCGACACGATCTCTACATATCTGAACAAGCTCACCACCTACAGGGATGAGCTTGGAAGTGTAGGGATCACGACAGCCAATGATGACATGGTGAGTCTTGCTCTCCTCGGTCTTCCTAAGAGCTAGCATAGCTACCAAGACTCGGTAAATGGAAGAGAGAAACTTCCAGATTGGGAACGACTTTGATCAGATCTGATGCAAGAGGAGATAAGGAGAAGCCCCAGAGATGGATCTTCATCAAAGCAAGATGATGAATAAATTCTAGCCTTAGCGAGTAAGGCGAGGAAAGGGAAAGGGAAGGTGTCCCATTCCAAATCCAGTTCTTCCCATGGTGGGAAGAAGATTGACAAATCGAAAGTGAGATGCTTTCATTATCAGGAGGTGGGCCATTATGCTACGAATTGTCCACATAAGAAATCCAAGAAGGGATCAGATGGTGAGGCACTGGCCTCATAGTTCGAATTGGATTTCACCCTCATTGCATGTATGGTTTCATCAATGGTGGGGTGTGTTTCGTACCTGGACAATGGAGCTTCATTCCACTTGACCGGCGACAAGAATCTTTTCAGTACCTTAGAGGAGAAGGACCTCCAGATGCGGATCGAGATGGGCAATGATGGAAAGTACCATGTTTCAGGTGAAGGTACGGTTGTGTTTCAGAGGGAGCATAGAGCTCCTCTCACCTTGACTGATGTTAAGTACGTGCTAGGTCTGAAGAATAATCTTGTGTCCGTTGCTATGTTGGAAGACAAAGGTTATGATGTGGTATTTAGCAAAGGAAAGGCATTCCTGAGGCATATTGACACTAGACAAACCAAGAGGATTGGGATTCGAGTAAAGAATATCTACAAGCTGGAGGTAGATGACTGTGCTGCATTGAGTTCCAAAGCAAAGTTGGTGCAGAGCCAAGATGTTGGCAAGCTATGGCATAGAAGATTGGGCCACTTGCACCATGGGGCCTTGAAGATCATGCAATATATTTCTACCGAACTTCCTAAGGGAAAATTGGAGCAAATGGATACATGCAAAAGTTGTACCTTAGGTAAGTATGTGAAATCTTCCTTTCAGGATCGAGATAGTAGAGCTGGAGAAATCCTAGAGCGAGTTCATACAGATGTGTGTGGACCATTCTCTACAGCCTCCATCGTTAAACAAAGGTACTATGTTATTTTTATTGATGATTTTTCTCGTAGATGTTGGATCTACTTTATGTAGAAGAAGGATCAAACCTTCTCAAGCTTTTGTGAATTCAAAGCCTTGGCAGAGAAAGAATCTAGAAAGAAAATAAGGGCCTTGCATAGCGACAATTGGGGAGAGTATGTCTCCCAACAGTTTAAGGACTTTTGTGCAGCAGAAGGAATTAAACAGGAGTTGACGACACCACATAACCCACAACAGAATGGGGTGGCCAAAAGGAAGAACAAATTGATTGTGGGAGTAGCTCGAGCGATATTGCATGACCAAAGCCTACCACTCCATTTGTGGGCTGAGGCATGCAATACAACAATATACTTGCAAAACAAAAGCTCACATCTTATACTGGGAATGAAGAGACCAATGGAAGCCTTTTCCGAGAAGAGACCAGATGTGAGTCACTTCAGGATATTTGGATCATCAGTTTATTGCAATGTGACCAAAGATGCTCGGAAGAAGCTAGATCCAACTGCTGAGTTGGGGATACTTGTGGGGTACACTGATACACCCCACAACTATCAGGTGTTCTTGCCTACCAGCTAGAGGAAAGTGGTACGCAAAAATCTGAAGTTTGACGAGCAGAAAGCCATGCAAGTATCACTTGAGAGGGAGCTCAAGTTGCATGCATAGGAGGAACTTTTAGTTCCTAAGGAGGAGGAGCCTCAGACTGATGCGGAGTAGCCGCATGTAGGGGATCCGGGAGTGGAGACATCCACTCACGCTGAGCCTTCCAGAGATGGGCGGAAATGCTCAAGCGAAGCTGACAAGTTGATGCTGGATGTGAGAGAGAATGTGGGACAACCATCTTCTCATCGTAGACAGAGGAGGTCACCCGAGCAGTACACTGGTTACATGGCCCTGGTTAGGGAGTGTGTAGAGACTGAACCTTCTTCATTCGAGGAAGCAGTGCAGCAACTAGTCTGGGTTGATGCAATGGTGGAGGAGTACGAGTCTATCATTCGGAACTGTGTTTGGGATGTTGTCTCAAGACCAGAGGACAAGTCAGTGGTGAGTTCTCGATGGATTTACAAGGTAAACAAGAAGCTGATGGCAGTGTTGAGAAACATTAGGCAAGGTTTGTTTCCCGTGGTTTCTCACAGGTCGAGAGGATTGACTACGATGAGACTTTTTCTCCTGTAGCAAGGTACTCATATATCAGATTGATGTTGCCACTATCAAATCAGAAGGGTTGGACGATTCATCAGATGGATGTGAAGACTGCGTTCCTCAATGGGAAGATTGAGGAAGAGGTGTACATTGAGCAGCCGGAAGTTTTTGAGACCTTTGATCGTGAGTCACATGTGTGCCGACTCAAGAGGACTTTTGTAAGGGATGAAGCAATCACCTCATGCTTGGTACACTAGGATCGACAACTATTTCATCGAGTCGGGCTTCACCAAGAGTGAAGCAGATGCGAACCTTTACCACATCATGGTAGAAGGTAGGCCATTGATCATTGTTCTTTATGTTGATGATCTGATATTGACAGGTGATAATCAGTTGATCAAGTCATACAAGGAGGACCTTGCAAGAGAGTTCGAGATGAAAGACATGGGTCTTATGCACTACTTTCTAGGCATGGAAGTGTGGCAGAAGGATGGGGAAGTGTTTGTGTCTCAAGGCAAGTATGCCAATGAGATACTTAGGCGATTCCACATGGAGAAGTGCAAGCCCATATAAACTCCTCTAGCTGGTAACTGGAGGAAGGAGGATGCTACTTCAGGTGAGGTAGTAGCTGCTACTGTTTATCGGTAGCTTTTGGGTCCATTGATGTATCTAGTGAACACACGATCAGATTTTTGCTTTGCGGTGAACCAACTGATTCAAGCTATGGTTTAGCCTACCAAGCTGTTTTGGAAGGCAGCGAAGCATGTGCTAAGATACCTCAAAGGCACATCTCAGTATGGATTGTGGTACAAATGGACAGAGGGAGTGAAGCTTCAGGGCTCCACAGATGCAGATTGGGCAGGGATTCCATTAGACTGGAAGAGTAATTCAGGAGGAATATTCAACCTTGGTTCAACTGCAGTTTCTTGGTACAGCAGGAAACAGAGGTCAGTTGCACTTAGCTCAGTAGAGGCTGAATACATGGCTGCCAGTCAGGCAACATGTGAGGCCATTTGGATGCGGAAGATTCTAGTTGGATTGTTTGGTTAGAGGATGGATCCAACTGTGATCTATTGCGATAATTAGAGTTGTATCAAACTCTCTAAGAATCCAGTATTTCATGACAAGTCCAAGCACATCGACATCTGGTATCATCATCTGCGAGACTGTGTAGTGAAGAGGATCATGTTGTTGCTATATGTTTCGACCGAGGAACATGATGTAGATATTTTAACTAAGGCATTGTCAAAATGTAAGTTCGAGTTCCACAGAGACAGGATTGGGGCGACAGATAATCCATTTCTTGTTGAGAGGGAGTGTTGAAAATAGCAACAAGAAATGCTAAAATAATAGTGCTAAAAATAACACTGCTATAAATAGCATTTCAGGATACATTCCAATTTTAGTTAGTCCCTGAACTAAAATTGAGAATTAAAATTCGAATTTGATCTTAGCAGCTGTTTGAAAAATAATTAATTAATTCATCTTGAGTTAATTAGTTGGAGAAAATCAAACATGAAGTCTATATGAAGACATGAAACAATTTCCCCTTTGATTGAGGAAATTATCCCTTGATTAAGGAGATTAGGATGAGTTTTACTTTGAGTTGTAATTAGTTAGCTCAGTTAATTGAGTTAAGTCCAGTTAGATTAGTTCCAACAGTTTGTTGAACTGATTGTGGGTTCAGTTAGTTAATGCATGCATGCATGTAACTATTGCACTTCAGATAACTAAATATTCTCTCATAAATAACTCATGCATGTTATTTGAGTCAAAGACCCAGTTGAGATCAGATGATGGGACAAAGTACTATCAGTTGTAGGAATATTCCATTGAGGATATCTCTTTCATGCAGAAGGAATTCAATCCTTGGAGATTGCATAGTTACTTCTGAGTTTGGTGAGTTGTGTGAGAGGTGAATTCACACAGGTGGCAGCTAGAGGACCCAGGAGAAAGTGCAAGGAAATAGGAGGCTTGGAGGATTGGAGGAAGACATATGTTGTGTCTATTTAGTCTATGAGCAACAGTGAGGGATTGTGTTATGCTCTTAACCTGCAAGACGATTACCAGAATACCAAATATGCGAAGAAATATACCCAGAACATAGAATAGTGAGAAACAAGAGCAAGTATTTTATTATTCAGAAAGCAATGTTCACTTACCTCTTCGAGGGGGCAACCTCTAATAGAGCAGAGCTCGATTACAAAATAAGACATGATGCTCCTTGCAGGGAGTCTCTATCCTTTATATATGACTCATACATGCAATACCATGGATCAATACCATGGTTCTTATTAATACCATCTATCTTATAGCATGGCCCATTTACAACTAACTATGGTCCCGTCATTAATTACGGGTTAACCACTTACAATTATTAATATGGGCTTTATTGACTCTTTACTTAACTATAACTATGACTCGATCCTACTACATAAATAAGGGGGTTAGGGTGGGACCCTAACATGCCATCCCCCTTAAGAATAGCCTTGTCATCAAGGCTGAAGTTGCGAAAACTGTTGAAGAATAGTGGCTGGTTCCCAGGTTGCATCTTCCGGAGAGGTGTCTTTCCACTTGACGAGGACTTCCCTGATCATGCGGCCACACAGGTGTCGTTCTCGTGTGTCTAGGACCTGTCCAGGTTGAAGCCAGATTGACCCTTCTTCATCCAATTCAGGTAGACTGGTTTGAATTCTGCAATTGTTCCCAATCACTTTCTTGAGGCATGAGACATGGAAAACTAGATGGATTTTTGCAGTGGGTGGAAAAGCTAGCTTGTAGGCCACTTCTCCAATGCGCTGAAGTACTTGATATGGTCTGTAGAATTTTGGAGATAGTTTATGACAACCCTTGTCTTTGAGTGAAGTTTGCTTATATGGTTGCAGCCCCAAAAATACCTGATCCCCTTCTTGAAATTGGCGCTCTGAGCGATGCTGATCTACCTATTGCTTCAGGCCATTTTGAGCTTGATGAAGATTCTCTCTAAGATGGGCGAGCACGGTTGTGCGGTTTTGTAGGAGTTGATCCACTGCTTGTACCTTTGAGAACCCCTTGATATAAGAAGTAGGGGAAGGAGGGAGTTGACCATAAAATGCTTCATAGGGAGTCACTTTGGTGGTGGCATGATAGTTGGTGTTATACCACCATTCAGCTAGAGGCAACCACTGTATCCATAGATGTTGCTTTTCTGAAGTGAAACACCTAAGGTAGGTTTCCAGACATTTGTTAACGGCTTCAGTTTGACCATCCGTTTGTGGATGATAGGAAGTACTGAGTTTTAGTTGGGTGCCTTGTAGCTTGAAGAGTTCCTGGCAAAAATTACTGGTGAAGATCGGGTCACGATCAGACACAATAGAAGTGGGCATGCCATGTAATTTGAAGATCTGATCCGTGAAATATTGAGCGACCAAAGTTGGTGTAAACAGGTGGGGTAGGGTGGAGAAATGAGCATACTTAGAAAGTCAGTCCACAACCACCATGATGACTGACTTGTTTCCTGACTTTGGAAGACCTGTAATGAAATCCATAGAAACCTCCGTCCATATAGATGTCGGGATGGGCAACGGTTGTAATGTGCCTGGTGCTTTGACTGTCTCCCCTTTGTGGCGTTGACAGACATCGCATTCCGCTACAAAAGTAAGGATGTCCTTTTTCATGCCTATCCAAAAAAATGATCTTCTAGTGCGAGCATATGTCTTCTGAAAGCCTGAATGTCCTGCAATGGGGGATGAGTGCAATTCTGCCAAAATGCGGCTTTTGAGGGTGGATGTTGGTGATATTACGACTCTGTCCTTGTAGCGAAGAATCTCATCCTGCCACGAGTAGCCCTTGGTGGAATTTGGATCCGCCTGCAATTGAGTAATGAGTTGGGAGAGCCAGGGATGTGAAAACCATTCCCTGCGAGCCTCTTCAATCCATTCTGGAATGGGAAGGGAAATTGCGAGCAAGGTACTTTCCTCCTCAAATTGGCGAGATAATGCATCTGTTACACTATTTTCGCGCCCTTTCTTGTAAATGATCTCATAATCATATCCCAGCATTTTGGCGAGCCATTTATTTTGTTGTGGGGAGGATAGGCATTGCTCCAAAAAATATTTAAGACTGTGATGGTCTGTGCGGATTTGGAAACGTCGCCCCAGTAAGTAAGGTCGCCAGGTATCTACTGCATGTAAGATGGCCATCATTTCCTTCTCATAGGTATATTATCCCAGATTCTTCCCACTTATTTGTTGGCTTGTGAAGGCCAAGGGTCGACCTTCCTGCATTAAGACCGCCCCAATACCGGTATCCGAAGCATCACATTCAATGATAAAATATTTGGTGAAATCAGGTAGTGCTAAGACTGGAGTGGAACACATGGCATTTTTTAGAGCTGTAAATGCCTGTTGTGCATCATCATTCCAGAAGAATGAATTTTTCTTGAGAAGTTGAGTGAGGGGCTTCGCAATGCGACCATAATTGCGGACAAATTTTCAATAATAGCCTGTGAGACCCAAAAATCCTCTCAGGCTCTTCAAGGTCTTAGGTTGAGGCCAATCCTGCATTGCCTGGATAATTTTGGGGTCCACCTTGACACCTTCACGCCCCACAATGTGACCCAAATACTCAACTTCTTCCATGCCAAAAGAAAATTTGGACATCTTAACAAATAATTTATGCTTGTGGAGCAGTTGCAAGAGCAGATCTACATGCTGAAGATGTGCAGCCCAAGTGCAACTATAGATGAGGATGTCATCGAAGAAGACAAGGACAAATTTCCTGAGATATGGTTTGAGAAGGTGGTTCATAAGGCTCTGAAAAGTAGATGGGGCATTACAAAGACCAAATGGCATGACCAGGAACTCATAATGGCCTTCATGAGTTCTGAAAGCAGCCTTTGGAATGTTGACTTCCTTCATGCGAATTTGGTGGTAGCCTGAGCGAAGATCCAGCTTAGTGAAGAATTGAGCCCCATTGAGTTCATCCAGCAAATCATCAACAACTGGGATGGGAAATTTATCTTTGACTATCAACTATTGAGGGCCCTGAAGTCTGGACACATCTGCCATTCCCCATCTTTCTTGAGCACCACGACCACTGGTGATGAATAAGGACTAATGCTGGGACGAATGACACCTGCTTCCAAAAGTTCCTTGATTATTTTTTCTATTTCATTCTTTTGGGTGAACGGATATCTGTATGGGAACACATTTGGTGGTTGGGCCCCTGGAACCAAGGTGATGCTATGATCATGTTCCCCTCTCGAGGGTGGAAGCTCATGAGGCTTGTCAAAGACTAGCAGATGGTTATTTAAAATCTGTTGCATCTCAAGATGAATCGGCAGAGAATTGGGTTCGACGGCCTAGATGGCATTAAATTGAGCTATAACTCCATGATGGCCCTTTTTTAGCAATTTTTCCATCCTATGTGAGCTGATGATAGAGGGAGCTCCTGCCTGGAGTCCACGGAGGGTATGTGTGGAGTTGTTATGCTTAAAGCTCATATATAACTCCTGGAAATCCATTGTGATTGGCCCAAGAGTGCAAAGCCATTCAGCACCGAGGACAATGTCACACCCTCCCATGTGTATGGCAAACATGTGGGTCTTCAACTGATAATCCCCGATTTGAAGTTTGACATTTTCACAGCGGCCTTCACATTTCATTGTTCCCCCATCTGCAATTTGGACTTGGAAGTTAGAAATTGCTCGTACAAAACAATGCACTGCTTCCGCGACTTTTTGATGGATGAAATTATGTGTACTTCCACTATCAATCAAGACTACTACTGGGCGACGTTTAATGAAACCTCTGATTTTGAGAGTTTGAGGTGAAGAAATCCCTACCAAAGCATGCAACGAAATAACTGGTTCGTCAGGGACATTGTCCTTCTGGTTGTCCTCTTCTACCTCCTCCAGTTCCTTAAGTGGTGGGGCTTCCTCCGATGAGCTGTAATCAGTGGCATCAATTTGAAAAAATTTGGGCTCCTTGCATTTATGACCTGGGGAGTATTTTTCATCACAGTAGTAATATAATCCCTACTTTCTTCTTTCAGCCATTTCTGCAGGTGACACCTTTTGAACCTTAAGTGTTTGAGTCGTGCTGTGAGCCTGTGGGGGGCGACCCTTGGCAGTGAAATTTGGGTGAATGGACTGGGCTGCTAACACACGTTCCGTGTTATGAGCTACCTTGCAAGCCTCCGACCATGTGGGAGGGTGGTGTAGTCGGACGTGGGCTTGTATGGCCTCTTTAAGACTGCTGATAAAACATTCTGTGTATAACGCATCTAGGATATCCCTAGTGTGGAAAGCTAAGGCTTCAAAGGCTGTAACATATTCATCCACTGTGCCAGTCTGTCGAAGCTTAGTGAGACAACCCAAAAAAGCAGATTCCTGGTCAAAGCGCTCTGTAAGAGCTTTTTTGAAGGTGGCCCAAGTAAAAAAACTTCCATTGCAACATTGATGCCATTCCCACCATTGCCATCTTTCATTGTCCAAGTACATGATCCCCACCATAAGCTGAGTCTCATTATCTAATATGTTATTCAGATTGAAATACTGCTCCATTTGTGCTACCCATGCGGCCGGGTGAGAACCATCAAATTTATGCATATCCAGCTTGGGAGGTTGCGGACGGGATTGTTGGTGGGTGCCCCAGAGGTGAAGAGAGTGGCTAGACTCACCCTCACTGTGTCCATTGCCAATATACGCCTCTTCACGGGCTTCCTCCTTGCCCTTAGAGAGTGTGTCAGTTAGTTTTTCAAGCTGAGCTTGGATGGCTTGCAAGGATTGTTCAAGTTTGTCGATCTTCTCATTGGCCATAGCTTGAGCTCTAGTTGCTACCATGCACCAACCTGATGTACTTGAAATTTGGGACTACCCGAAATTTTTTCACTAACAATTGAATGGTACCACCTTGCTCAGCTCATCGTCCTGATTCTTATGGGCTAGATCACCAATAAGCGCCCCAGTATAGGAACCCCACACAACTACTCAGATATGGTGGATCTGAGAGATCTGAATGGCTGATCGGATAGCTCTAATCGGCGGACAGGTTGCTGCTACGGATTTGATGGATCTAATAGATCGGAAAGGCTGGTCTGCTAACTCGGAACTGTGGGACTGATGTTTGCTGCTCTTGTGAGATCTAATCTGGCATAGATTTATGCGTGATCCCAAGATAGAAAAGGGAACTATGGTCTCGAGGAGTGTCAGGTGCTACAGATCGCAATATACATAAGGGTCTGACAGTAGTACTCGACCCAATGTTTCAGGGCTCTAACTAAGGAGGATCAACCATACCCTTAGTCGTACAACCCGACTACCCTATCGTACGGGTGAGTAATCTCTCTGAGTGCTATTCTCGGTGTACTGTAGCAGCAAGACGGCCGACGGTTTATCTATGGCGAGGTTTCAAAGGAGCTAGGGGGCTTCCGATATACCCAGAGGGTACTTGGAAGACAGTCCGTGCACGGTTCTGTCTAATGCGCTACTACTCGAAGGGGTACCCACAGGGGTTACAAGGGAGTCCAACAAGCGTGACCACCTCTTGTATTTCCTGCGTGCATGCCTCCCCAAATCCGCAGGTTTATGCGCTCAACGACAGATCCCGTGGTTTAAAGACGCTGGAACACGTCTCTAGCCAAAAAAAAATTTGCTAAGAAATGGAGATCCCACCTACCCTGGAAAGTGCTCTGATACCACTTGTTATGCTCTTAACCTGCAAGACGATTACCAGAATACCAAATATGCGAAGAAATATACCCAGAACATAGAATAGTGAGAAACAAGAGCAAGTATTTTATTATTCAAAAAGCAATGTTCACTTGCCTCTTCGAGGGGGCAACCTCCAATAGAGCAGAGCTCGATTACGAAATAAGACACGATGCTCCTCGCAAGGGTCTCTATCCTTTATATATAACTCATACATGCAATACCATGGATCAATACCATGGTTCTTTTTAATACCATCTATCTAACACCATGGCCCATTTGCAACTAACTGTGGTCCCGTCATTAATTGCGGGTTAACCACTTACAATTATTAATATGGGCTTTATTGACTCTTTACTTAACTATAACTATGACTCAATCCTACTACATAAATATGGGGGTTAGGGTGGGACCCTAACAGATTGTACTGAGAGCTAGATAGCTTGTGAGCTAACTTTTTGTGTAATCCGGACATATTTCCACTTGTATGATAATACATAGATCGATGTTTTTAGCTAAGGCTTTCCCCAAAGTATTCTTCTGTGTTCATGTGTGATTGATTTCTCATTCTCTGTTATATGTGTTCTATTTGATCTTGCTCAAAATCTATTAAGCTTTAGCAAGTTTGTTTGTAGAAGTAGATCAAGTATTTTGCTTTAGTATATTGCATTATCAGGTGATCTACAGTGGGAAATTCTACACATTAGGAGTTTGTTGTAGTTCAATTCAGTTTGACTAATGCTCCAACTACATTTATATGCTTGATGAATAGTGTGTTGTGTCTATATTTGGATAATTTTGTTATTTTGTTCATTGATGACATATTGGTATATTCAAAAAATGAGGAAGAGCATGCCGAGCATTTAGAAACAATGTTGAGGTTGTTGAGAGAGCATCAGTTGTATGTTAAGCTCAACAAGTGCAATTTCTTTCAGACCGAGGTACATTACTTGGGACATGTTGTCTCCAAGGAGGGCATTACAGTAGATCTAGAAAAGATAAGGGCCATCATGGAGTGGGTAGCTCCCAGGGATGTAGATGAGGTGAGGTCCTTCGTGGGATTGGTAGGTTATTATAGGAGGTTCATCAGGAACTTCTCACATATCACTTATTATAATACATCATTGCAGAGAAAAGGTAAGAAGTTTGAATGGATAAAGGAGTGTGACGCTAGTTTTGGGTATCTTAAGTAGTTGATGACACATGCACCAGTGTTAAAGATTGCAGATCTGGACAAAGAGTTTGTAGTATGCACAATTGATTGCAAGAAAGGACTTGGTGGAGTCCTTATTTAGGATGGACAAGTGGTTTTCTATGAGTCGCGAAAAATGAATGGGCACAAGCAGAACTACGCCACACATGATTTTGAGTTGGCAGTGATCTTACATGCATTAAAGATGTGGAGACACTACCTTCTGGGTAGGAGATTTGTGTTGATAAGTGATCACAGTGGGTTACAGTATCTATTTGATCAATCAAATCTGAATGGAAGGCAGGCTCGGTGGTTGGCTACAATCAGTGTGTTCGATTTTGACATCAGATATATCAAAGGTAAAGAGAATAGGATGGTAGGTGCTCTTAGCAGGCGAGTATAGATCAATCACTTAACAGCTATGAGATCTTATGGGACAAACTTATAGGATATGATCTTGTAGGCAGGTTAGCAAGATGTCAAGTATATGGAGATTATGCACAAGTTGCAGCAGAGCACAAGTACATGTGGTAGTATAGGTACATGTAAATGTAGTAGTACAAGTATAGGTACATGTAGTGGTATGGGTACAGGTACAGGTGTAGGTGCACAGGATTTGGACTATGGCCTTACAGGAGATGGATTGGTTCGATTTAAAGACAAGATATATGTGCCATATAACAGTGAGCTCAAGAAGGTGATCTTGAGGAAGTTTCACGAGAACCATTTTCGAGTCACCTAGGCTATCATAAGACATTGACCATAGTGAATATTTTTTATTATTGGCCGAATTTGAAGAAGGATGTAATAGAGTTTGTGGCTAGGTGTTTTTATTGACAGTAAGTGAAGGCAGAGTGTAAACATCCAGGTGGACTGCTACATCTGATTGAGATTCTAGAATGGAAATGGGAAGTCATTTCCATGGACTTCATCATAGGTTTGTCGAGGAAAGTGAGACAACATGATTCCGTCATGGTTATTGTGGACAGGTTGACAAAGGTTGCACACTTCATTCCAGTAAAGTCTACATTCTTAGCTAGATATGTAGTACATGTATTCATTAGAGATGTGGTCAGATTGTATGGTGTTCCAAAGAGGGTCTTGTCAGACAAGGATGAAAAGTTCACTTCCAAGTTTTGGAAGGAGTTGTTTGTAGGTTTGGGCACAAACTTGGCCTTCAGTACAACTTATTATCCATAAAAATATGGATAGACAGAGAGGGTCAACAGGATATTGGGGGACATGTTGAGGATGTATGTAATGCATCGACAATGAAAGTGGGAAGAATATCTTCCACTGGTAGATTTTTCTTACAACAATGGGTATCAAGAATATTTAAAGATGAGTCCGTTTGAGGCATTGTATGGGTGGAGTTGTAATACTCCTATCAGTTGGAGTGATCTAGTTAACAAGGTGTTGATTGGACCGAACATGTTGGAGGAAATGGAACAAGAAATTTAGGTAATAAAGAAGATTATAAAGGCAACATAAGATAGGCAGAAGAGTTATGCAGATCAGAACAGGTTATTCAAGGAGTTCTAGGTTGGGGAACAAGTGTACTTGCACATCAAATTGAAGAAGAGCTCCTTACGGATTGGATCATGTGCCAAGATGGCACCATTGTTTTGTGGACCCTTTAGTATTTTTGAGAGGATTGAGCTAGTAGCCTATCGACAGGAACTACCCCCGACAATGAAAGCCCGTGATGTTTTCCATGTGTCATTGCTTAAGAAGTATGTTAAAGATGCTGATCATGTGATTGACTATTCTATATTGCAGGTGGAACCAGATGGAGAAATCCAGTCGAAGCCTCAATGTATATTGTAGAAAAAGGTTCTCATGCTCCAAAACCGAGAAATTGAGAAAGTTAAGGTACAATGGAAGCACTTTGGGTCCGATGAAGCTACACAGGGGATGGCGAACCAGATGCGAACTATGTATCCTTCTTTATTTGTTAGTTGAAGCAACACAATTTTGGTATGGTGTTTTGGTATATGTTTTGGTACATGTTTTGTTGATGTTTGCTATATGTACATATGTATATGGATGTAAATACCACCATGAGATACGTTATAAAGCTCCATTAAGCGGTATGGGTGTCATGTCATCATGATGTTATGTTTGTTATGTTTTCATGTTGGTTTTTTCCTCAGCATGGTGATCATTGTAAATACTGCATCGAGCTAAGTTATAAAGCACCATCGACAATATGTTTTGCTTACAATAGTTTTGTGGTTATAGGTGTTGTTGAACACTGAGGATGGTGTTCCCCAAGGGGGAGGGTTCTGTAACAGCCCTAGTGAAAATTCCATGTAATAAAATAAAGGCAAAATAATAACCAGGGATGATGGGACACTTATTCCAAGCTGAATGTTGGGAAAGACATACTAGTGTGGGTGTTCATTTGGTTACTAATGGCTAAATAAATTGGAAAAGGCAATGGCTAAGGCTTTGGAAAGGAAAAATGGCATTTTTTGCACATTTATTTATGAAAATAATGGAAATTAGGAGAAAAGGGAGGTGAAAGCTCACAGGTTGCATGTGAGGAGGAAAATGAAGGAAATAATGGAAAATGAAGAAAATAGATGCCTCATTCATAAAAAGGCTTCTGAAGATTAGTACACAGACTTTTGTCAGTTCAGTTTTGGTGCTCTCTCATACTCTTGGACACTTAGAGTTTTCTTGGAGCACTCTTGGAGAGTGTGGCATACTTGGATTTTTGGATCAAGAAGGAAAATGAAGAGTAGGAAAGCACAATAGGACATCAGGATCAACAACCATAATGGATTTGGCTTGCAGGTATCGAGTTGTGTGTATGTTATCCTCATTAGTTTTGGCATGCATGGCATATGCATGTGATTATTGGTCATGATCTGTCACTGACATGGAGGATTGTTTGGATTGACAGTGGATTACCTAGCCTTGCGATTTCTTGTATAGCCATGGAGATTGCGGGTTTATTTTCTTGTTTTGTTCTGGTTGGATCTCATGTTTCCTTTAGCTTGGGTTGAGTTATTAGTTCCTGGAAATCCTGGTTGGACAAACACTCTGGAAGCCTTGTAACAACTTGGGTTGAGTTACTAGTCCTGAAAGCCTTGGTTGGAAAAACGCTCTGGAAGCCCTTGGTGGGTTGAGTTACTAGTCCTGGAATCCTTGGTTGGAAAAACGTTCTAGAACCTCGATGACAGTTGTGGGTTGAGTTACTAGTCTTGGAAGCCTTGATTGGAACAAAGGCTCTAGAGCCCTCGAAGCTTGGATAGAGACCAATCTGATGATGGTTTTGTGATGTCCGGCCGTGAGGTGGAATCACTGTTGATGGGTTGAGGTGGATGGCCTCTAGAAGCCATGGATGGTTTTGGATTGATGTGTTCTATGAGATCCCACATTCATGCTTGGAATATGGCACGAGGGTGAATGGTTGAAGAGAGATTCGGCTGAACCATTCTATGGTCGCGTGGAGCGTGGAAGTCCCATCTCAAGTTTGGATTTTCCATCATCAATATGAGGTTATTTCTTCGTGTATTTCTATGAGTATTATACTGGTTTATGTGTGGATTACATGGATGTGATTTCCTTGGTATTTTTGTTGCACTTATGCTAGTTATGTATATGATTTATGATAGTAGCTATGTATGGCTATCGTCATGCTTTTACTTGTAAATGAATGAACAATGTATCTATGACCTAATGGATGAAATTACAGTTAATGTGTTGAGGCATCAATGCCTCTTAGCAATTATCAGCTAAGTATTAGACCCCTATGCTTAGATATGTTATTTACACCTATAGATTACATATTCGCAATATGTTTAATGAAATTACTATCATGGCTAGTATGGGTCCAATCAAGGTCTTGTTCAAGAAATTGTATTTGTACTGTCATTTCCCTGTTATCTTACTATTATGAAGGTGTCATTCAATTATGGGAAGTGACCTGGGCTCTGGGCCTGAAAAAAGTGGCTCAAATCCCAGGGATGCTGGCACAACACTGAGAAAAATAGTCCATGGATGCTGGCATGCCTTGTCATGAGAGCGTCCAGAGCCTCTTGGATGCTGGAATGCCTATAACATGGGAGCGTCCAGGGGTCAAGTGGTCCAAAATCTCAATGGGACCCAGGGGCTAGTTGGCAGAAAGGTTGGGATGGTTCCTAAGGGTTCTAATGCTGATGTTGAAGGTTTGTATGGTGTGTTTCCATCGGTTCCACTTCCTTAATGTAACTTAGGAGGTTGAATCATATCATAGTGGCCTCTCGTCACATGTTTACCCTAGTTGGGCGGTTACTTGGGTAGATGTTGGAGGAGGGTGTTACAACGAGACCCTCTAATTAATCTAGCTCACCTTCTCTAGACTTCCTAATAGTAGGCCAAGGACATTGGCCATGACTAGGACTAAAAGTTCTTCAATCCCATGTATAAAGTGTCATTTACTTCCTATACATAACATGAAAGGTATGACACAACAATACATTAAAGATTGATTATGGAGTGCAAGAGCATTATACATCCATATCAACCTTATCTACTACTTCACATTATAAATAGACATCATATAAACCATATTCACACTAAGCAGACAAGCACATAAACACAACACATTTCAACAATTATTTTTTATTTCTCAATAGCATGGTTTACATTATAGAGAAGGAGTCCACAAGGGTACTTATCTAATCAATATAACATATTCTCTACCATAGACGAAGGGTGAGCCATGTTCCACCCGACCATAGGCTCAACTACAATGAAATATTTCTTTTAGTTGTTTACCCTTGAGCTAGAACAAGAAGCCATATAAAGGGAAGTTCTACGTAGTAATACAAGGTGGATTCATGAATGCCACTATCCTTCATCAAGTTCTCTCATCGGTTCCCTTAATATTACACCAAACACATAGTTTTTCCTAGTTACCATGGGTGGTTTCTCAACTGCTCTACACAACAAACACCCTATGGAAACATCTCCCAAGTTACTGGCGGTGTAAGGATGAAGGCCACTCTCCTTCATCCACTCAAAGGTTAGTATGGAGTCATTTAGCCTATAAATACAGAGCCTAATCTCATTCCCAATGTGATTATAATGGAACTTGTATATCACATGGAGAGCCCTTCACTCAACCAAGAGTTCCTCTTAACCTCTCTTGAATGCTTAGGTGCATTGACTTCAACAATTTTCTTAGCAGGTGGCCATTATAGGCCGGCACAACATGAAATGAGTCCTTCTCTTAGTTAAGAGCCCCTTGACGCTTCCTTTCAATGTCTTCATGCATAACATAAACAAGCCTCTTCAATCCATTCAACCCTTTAGTTTTGGCTAAGACTCAACCCTTAACCTTGCTTGGTGAAATCAAATGAACCCAATCATCCTTGGGGTTACCTTCTCCTTCACACGAGATCCCTCCTCTTGTCTCTCATTTTTATTCTATACTTCGTGCCACTATCTTCTCTATCTTTCCTTGTCCTTCATGGGTCATCTTCCTCGGGTTTCTTCCGTTGACGACTTCTTGTTAGGTTTTTCCATACCAGTCAGCTGTATGCTGCCTATACCCTTGAGCATTATGGTACTATTACCCATTCCTCTCATAACTACTGGCAATTATTGGTGTACCTTCCCATTAGGTATTTTCTTGGGGAAATGTTAAAAATCTTGATCTTTATATACATTTGGTTCAACCAACAATCCATTGGAAAATATTAATCCTCAAATTTCCCTTTTGTTGGCTTCTCTCCTCCTCATGACTTCACATGGTTTGTATCGTATCAAGGCTTCACTACTTTATCAACTGAAATTACAATTATTTAAGGTCTTTTGTACATTTACATTTACATGCCCATACAGGGATTAATAACATAATTAATTACAATTATAAAGTTCATGGGGTTAAATTCTAGGGATATAAAATTGCAATATGTGGAATATAAATGTTATTTTTAGGTTTTGTTTTTAAATTTTTAGGTTTTTTGTGATTTTTAAAATTTGCTTTAAAAATTTGTTTTTTAATCATTTTAAATTTTAATTTTTTAAATGTACATTAGGTTTTTTTTGTAAATTACAAATTAATAATTTTTATTTATTTACTTATTTTATTTTTATAACTTGCATTTTTTAAATATTTAATTTCATTTTTCTTTAAAGAAATTAAAATTTTTGGTTTTTATTAAACAATTTGTGTTATGTTTCCTTTTTATTAAAACTTGTGTTTTTTATGATGTTGTTTACACTAGCAATGATTTTATAGACCATTGTTATAAAAATGTTGCAACTTCAATGCCCCATTAAAAGGCGGTTCAAGTCGTCTTAGGCTAATATTTTTAATGAGCTATAATTTTTAACCTTAAAAAATAAATGGTTCTTGATAGAACCACTATTTGATTTGGGTGTTGATTTTTAAGGTTTCTTTTTATGGTCATGATATTTGGACTTTAATTCCATGGTTGAAAAATGTTGGAGTATTAACCCTAAAAAAAGGATGATGCTGCATCAACACTTTTGCATTTAGGGCTATTTTTTCATGTTTTTGTAGTCATGATATTTTCTTTTTTAATGCCATGTTTGAAAAATATTTGAATTTTAACACCCCCATAAAAGGGTGATGCTGCATCACCAATTTTCAAAACTAGCATAAAAATTAGCACTAAATGTGACCTTTAAAAAAAAATAACTTGGTGAAGTTTTGGTTAGTTGATAACTTTGTTCCTTACGAGTGACCAAGTCTGTGGTCTAACCCTCATGGCATCGTGCAACTTCAGAGTAAAAATGACATGTACTTTCCAACCCAAGCCATAGTTAGAGTGCTAGCACATGGAATTAGGGATGTTTTTCCACCCTCCAAGACAATTATATAATCCTTCTTATAGCCCCATCTGCCATATATAAGTCATCTAAAAAGTATAATCCCTACGTTTGCAACCACTGTTTTGTTTCATTAGTTATTTTATATAACATATTAAAATAAAATTTTATATTCATAGAATAACTATACTCCTGATTCAAATCATATTTCCTTAGAAAATTTGCATCCATGTGCCTCCATAGTCCTTATGACACTCATGCAACTATTATAAATATGCGAATTATAAATTATCTAATAATCATTTTAATTTATCCATGACATATTATCTAACAACATAATAACATCATTAATCACAAACATAATCATCATCAACATTTATCCTAATCATTAATATCATGAATATCAAATGTCGTCATCACATAGTAGCAATAACCACACCATCAATAATTGAGGTCCTCAAACAATAATGGATCTATCATAATGTCAGTTACAAAGGTAAAAATATAGGGTGCTACCTATAAATGTAAAGTGTGACTCTCTTTCCAATTGGCATGTGGCTCCACAATATCTTTGAATCAACCACTATATACATTTTGGCTCTTTTGCTTATTTAGAAGTGAATTTGTCCTAGAATTACATTGTTTCATACTATCTTCCCTTATACAATTCAAGCAAAATAAATGATACACCTTTCTAACTTATTTAGTCATTAAATTAACATATGGAGGATTGAACCAATTCTTTCATGCTTCATGTTGAGCCATTAATACATCAGGCTTGTATGAGATTTCACATTTACAATGCACAACTGCCCTATCAGGAGTGAACACTTTGGTCGCGACATTATATTTAAAGTGGCAGAAATAGTCTTTCGAGCTAACACTATCCAATTTGATATAGTTCTTGAAAGTATGTACAATGCATTCAACTTGGATTGAAAAGAATTAATTCTGGCACATAAAGTGATGACTCTATTAAAGGTTTTAGTGGTGTTCCTACTCAGTTCATACCCCATTCTCATCATCCAATGAAATTTCAAAACATTTCCCCTTCACAATCATGTCACACTGAGCTCTTTCTTTTTCTCACAACAATAACCATTTTAAAGAACTTGACCTCATTATCGTGACAATTGTGACTAGACTTGATATTTGACTATATTTTTTCAAATTATACTAGCTACCATCGCACAAATTAGTGCTTAATACATCTCCTCTCCATTAACTTTGATGTTATTGAACATTTTCTTATGTTCTTTTGTATCCAGGCCATTGACAATTGAAGGTTATCTTCCCCATTGAACTAAGGCTATTTTATAGGGTGGTTATTGAAAGTATAAATATCAATAGTGGCTTATTTGTTGGCCCCGTTTTGCATGCCTTCACACATTTGGACAGCAACATCTATATCACTCTCACAACTTTAATACAAAGACAAGGATGACATTTACACACTTACGATCACATCTTACTACTTTTGATTTGAAAATGACACATCACAAACTCATCTAATACTTCATCATTGGAATTCATATAAGGAAAATACATGAACAACAATAATATATTATGGATGCCATCTTACTCACAAGACTTTGGATTGATGGTGAATGGGTCAATTCTTAAGGCACTCCTTGCGATATGTTATTGGTTCAAATCCCCTGTGGGACAATTGAAAAATAAGTTTTTTTATGGATTCTATCCTTCTCATAACTCCTTTGTTGTCAACACCCATATCCTCTATGGTGCCCTTTCCTCTTGCATTTTTCACCACCGAAATATCAGTCCTTATACATCTATATTGATTCCCCCTTTTTTTTTGTTTTTAATTCAAAAATTGAAGAATTGAATTACCATACATGCATGAACTTCCCTTATCTACACACTATTCTTCTAATCCTTGGATACTTTGATACCAAATTTTGGGTTTGATAGCCTACAACAAGAAAATGCAAACAATACAAAGCAAGGGATACAGGAATCAAGAAACTTATGAAAGGGAAATTATATTATAAAATTATTCTCGTGTGTAGTTCTATTGTACAAATGCTCACCGTATATAACAATAGGAAACCATAATAGTTATGACATAATTATATGATTTGTTCAAACTATATATGCATTACATTCTCCACAATAATCTCCCCATGAATTTTTCAATTGATCTCCATATCCCTAACATCTCTCATTTCTCCTCATCTCTCATTCTTTTGTAGACTTCTATGGTTATTTGACTTCAACACAATTTCATCACATAATTTAGATGTTAATTATGATTCAGAAATAGAAGTTATTCCTTAATAAAAAGGTTTAACCATGTAAAAGCACTAGTGTTATGATCTTTGAACTGGTGGAGTAAGATCTTACTTAAGGTATTTATTATGTGTGGAGCACCTTATTTTCCCAAACATCTCTCGCCCATCAACACCCCCCCCACCCCCCAAAAAAAAAATTCTTGTTTAGTGATTTCCTTTTCCATTCATTATTCCTCTCATATTCTTATTTTTTCCCTCTCCCTTACTTTTTAATCAATCACTCCATTATTCTTGTCTAGAAATTTTCTCATTTATGCTTACTAGAAATTTCTTTTCCATTCCCCTTTTCTACTTTTTTTCATCTGATATTCAATATCATCTTCTCTCTTATTCTTGTTTTGTAAAGTTCCTCATCCTTTCTTATTTAGCAATTTCCTCTCCATTCGTGTTAGAAAATTTATCTTCCATTTATTTTTCCTCTCCCATTAGTTTTTAGCAATTTTTCTTTCGTTTAATTCTCTCTTCCATTCTTGTTTCTACTTTCATTGAATTGAAGCATCTCTCCATGAAGTTAGAATTGCTTACATTTCTCTCATTCATGCTTTAGTGCACTCTCTTCAATGGGTAACTACTTTAGTGTGCTCTCCTCCCTACCATACTCACTTTCTTATTGATTTCCTCTTTCTCCCTTAGCATGATCTCCTCCATATCTCTCCCTTTTCTCACCCCTTAGTGTTTTCTCCATCCTAGTGTGATCTCTCCTAAGAACGATCCTTTGGCGCAATGATTTTGTTGGAGAGATAAAACATAAATCAATGAACATTTGAATTGAATTTAGATTGGGTTGATTAGAAGACATAGGAAGAGATGGATGTGATTTTGTATTCAAATTTTATGTATTAAAATTAAATAAAATTATAGAATTTGAACTATTCTCTTCATTCTTTTATGAAAATTATGCCACATATGGTGGCTACCATTTTCTATATGATTTTCCTTTGTGTCTCTAGTGAAATTTTGGTATATATTAAAACAAGGATCGTCAATTGTCATCTTTGAGCTATATTTTACAATGATGTTATTTTCTTTGTTATTTTTCAAATTCAATATCTTCACTTGTTGCTTTATATTTTTAATCATAATTGCTAAGTATGCTACTAAATTTCATCATATGAATTTTAATTTAATGAATAGAATTGAATATATATTCGATTATAAGTTTGATTATTATGAGTCCTTTGTGCTAGAACTTGGAATTTATTAGTCTTATACAAACTTGAGTTTAAAAATGTGCAATTTAAACTTTGATAATTCATCAACATGAAAGAATATTGTTATAAGTATTCTCTTTTTTATTTTATTTAATGTGAAATCTCAATTTTTAGGTGTGCTTCTTGATTAATTTTCTACTTTTTTCTTTCATTTGCAAATATATTATCCATGTTGCACCTTATTAATAAAACAAAATAATATCAATTTCTCCATCCTTGCTTTCTAATGTAAAATCATAGGTGTCTAAGTAGGGATCAATGTAGAGCTCTTGGTATAACACACTAAGAGCATGGATCTACCATGAATAAGACACTCTTGGTATAACATAACTTTACCAAAATCATAACTAGACTGCATGAACGAGCAATTCAGATTGCTACATGAAATTTGGTGCTTTTAAAGCCGCAGATGGAAATGTGGTGACAAGTTCAATTAGTTTTCAATTTTGGGGAATTTTACTTGTATGTGGAGGGAACTGATCTAGAGGGTTGGGGCTATCCATTTATTATAAATTTCACCGTTGTAATAAAGTTAAAGGCTAGAGATCCATTCCATATAAGGTTTGCATCCCTTATATCTTGTGTATGATTGAAGTTTCATGGTTTCATACTACACAGTTATTTTGAAGAAGTGTTGCCCAGATCATGACAATGTGAAAGCTTAAGTTATATGTTGAAGAATTTATGATATTATGCTAAATACTTAGATATAATCTATTAACTACTAACATATTGTGAGGCATAGTTTGGTTGGATTAACATTATGATACTCTTGGTAGTTGTGAAACATGTTCATGTCGCAAGTTCAAGGTGTCAAATAATGCCAAAAGTGAATGGACCTAACCGATTCAGATTCCTGATGACCTTTGCACATCATATTCCTGGCGATGTTGTCCTCGGGCATATCGTAGGTTTGATCACTGGAGCCCATGAGACTTAATGAAGAAGGCTATCAAACATTTGCTCAGATGCTACCTAGCCCAGACTTCAATGAATACTACACGTTCCATCAAATGAAGTATAGTTTTGGCATTCTAAGTTATTCTATCTCTTTGATCTCTATTAGATCTCTAAGCCAACAACAAGTAGGACCATCTAACATATGTTCCATTTCGTTTGGGGTCATGACAATATCACATTAAAATAATAATGATTCATATTCATACCATGATATTTCAAAACATATAATTAATAAACATATCATTAAAAATAAAAAAATTTCTAAATATAGAAATGTGAAATATATATTTAATATAAATAGTAGTTATAAATTAAGATCCATCTAATCATATAAATTAAAATAATTATTCATATCCCTAACCAATATATTTCAATGCTTCATATTTAAATTTGATTAATAAGCATATGAAAATTTAATATTTACAATAAACTTTGTTTCTAAGTTATTGAGGTAAGAGATACATTCTATAGCCTCATATGAGGGAGATGTATAATTCCTTCTTGCTAACCTGGATTTGACACATATCCCTTTCAAAATAAAAATAAAATATCCTCCCAATAAGGTTATAACAAAAAACCAAAATGAATGTACATGTTTGGCTAGTTTTAATTGAAAACATTATAAAACATCAATAATCGGTTCACTCTTCTTCTTTAGTTGATACCTAAAAACATGTGGTAAAAATATTTTACCCTCACTCTTAGCCATGAATAAAATATTTGGATATATATGTAAAATAATATAATTTTGTATCAAATTTGAAAAAACATAAAGTAATCATAATAAATAAAATCTTATATTTTATTCTTTTTAAAATCTATATTAACTAATTATTTCAATATCAACTTCAATTAAAATATTCATCAATACTAACACTTTTTAAAATCTATATTACCTAAGGTGTTTCAATATTAATTTCAATTAAAATATTTCATTTCAATGCTTAAAAAAAGTAGTTGAAAGAGAAAAAAAATACATTAATTTCTAATAAGATTAATAAAATAGAGTTGCATAATCCATTCAATTCTTAATATAAAATTAATACATGACATTTAAGTAATAATAATTACAATAGTAATAATGGTGTAGATTATGAATACAATATTTCAATATGCAAGATTAAGTAATATTAATTTGTGTGTGTGTATTAAAAGGAATGACTAAGTGTATTTACATTAATAAAAGTTAGCGTTGGGGCTAGAACCCTTAAATAAGTTTTTTGATACAAAACTTTTGATTTCATCAAACCATTCAAAATGCTTACTTACACTAGGGCTGTAAAGCCATTTGATGTTGAAAATATGACCACTGTAAACTGTACAGAGTGACTCGAGAATATAGAAAAATTTACATAATATCATGATGGAACAGGGAATTGAGTAAGATCAAGCATCACCCAGCAAAAAACCACCCAACTATTCAATCCACGAACCTTAACAATGATCTTCAATAATAGCATCAAACCCCCTTGAGCAATAGGTTCTCTTCCTTTCCGCAATAGAACCTCCCAAGTCTTGCCGCACATTGACATTCCTAGAAACCTCCAATGTAGACACTCAAGCACAAAGGAAATGGACTTCCTTTCATAAGATTTCAAGAGAATTCTCCATATCTGTATGATGTCTTAACAATTTTGCCTCTAGAAAGAGTTGAAAGGAGCACATCTGTCTCTCTACCATATCATGCAATTTTTGTGTAGAAACCAACAACACTTGGATTGCATCCAAAAGCATATCGGACACCATGCTGACATTAACGTTCTCCTAAGAAGCCAAATTATCTACCATCCTAAAATAAGGACCCACCAACCAACTATTTAGCACTCTTTTGACAACTCTTCCCACTTCAAGACATATGACTAGGGCCATTTGAATAAACTGAGAAGCTAAGAGGTTTAGTATATATATCCAAAACTGAGACTTTTCGACAAGCCAATCTGCAACAAAAATATCAGATCCATATCCAAAACCTCATCAGGATAGAGAATCAACATTAGAGGGATATCATAGGACGACCAAATTCACTCCATTTCCCTGCACAATAAACTAAACATCGCGGTTGATGATATCCACAATAGATCCCATTGAGAGCAACATAAATAGATAAGATTCTTAGTGAGGAAGACAGTTAATATAATCTGCCACTCGTAAATTGCATTAAGACACTAGGGATGAGACTTGCAGACTCGTTGCCAGAAAAGGAAGGGCAGTAAGATCTTGAGGCCATTGCACTTATGGAGATGAGCCAAGAAAAGGAGAATGTTGAAGAGGGCCGACCACATCCCATATTAACAAAAATGACTGATGTCTAAATTAGTTAGGCAATGATTACTCATAGGGATTCCAAACATGCTTAAAGAGTGGAGAGAAATGAAAAGATCCACTCCCCCTTTGACCTGATTGAATATTAGAAGACCAAACATGGATAAGGGATTGGGAAGTTTTTAAGCCTGTGGTCCAATTCTATTCTGCCTTGGTCCAAAGTGGCACCTTTTTTAGCCAACACATCGACAACCGAATTCAAGTGCTTATGCATGTGGAAGAAGTCCAATTGTTCAAATTGGGAGGTGGAGGTGAGGATCCTTTGATTTAAGGGAGAGTACTCAATACAAATCACCTTCTTAGCCTTGGACAATTGACACATGATTAGCATAGAATCTCCAAAAACTAATCATCAAGAAAATTTCTGATCAAAAGCTATTTCCAAACATTTCAATAGAGCTAGATACTCCACTTGATTATTGGTAGCTAGGCCAAGTCCCCAAGAGAATTGAGAAACAAATTTTCCATTGGGGCTAAATAAAACCCCTTTTCGCTACTACCTCCCCCTCAAAAATATATTAATAACATAAAAAAAACATTTTAATATGGACAACCTTGTTCATAAATAAAATATTTCAATGCCAACATAGAGTAAAATATTTCCATGTCACATATATGGTTTTAAAAAAGAGTGGGCGTGCGCGCACACACAGACACAGACACACACACACACACACACACACAACACAAAACAAAACAAAACAAAAAAAAACTCCTATTTTACATTTTGGTCATTTTTCAAGTATTATTAGAATTGCAAGCTTAAAACATGTAGTTTACACCATCTAAATATCCAAAGAAGTTTTCAAGGCATTGATCCATTTATGTATTGGAAAATACAATTGAAACAAAGAATTTACACACACACACACACACACATATATATAACAAAGGTGTATCAAACATTAAAAAAGATAAAATGCCTTGTGTTCCATTTATGTATTAAAAAATGTAATTTAAACAAATAACTAATATATACATGTTTATATATATAATATTTAAAAATTAGATTAGATAATACAATATGTCAAAAAAATGCAACATAAGATAAATCTATTTTAGTTTATGGTAATAATTTTTTTTCCCTTATCTCTTTTATATATAAAAAAATCGTACTCAAGTTAGTTATATATATATATATATATATATAAAGTTGAATAGCGTTACAATTAAAATAATAAAATATTATATATCTTTTTAAAACTAATCCCTTACCATTTTATTTTTTCTCTGTAAATGCTAATTCTATTAAGAAAGATAAAAATATGTACAAAGAGGTTAGAACCTTTGAGGAGGCCGCGGCCATTCCTCTACCAAAAACTCATGGACCTTACAGTTCAGGCTTGATACCAGATTTACAAAACATACTGCAAAAATTATAGTTCGGGCACTGACATACTTAAAGAGATTACCCTGACTGAGTTCATCATGCCCTGTAATGACCACAAAAATTAAGACACAGCTAACAAAACCATATCTGAAACAGAAAACCGAGACTGGAATGACAATGGCCCCTCTCCGTAGCCAGAGTGTGGACCAGACAAAGACATCTATCCTCAGAATTAACGACACATACCCAAAATTACTTAGACCCCCCGGCAGAGAGTAAACCATTCTAATCTGCATGCTTGGATGAGTCTGGCATTTCCGCTTCCGCTTGACTGGTAGAAGCAACCCAGGTCACAAATCCACCTTCATCATAAACAGGTTCACCACCATCAGGAGTGGTCACCAAATTTAAAACACTGCCTGCCCACTGAGTCGGGCCACAAGGCACAATATCATCTTGAGCCAGATCCACAGGATGATGTGGCACCCCCGCGTCATGGCCACCTTCATGCTGGTTATCTGCCTGGAACACCAGCCCAGTCAGGTCCCCAAGCAGCACGCTATCTCCCTGAGACTGAGAGGGGGTAGTATTAGCCGAGCTCACCTGATTACTATCTTCCTCCGCGAGAACAATAGTGAGGCTTGCAGTCAAAATGGGCCTATTAAGCCGGCTTTGGAAGGTGAATCTGGTAGTCTGGAAAGAGCTATTCGGAATGGGCCTGGCTTGTTCCGGAGGCGGAGAAGAAGGAGACGCAGAGGCAATAGGAATGACATTTTGAGGAACAGGGCGAGACGGATGGCCTCTATCCCCTGTGTGACTTCCTCTGCGAGGAACACCGCGTCGTCGAGGCATTCTCCAGAGCACAAATTGACCAGTAGATAGAATGAAACAGAGAAAATCAATTACCTGAGGAACGCAAGCCGCTACAATGAGTTTGCCAATCCACGCCAAAAGCCAGATGCGACAAACAAGACCGAGGTTCTGAGACCTCTCGGCCGCACAATGAATAACTCCAGGGACTGAACCAGGTATGAAGAACCGATCCATAGCAATATAGCAAATTCTCTGCCGAGCATACATGCCTGCATTAACTCCGGCCTGCTGAACCCACAATCGAGACTGCCTCGCAATGAATTCACATACCTTTAAACGCTGCTGCCCACCTGCTACGCGTCCTCGACAGACATTCCATCTGCCATCTGCGCTGCCAACTGCCTTTGAAGTGCGGCCTATAATTAAATTGAATTGATACCACCCGCATCCAGGTAACTAATCCCTTACCATTAACATAAAAATATATTTAAAAAAAAAAAAATCATTAATAGCATTTCTAAAATATATTAATTTTGTAAAAATAAAAATATTAATAATATTTTCATTGTATATTAATAGTTTTTGAAAAAACAATTTAATTAAATAAAAAAATTGTAAGTTTCATTCCGATGGAAGTAATGTGAGTTTTAAGAAAATCCAGAGATCCAAAGTTTAAACCCGTTGTAGTAAATAGCTCATTCTCAAATTAAGAAGGGAAAAAAATGCTTTTATAAAATAATAGTATAAAATATTATAGTATTTGAGTTTAAAATCATGTAATTTTTTATAAAATAAAAATAAAAATAATTTAATAAAAATATTATTATAAAAGTATTATAAAAATAAAATAAAATTATATTTTTATAAAATATTATGAAAAAATTTCAGGAAAAGAAAAAAAAGAGATGTTATTTAAAAAAAAGATCGAGGTGAGATAAAAATATTTACGCCAGATTAAAACTAAATATTGTTTTGACCAACTACACTTTTACTTAAAACGATAACATGAAACGACACTTTTGAGAAAAGTTGAAAAGTGTCGTAAAGTTGCAATTTGAAAATAGCAAATATAACATTTTTGACTAAAAGTTGAGGTGCCACAATGATCGTCACACAATTCGAGTCAGGTGCAGACTAAATATCAAGCTGACCAACTACCTTGGTATAAGAAAATATAGGATTACCTTTGAAGAGGGTTGAGGTGTTACAAAAAATTGTTACCAGATTTAAACCAAATGAAGACTAAATACCAGGCTTACCAACCATTCCAATATCAAAATATAAAATATTAAAAAAATAAGATATTCAAAATATATGCACTTATTTGGCAAGTGATAAAATGTCAGATTGTGAATGTCACCAGTAAACTATAATTCAGACCCGAAACATTATTGATGTCATGTGTCACAGCAGCGTAATTAATCTGCACCACGCAGAAGGACCGCCTTAAATTCTGTCATTGTCCCCAAAGTTTCTACTGTTCTCTGTGTCGTGTCAAAGTCTGGACGGCATTCATTGTAAGATCCAGCGCCATCTCTAAGCATTGACGGGTGGATACGGGAATCCATATCATCGATACCAATGACCAACATAAAGAAAACTTCGCAAGGAAGCTGACTGACGGACTGGAAACTTCTTTGCTCAATGCTCACCCTTCAATGGCGATATTGATATTTGATTGTATTATGCGACTGTTAACCTTTCGAGGAACGCTCAGATAACTGGTGTCGGCTTGCACTTTTTTTTTCAGGGAAATAAATTTAATGAAATTATTGTTTTTATTATAAAAATGATTTTAACAACTTCCAATAGTTCTAAAAATATAATTAGAATATATTTTAAGTACATTACATATGCTAACAAAGCTTTTAAAATACAGCCTTTTTCCCTCCCTACAATTCTGGTCGGTCATTCCTCAGGACTGAGACAATACCGTCAATCTTTAATTTACATCTGCCCTTCCGAGAGGGAAAATTTTACAATAAAAACAAAAAACGAGTATAAGCATGGAAAAGGAGATGATTAACCTGCATTCGCACAACTATTATGTCCTCTAACAAATTCGTGCTCGAAGGAAGGATCCTGCATCATGGAACGTATGACACTCTGCATACGATGGCTATATCGTTGAACTAAAGTCATTTGTTCATCCATGAAATTAGTTATTCCGCGGTTTGATCTGAGATTCTTGATTGCCTCCCTCCTACGATCTAGATCCGCCATTCTGCAAAAAATGAAAACGGATCACGGTGAAACCCTAAAGTTTGCCTTATTTTTTAGACCTTTCAGTACCATAGGTATTTGAATGAAATGAAGTGCAACAAAGACATACTGTAAGGCTAGAGCGTGGCGAGGCCGTTCCTGTAGGATGTCACGTCGCAGAGGAAATTCATTTAGGGTCATCGTGGCTAACCTGTGATGTGAAACAGTCAAATATTTTAATCTAAAAGAAATTGTACAAAACACGGAGTGAGCTAAACGATTTTGTGCATTATTCATGTGAAAATTATACATCTATTGAAATTAGAGTGACCTTTGATCAAGATTTTCTTCTGTTGAAATCACATTGGACACCATAGAAGAATCACGTGTAGGGGTTGTCTTCAGCCTCATCACCTCGTTCCGGTGGTGATGATGATGCCGGAGACGACTGGAAGATTGTATCTGCAGGATACGGAAAGCAAGGTTTTAAGTTCCAGACAAGTTCATAATTTAATAATTTACAGAACTTTAAAAATTTACAGAGGATAAAAAGAAGAAGGATTTTAAAGAAATTAATCTACTTAATTTGAAACATGCTTGCAAGATGAGGAACATTGTCCTTCCACAAACGAGATTCCAATTTCCAGGGTAAGATCAAGTGATCTTTAATGACTTCAAAATAAATTTATCGTAACAATCGAAGAAAAGATTCCAATTTCCATGTAAGATCAAGTGATCTTTAATGACTTCAAAATAAATTTATCGTAGCAATCGAAAAAAAGATTCCAATTTCCAGGTAAGATCAAGTGATCTTTAATGACTTCAAAATAAATTTATTGTAGCAATCGAAGAAAAGTACCGAGGGTCGATGTATTCCGATTCCAGAAAGACAAACGGGAAGACCACCGCCGAAATCACTGTGAATTTGAATAATATGAGATTCCCTAGACTTTCGAGCTCAACTGCCTTAGTATTACTAAAACTGACTTCTCCCTGAATCGCAAGCCTGATCATATCACACTATCATAAAGTTCAAGCCATCTCATAAACTTCAAAATGCTAAAAGCATGAAAATATGACTTCTTCAAGATCACTAAGGACGATGACGCTCATCAGACTTCTACATCAAGGCTATCATTTCATATTAATCGTGACTTAAATCCATCTTGTAGAGTGGAAAGCCCTAAAAATGATTCCTTAAAGAATCAATAAAATATCTTTATTCTTTTTCTTTCGAATGGATTTCTTTAGCTAAAAACGCAAACAACAAAATTTCAAGTTTAGTTAACTTACAGAGATATTCAACCCTACCTTGTCTCAATTTCTCAAACGAGAATGGAAAGCACACACTTCTCCTGAACTTTCTGTCGATTAAGCCAGTAACACCCCAAAGTGACCAAATCCCGTAAAAAGGCGTTAAAATTTTAGGAGATGCCAAAAAGGCATGGATCAAGAACGACTTACCATGATGCAGTAGTCAAATCCTCAAAAGGCGTTTCCCAGAAGGGCAACACACGGGATAATAATTTTGTGGGGTTAAATTGTGGGGTGAGATAAAAATATTTATACTAGATTAAAACTAAATATTGTTTTGACCAACCGCACTTTTATTTAAAACGATAACATGAAACGACACTTTTGACAAAAAGTTGAGGTGTCACAAAGATCGTCACTAAATATCAAGCTGACCAACTACCTTGTTATAAGAAAATATAGGATTATATTTGAAGAGGGTTGAGGTGTTACAAAAAACTGTTACCAGATCTAAACCAAATGAAGACTAAATACCAGGCTTACCAAGCATTCCAATACCAAAATCTAAAATATTAAAAAAATAACATATTCAAAATATATGCACTTATTTGGCAAGTGATAAAATGTCAGATTGTGAATGTCACCAGTAAACTATAATTCAGACCCGAAACATTATTGATGTCACGTGTCACAGCAGCGTAATTAATCTGCCCCACGCAGAAGGACCGCCTTAAATTCTGTCATTGTCCCCAACGTTTCTACAGTTCTCTGTGTCGTGTCAAAGTCTGGACGGCATTCATTGTAAGATCCAGCGCCATCTCTATACGGGATCCATATCATCAATACCAATGACCAACATAAAGAGAAATTTCGCAAGGAAGCTGACTGACGGACTGGAAACTTCTTTGCTCAATGCTCACTCTTCAATGGCGATATTGATATTTGATTGTATTAAGCGACTGTTAACCCTTTCGAGGAACGCTCAGATAAATGGTGTCGGCTTGCACTTATTTTTCAGGGAAATAAATTTAATGAAATCATTGTTTTATTATAAAAATGATTTTAACAACTTCCAATAGTTCGAAAAATATAATTAGAATATATTATAAGTACATCACATATACCACAAAGCTTTTAAGATACAGCCTTTTTCCCTCCCTACAAATCTGGTCGGTCATTCCTCAGGACTGAGATAATTTCGTATATTATTAGGATAGGTAAAATATTAATTATTAATTATATGTATAATATTCATTTATCTTATAAATCACTATTTATATATTTTTATCTTGTCTTCAATTTCACAATCATGTCTAGAGAAAGAAAAGAGAAAGGAGAAAAAACCTTGTCAAAAAAAATGTTTGGTTAAATGAAACCTTTATTTGTGTGAATGCATTTGACTCTAATGAAGAAAAGGCAGATGAAAATAAAGCGAGGCTTGACTTGTCATTGGTTAGTATAGAAAGATTGAAGAATGAAATCAAAGATTTGAAGAAACTAGTGCAGATATGTGATGAGAGAGAGCATGAGTACAAGGAAGAATTTATCAGCTTGAAGACACAACTCAAAGAAGCAAGGAGACTAGAAAAGGTGATGAGTAGTAAATTCAAGGAGAGGGACCTACAGTGTAAAATATTAGAAGCTGAGATTGATTCAGCTAGAAGAGAGTTAGATAAAAAGAATAGGTTGTGTAAGCAACTAGAAGAGGACCTTGCCTCCATCAAGAACTCAGCAAAGACAAATAGTAAAGATGATAATGAAGGAGCTCTAAAAGGACCTACAGAAGAAGAGTCTAACAACAACGTGTTTTGTAAAGAAAACAAAAACAAGCAGCAATATCAAAAGCCAATGAATGAGATGAAGAAAGGGTTCACTGCAAGAAGATCATTCTCTCCTGAAAATGAGTTGAACAAGTTCAGAAGATCTCAAAGGAGATTCTTTTCTCCTGGGAAAAACATCACATGTTTTCCTTGCCATGAACATGGACAAGTGGCAACAGATTGTAAGAACAAAAAGATCAAGACTATTCAACAAAACATGCAACAAACAAGAAGGTATTATCCAACAAGCAAACAAAGGAGAACATCAACAACCAGATACATAAACTCTTTCTATGGTTATTGTTATATGTGTCATGAATTTGGACATAAAGCATTTGAATGCAAAGTGTATATGAAGAAAAACATGAACACAAAAAGAAACACATCATTTTCTCTATTTCTTGGCCACATAAGATGTTTTGTATGTCATTCTGGGACACAAAGCCAAAGATTGCAAGTTGTATTATACCCTAAAGAACTCTAGACAAAAGATGGATACTGCAAGAAATCCAAACAATGAGACACAAGAAGGAAACTAATGAAGGTATGGAAAATGAAGAATAAAGAGCAACTAGTGACCTAGCTTGGACTCAAGGGGAGCTGCATAAGGAAGCTAACCAATGATAGAGCTACGATTATAAAATGTGAAGCATCTCAAGGGGAGAGCATCCACATTAGTGTTCCTTGAAGACTATACAATAGAGTCTGTTGAGTTTCAAACTAGAGTACCTCTAATTAAGTATTAAAGCTTGAAATGGTTACAAAAATAGGTTAAATCCACAGTGCAAATTGAATTTTTGAGGATGGAAGTTAAACATTCAAGGGAGCTCATCATGTAACTCTTAAAAAAGAAAAGATGAGAAAGAAATAAGAGAGAAAAAAAGGGGGAGGAGGCTAATACATATTAAATAGTATTCAAAGGCTACATATGGTAGAATTCTCATATCGCAAAACAATATGATATAGCAAAACATTCCTCCTCTAAAGCAAGCATGCCCATCGTGAAAAGACACCAACATTGAGCATGAACTAAATGACAATTTGCAGACTAAGGTTAAATAATTGGTCACATAAATAACAACTTCCAAGGAGGCCAACACGATAGCTACCCAAAGGGTGGTAGTATGAAGAAGATAAATTGTGTGATTCCGCTATTCTAAAATTGAATCCACACCAAACCATCAAAGGAAGAAGTGTAGAAACATAAGATTGGGGCATTCCATGCAAGGGACTCACTATTTCTGAAGAGAATTGGTTTCGGATTGAAATGAAAATCTAATAAATCATATCTCGAACAATGTACTATCATAAAGAGAAAAGTGAAGCAATTTTGAAATTTACTAAGCTCGAAGAGTGTTTCTAAATAAGCCACCCTAGAATTGAGAGGAGCTTGAAAAGAAATATACCAAATCAGAAATGACATATGAATGATACAATTTGAGGCTGATAATGAGTTTTCTCACAATGTTAAGATTGATACTATCCACAGGGACCGATGGCAGGTTGTGTAATAGGTAAAATATATCAGGGATACTAAGCAGACAATTCAGGTTAGGGATGTCAGGCACAAACCACTGCTCGATACAGATGGCTCGATTCCTTCACCAACCACGAAATAGAAAATGCAAGAATATAGAGAAAGAAATAAACAATGCATAATAATAACGTTACAATGTTGAAGTCTAGCAGTGGTTGTAGAAATATGAAGCATTAATGTCAAATTGTACAATGGACCAACTTTATCTATGCCAGCAAAAATGCGTTATATTGTAACAAAATATGCCAAGCATAATAGTCTTAAAAGTATGACAATGCAGTGGCAGGTGCAGTGTTGATTTTTGGTACCATCGGATGTGCTCTAGCCATGAAAATTGGTGGATAGGCTAAAGCACATGAGGTCTCCAGGACCCAGAAATCGTTTGGAGAAATTCCACTTGGATGAAGAAATATTAAAATAATTAATATTTTAATGGAGTCCCTAAGTCTAAACTTAGGAAAATTAAAATATTAATGTGTATTAATATAAAATGGGTGAGAATGTTCTAAATAATGAGGATCAAGCTAGATCTAATCTTAATCATTGATTAGGGACTTAATCTCGGTCGTTGAATTGTTAACATGAAAAGTATAAGAGGAGGCTCGAGGATTAGTTGGACACACACCAAGAGAGATCAGAATTCGATTTTCTGGGGTTGGGTTTGCTAAGGAAATCGAGTTAGAGATTACTTCTAGCGTTGGGTAGTTCAACAGGGGATTTCAATCCAAGGTTGAAGAATACATAACAGAGAGGCAACGCAGACCCAAGAAGGCCTGACGCAGAGGCCAGAGGAGCTAGCGTAGAGGACACAGAGGGTCGTAGACGCTGACGTTGAAGCCATAGAGGTTGACGTAGAGGATGCAAAGGGCTTCAAAGGCAACACTGGGAAATTCTGTGGGGTAGACTGGGAGTTGATCAACAGATCCTGAGCCGGGAGAGGGTGACACAGTTCCAGAGAGGGTGACGCAGTTCTAGAGTAATGCTTGGAGCAACGTTCTTTGTCCAGCACAAGGAACAATGAGAGTCACTGTGGGGTTGATCATCCGGTTGCTGATTTTCTAGAATATATGTCTCCGGATAAAGGTAGTACTACTAATGATATTCTCTGAAGGGTGAGCCATTTCTGGCACCCTAGTTTTATTCAGAAATCTGAGTAATAATACAAACCCTCTATATGCTGCATAGGTTTTCCCACATTAGGTCTTTTCGGGGACAATTGTCCAAAAATAACGGTGTCCCTTGTGTTGTCTCAATTTATTTCAGTTGTAGATCTATATATTTGTGAAGGCTGCAATTGTGTTTACTTTGATGTTTATGTTATTAAATAACATGTTAATGTAAAGAACAAGTAGGAGATAATAAACCAGATATTGCAGTAGGGGTTTCTGATGTGTTAGATTCTGAATTTTTCACATGGTATCAGAGCGATTGCAGATCAAGGAGGACTGAAGACACCAGCCGAAGAAATCTGAGAATTTGCAGCAGAGAAGAAGTTGTCCCGAGAGACAACGTTGTTCCAGAGCTGAAGATGCAAGAGGAGGAGTGACGCAGTGCAAATAAGGGTGATGCAGAGGCTCACGCAAAGCATGCGTCAACATTCTAAGCTAGGAGAAGGGCCAACGAAGAGGCAGAGAGGGGTAGAACAAGCTCACGCAAATCCACGTCATCTTTCTCAGCCAGGAAGGATTGACACAGTTGGTTGAGAGGAGCATATTCAACCCAAGCTGTGATTGCGCAGAGCCTGAAGGGCTCAAATTCTTCAGTTTCCGGGGCTAAGGGAGCTGTGTAGATTGTGATTTGAGGAGTTGGTGGGGCGATGTTTCTGTCTGTGCAAAACAGTGTCAAGGAGACAAAACCAAGGTATAGGGAAGCACTACCTCGACAGATTTCTAGCCAAGAAATCTAGATCCGAATTGCAACAGTAAAAGAGGATTAGAGAGGAGTGATTCGACAGTTGGCCAGAGGATTTCCAGGAGGGAAGTCGAGACTCAGAGGGAGTCTATAAGAGGAGCAAAAATTACAGTAAATGGATTGAGGGATCAGGACAGATTGGACGGGGCTTCCAATTTTGTCATCTGCAAGGCTAGGATCCTAGCAATCCTAGATAAACATTGCATCAGGGACTATGCCTTGAAAACTGTAGTTGTCCCAGTTGACCCGAATGCAAATGATAAGAACGAGGAGGCCTAGGCGAAGGCAAAATGCATGATCCTAGACGGGGTCAAAGATCATGTCATATCACATATTGATGAGAAGAACACAACAAGAGAAATGTGGGAGACCCTGACCACCTTGTACCAGGGCTCTTCCGTGCAATGAAAGATGTTATTGGAGAATCAACCGAGGTTATATCAGATGCAGAAAGGAGAGGAGATAGATCACTTCCTTCTCAGGTTGCAAGGAATTTCCGACCAGCTTACTTCCGTGGGGTCTACACCAAATCCAAAGTCTATGGTAAGGACTGCTCTAATGTAGTCTCTAAGGACTGGGAGACGTTTGTCTAAAGAATTTTGGGCAAAGTGAATCTCCCTAGTTGGGAGGAGATGTGGGCAACTATTCGACAAGAAGAGATCAGGTGGTTGACCAAGGTGGGGAGTAACGGTAAGGGAGTTCAAGTCAAGAAAGAGGGGGAGGAGCATGCGGCTCTAACATCTGTGGGATAACAGGGGGTTCAAAAGAGGAAGAAGAAGGACATCTACAAGGTCAAGTGCTTCAATTGTGGGGAGTTGGGACATTATGCATAGTAGTGCCCTAGGAAGAAAGGCAAGGGAGAAGCTTCTAACTAAAAGGAAGCTCTAGCAAAGGCAGAGAAGGATGTCGAGACTGATGACAATTGTGCCATGAGTGCTCATGCACCTCTAGAGAAGAGGTGGGGAGACATCGAGTTGTAGATAGGAGGACTACATGTTAGGGCAGGATCCTTGAGGTGCCCAAACTCTTGGATCACATACCGCTACGGGAGCCCTTAAAGATAGTAGCATGATGATAGGTGTCAGGTGGAGCGGCAAGGCAGGGCTAGAGTGCAGAAGTCTGTGGCAGCACAACCGAGGTTGCAGTAGTGCGAGAGGCATAGAGGTGTTTACAACAATGCAGTGGCAGCAAAGGGAGCACAAGATAGCAATAGAAGTAGCTTCAACATCACGAAGCTTTCCAGACTGACCAGGATGTCAGTGTTTGGGTGAAGTCAGTTACTTACTTCTTGGTAACTGAGTTGCAACGCAACAGTTAGCAGTGGTAGTGCTATGGGAAGCATGATGCAGCATGTTGACAGGGAGTTGCAGTACAGATGTAGCAGTGGCAGTGGTAGTATCATGGACAACAGTATAGGAAGCAACAATGCAAGGGATGTGAGGCATCAGGCCAAGCATCAACACAGGTAACGATGCAGAATATCAATGTGATGTTTCTATGGTGAAGCATTACTGGAGCACATTCCTCGCTAAGAGTGAGTGTTGATTTTTGGTGGCATCGGATGTGATCTAGCCATGAAAATTGGTGGAGAGGCTAAAGCACATGAGATCTCCAGGACCCATAAATCGTTTGGAGAAATTCCACTCGAATGAAGAGATATTAAAAAAATTAATATTTTTAATGGGGTTCCTAAGTCTAAACTTAGGAAAATTAAAATATTAATGTGTATTAATATAAAATGGGTGAGAAAGTTCTAAATAACAAGGATCAAGCCAGATATAATCTTAGCCATTGATTAGGGAATTAATCTCGGTCGTTGAATCATCAACAGGAAAAGTATAAGAGGAGGCTTGAGGGTTAGTTGGATACACACCAAGAGAGATCAATAATTTGATTTTCCGAGGTTGGGTTTGCTAACGAAATCAAGTTAGAGATTAGTTGTAGTGAGGGGTAGTTCAACAAGGGATTTCGATCCAAGGATGAATAATACATAGCAGGGAGGCAACGCAAGACCAAGAAGGGCCGACGTAGAGGCCAGAGGAGCCAGCGCAGAAGACACAGAGGGCCGTAGAGGTTGACGCATAAGCCATACAATCTGATGTAGAGGATGCAGAGGGCTTCAAAGGTAGCGTTGGGAGATTCTGTAGGGCAGACTGGGAGTTAATCAGTAGATCCTGAGTCGGGAGAGGGTGACATAGTTCCAGAGCAGTGCTTGGAGTAACTTTCGCTATCCAGCACAAGGAACAATGAGAGTCACTGTGGGGTTGATCATCTGATTGCAGATTTTCCAAAATATCTGTCTCTAGAGAAATGTACTATTGCCAAGGATATTCTTTGAAGGGTAATCCATTTCTGGCACTCTGGTTGTATTCAGAAATCTGCTTAATAATACAAACCCTCTATATGTTGCACCGGTTTCTCGCATTGGGTTTTTTCGGGGACGATTGTCCAAAAATAATGGTGTCCCTTGTGTTGTCTCAGTTTATTTCAGTTGTTAATCTATATATTTGTGAAGGTTGCAATTGTGTTTACTTTGATTTTTATGTTATTAAATAACTTGTTAATGTAAAGAACACGTAGGAGATAGTAAACCAAATATTACAATAGGGGTTTCTGATGTGTTAGATTCAGAATTTTTCACATGTAGTAACAATGGTTCGATGATGCTTGCATGGGTAACTAGAGGAAATATTTTTTTCGAAATGTTACATATTCTACATCCTTATCGTATTATATTACAGTGGTCAATATTACTATGGCATCCTTAATATTATAGTCGTATCAAATAATGCCATATACCAACCAGAGCAGTTACAGGAAAACAAATCTAATTAAAATGATCACGGTGTCATATATACCGAGATGAAAACAAATATGCAGAATACACTCAATTTGGTTGGTGACAACGTATTTTACATATATGAATGTTGATGAGTCTAAAAGAATTGCATCATTTCAGTCTGGCGATGTTCAGTAGTTCAATAACTGTAGCAACACTATGATAACCTAGATAAGCGTTACAAGTACAGATGCAAAAATTCCAGTGTAGCAATAACAATTGTTTGTAGCAATAATAATGGTTTATATCACATTATTATTGCATGGTTGGAACGTAGTCAAACTATTATCTTTGCTCATGGATCATCATTGCACGGTTTGGACACCATATTCTGCATCCTGACACGTTCTACTGGCCAAGAATATGAAATGCTACTCTCTGTTTCAAGCTGTGGATCCTGTCGCATATCCTTGAGAGTTTGTTCACATGGAGCATTCGATAGAAACATGTGATTGAATATATAGATTAAGGTTGAGGCGAAGAACAGAGGATTTCCATTCTCTTTTGCCGGAGCTTTGATTTAACTCCTTATCGCACCTTGATCCTATCAATATACCAATTAAAAACCGACAATTATTTCCAACATGCAAAGTTCATTTGTACAATAACCAGCGATGCTCCAGATTTCCATGTTTAGTTTTTCTTTTAATGGTTGCATTGATATTATTTTCAATTATCTCTTCACAAACCTTCACAGATTTGAGACAAACCTTCCTAGAGCTTTCCCTGCAATAGTGGTTGGAGCTGTGCTTGCACTTTTTGATAAAGTTGGTGAATTAGATATGGAATTCCAGACTCACTTTGTCCATTGGTTTTCACATCACTTATCAAATTTCTATTTTCTTTGGCATTGGAAAGAATGGGCACATGTTTTGGATCTTCCAAAATGGTCACCACAACATGTCTTTGCACAGGAAGTGCTTGAAAAATTACAATTAATCGCATGATGGGATATCATATTATCTCTAATACTGCTACTAAGAGTTGGGTTTTCTCTCCTGCCAACATTGAAAAATTCCACATCTCAGACCGACTCTAGGAGGTTTTAATAAATTCTCTCAGCAAAACCTACAATTGCATTTCAGACTTGAGAAAAGGAGTTGCATCTTCTGAGAAGTCTATTCAAAAGGCTATTGAATCCTCCACCAAGGTCCAAGCTAACTTGGAGTCTGCAGAGGATTTTGCAAAAGAGGTAGACATTGAAGAACAGCAAAGTGAAGCAATAGATAAAGTAAAGCGGTTGAAAGAAGAAAAACTCAAGGAAGAGGAGAGCTCTGCATAAGAGTCTTTAGAAGAAAAAGATGCACTTCTATCGCGAGTATTGTAGGAAAATGAGACATTTCTCTTTGTTCCCTACAAAAATTTTACGGATGTGCTCATGAAACATCTCTTAGATGATCTTATCGAGAAACCAATTGATGGTCCTGGACCTGATCAAGGAGATTCCATGGATGTAGATAAAGAGCCTTCAACAATGGATGCCGACGATGATGATGAAATCAGTAATCAAAGGTTTTCCAAGAGTAATGCATGCAAAAGAAGAACATGAATGGTGGTGGGTCACTCTGGGCCAGGTTCAGGCATTGACAAGGCAGTATGCAATAGAGATTTGGCCTCATATAAAGAAGTTGGATGCTGAAGTTTTCATCGGGGATGTGCATCCTTCTATTGTAAGAGCAGTATATGATGGCCTGAGACGTCCATTTTCTCAATTTGAGGGTGACCGTTTGATGGAAAAAAAATTAAGTCATATGGTAGTTATGAAGAAAATATTTTTGTTGTTGAATCTGATCTATGTTTAGTAGTGTCATTTCCTGGAATTTCATGTAAAAGGAGAGCATATAAGTGGTTTCTATTGCAATTTTTGGGTTAATGAATTCCTTTGATTTCTTGTTAAGGAGATGAGAGGTGTACCATATTACGGTCATGCAAAAGTTTTCTCCCTTGGAAAGCCTTTGTAGTCAATATAGAAAAATATTTCAGGGAACACCTAGTTTAGGGACTTGGAAATGTTCTCAATCCAATATTTTTCAGGGTCACAATAGTTGTTCCTAAATATGTTCTAGCAAAATTACGTGCTAGATGCTAATCTGATCAAACTTGCATGTAATTTTTGTTCCATGCTGAGACGCTTCGTCGAAAAATATGGCAATCTCACTCGGAAACTAAATGTTGTGTACGTATTAATGTTGTTGATGTATTAATATCTGGTGTGTCCACTTGTTTGGTATGGTGCGTTTGATCTATTAGAAAGCATTATTTTGGATGCATCACATATACTTTTTCACTTGACCATCATCATGGACGAATAATCGTTATGACAAAATGCACATCTAAAATTGGTGTTTTGGTATCAAATTTGCTGCCAGCATTACTCTCATTCACGCAGTGGAACAACGTGGCTTGGTATCGGCTTTGTTGCCCGCATTTCTCTCATTCACGCAGTGGAACAACGTGGCTTGGTATCAGCTTTGCAGCCCGCACTGCTCTCATTCACGCAATGGAACAACATGGCTTGGTATCAGCTTTGCTGCCCGCATTGCTCTCATTCACGTAGTGGAACAATGTGGCTTGGTATCAGCTTTGCTTCCCGAATGCTCCTCAATGGAGGTAATGTGGTTGCTGCCCTAGACACTAGAACTCTTGCTGTCACTTGAGCAGGCTGAGAATTTAAATTTTGAATTATTTCTTGATAACTGGAAGAACCTTGAGGCTTTGAGATAAAATTTGAGCTAGTACATGCTCGCAATATATACATATATGTATATACCTCTATTATCATGAATTTCATTGTTGAGATTTATATTATTGTCCCAATGCCAATGGACACATCATCAAACTGGACACATCATCAAACTGTTTGAAAATTATTCCTCGCTGGATTGTTTGGGGATATAGTCGCATCCATTTGGGTTTTTGATACTCTAAAATATTCTGTCAGAAAACAAAAGGGAAAGAAAAATGCTATACATCGCCAACCATATAGAGGCAACATTCATATTGTGCAGTGGCAACATTCATTCATTTCCCAATGAAAGCCGATATCATCCATTGCGTTAAGATTATGGAAGAAGCATAGGGCTATTGACATGGCATAATGATTGATATGCTGTTTATGCAGGACTACAAATTCAACTGAGCAACAATTACAATTTCTGTTGCTATCAATGTTAGGGCACTTCTTAGAATCAATGAAGCACTGTATATTTTTCTTAAACATATTTCAAATATTGATATTAAAAAGGATCAATACCAGGTTATGGTATCAATAATTAAAACATGCAAGATGTAATTTTTAAGGATTATTGCTTCAAAATTAGAGAATTGTGGTCTCATTGGAGAAAAATGTTAATGCTCTTGTAACAATTGAAGGAAAAACTGCTCTCGGTTCAATAAATTAAAAGTATATATGTTTCAGATGAAAGAACCATACTGAGGCTTCAAAATGCATGATGCAGATGAAATGGATGTTCGAGGTTGGCTCAAGTGAGAGACATGTCATGTTTCTATTTTGGAGCTTGAAAACCTTTTTGAAAATTATTTTGGCTGCTTAATAAGTTAGCTTAACTTTTTCATTGAAGTTATTATCAATTTGAATCTTCAAGCATTGAACAATATCTTCAACAACAACGACTTGGGATGAAGCAGCTTTGGAAGTAGTTTAAACAACATGTAACATTGTCTATATGATACATGGGCCTATAGCAATATGATCATTTTCACCTTAGTGAAGAAATATTCATATGCATTAATATAACAGTGCTACTATTATTAATATTCTTCTTAGAGTTGTTTTCCCTAAGTAGGGTTCTCGACTAGTTATTTCACAAAATCATTACTAGCACAAACACCATATACATTGATTTATGTACATTGGAGAAATGTTCATTCTTGCATATTTATTGCCTATTACATACAGGGTTATGGAGTTACATGTTGATCTTCAAATACGTGCCTCGCATATTCAATGTATCATGTACTTAATGATCTACGTGTTTATATCCTCTCACAACATTGTGCAATGCACTAATTATTTGGCGAGTATTATTTAGAACTTATTTTTTTATCTATATGCAATTGTAATATCTTACAAAGTGTTCTCTCAACATTATTCTTGCAATATTTTACAAGAAAATCTTGAAGCGTATTTGGAGCAATGCTTATATGTCATTTTGGAGCAACATTCATTTAATTTGGAGCAGCCCTAATAATCCATCTGGAGTGGCATTCATTCAATGCCAATGTCAACATTGTTTATGTAGCACAAGAGATTGCAGGTTGTAGAGCATTAATGCAATGATGACAACTACACTGAGGACTCTTTTATAGGCTACAAGACATTTGTAACCCCCTTGCCATTGATGTCAAAGGGGGAGGTAATCATAGGAAGGAAGACACTTTTTTCAGGACAAAAGGGGGAGGATAAATGTTTTTCCATCAATGCCAAAGGGGGAGATTGTTGGCATTATTGTCATTGATGGCAAAAGCACAAAAAAGGAAAAGGAGTAGCAACAAGGAGCAGTAAAAGAGCAAAAAAAAGAATGCATGGTTGAGATAAAGGAAAAGAAGTAGAGGAAGACATATGTTGTTATAGCTGCAAAGCAACAAGAAAAGGAGTAGCAAGAAAAGTAACAGCTTGCAAAAAGAGCAACAAGCAACGAAGCAACACAAAGGAGTTGTGATATGCTTGGATAATGTTGCAGAGATTGCTATATTGAAGAATTTGTTGTGATGTGAAATTGTTGATTGAGCTGAATTGTTGTGATGCAAAGGCAAGACTCCAAGGCAAAGGAAAAGATGTTGCAAAGATTGTTGTGATGCATTGACAATAATATTGGTATTTGATGTTGGCATTAGGTTGATGCATTTAATGATTACATGTGGCTGAAATTAATATTGGATGAATTATTTATTTTTGTCTTCTAATATTCAAGATATGAAGAGTTTGGAAACGAATGAGTGGAAGGCAAAGAGTCAAGCCTATTCACTTCATATTCCTATGTGGGATACAAACAACCAGAAAACTATCTTTATAAAAGATGTGATTTTGGAAGGCATTTAAGGGGTTAGAGAATGAGAAAATGTGAGGGAGATGATTGAGCCATTATTCATTAGTTACCTAGAACTTATGAAGTTGATATGACGCAGATTTGAAGGGAAGAAGATGAAAAAATGAAGATGGAGATATACATAAATTATGACCAGGTAAACCAACACATTGTTATTTCTTGTTTGCATCAAGAGATGGTAGTCTCCTTTCAATTAGTGGCTTGATAAACATCAGGTTGGAACCTGTTGAGGTGGGATCCTCCTGTGGGTTGTAGCCTACAAAAAACATATGGGAGTTGGAGCTTCCTTGTAGTTGTAGCTTGCAGAAAATTGAGGTAGTAACCTCCTGTAGGTTGGAGCCTACAGAAAATTAGATGTAATAAGGAGTATGAGCTTTCCTTTGCATCACAACAATAATAAAATCGTGGTTTTCTCCCTTTATGGGTTTCCACATATATCTAGTGTCAATATGTGCTGTTATTATGTGTTCATGTGATGTTTTGGTTTACTTATTACTTGTTGTTCACATATTCAATCTGTTGGTCATTATTTGTTAAGTTTCTCATGTAGTGTTTCAATTAATGAGTTTAAAGAAAAAAATTAATGTCCATAAATATGTTAAAATGATTCATCCCCCCCTCTCAGTTTAGTCAAGTTTTCATCATCATCTTCCTCCATTTTGGTCTTGTTTTCCTCTTGAGATGGTTTCACTGTCAAGGTTACCATTTGTACATCCTCGCCTTTTTGTGTATCTTCCTCCATATCCTATAGTGCAGAAAAGGGGTTTTTCTTCTATATTATCTTGGATATAATTGAGCCTCAATTCTTGTTGTTTCATCTCCTAGTTTGGATAATGGTAAAGCCATCATAGGTAGACAAACCTCCGACAGTTTGTTCCTTCCTTCTTTGTGGGCATTCTTGGATTAGATGTCCATGTTCATGGCAGAGTCGACATCTGAATGGGACATTTTCGTAGTCTAGGGGTTGATTCCAGACCTCCCATTAATAATCTAACTCGATGGAGTCCGATAATAGTTGGGATATGTTCATGTATACACATAACCTGGCATATGACATGTTTTTTCCCTTCTTAATGATCTCTGATAGGTTGACAAAATGCCCCAGTGCTTGTCTAATTCCTTCCAGGATTTACAATATCCAAAAATCCATGGGGATTGAGTAAAGTCTGACCCATACCAGTGCTTCTGTCCACTCCTCCTTATCAGGATTGAAGAAAGCTTCCCAATGCCTAATATAGAGTCCAATGTTGTTGAAAAGATACGATCCTCCTTCAAAAACCTAGGTCTTATCCTCAAGATTGGAGAAGATTATTGTAAAGAATCCTTTTAGCCTTAATCTTGAGTCCACCTCTCCTTTTGGCTGCCATGTGTGTTGTATCCACTGTCCAGGATCCTTCTCCGTAGGCCATATCCCTATAAATTTGAAAATGAAATCATGATCTCGCATGCGTCTTTTATGGTCTTCCAAAAATTTGGAAGAGATGATGAATATAGGGTTTCGAGGGGCTTTTGGAATATATTGACACCATAAACTCCTTTGCCATTGATATCTTAGGATTGGGAGCTGGGAGGATTCATAGGTACTCCCCTTAGAAACTGATTTTCCTCTAGTTTGGGAAAAATTGCCATTTAGTGCATTTTGGGAGGAGGGGAGGAGGGGAAACCCCCTCCCACCCTTGAGTTCATTGCCAAGACCAAAGGAATTTCTTTTAAAAACTATTGATGGGTCATGGCTTTGACCATTTATAGTTTATGAGTGTGCTTTTACTATAACTAAATTTACTGTACCGTTTTTTTTCTTTTCTTTTGCAGTAGAAAAAAACACTACTCTTTTGTATTAATGGTAGTACATACAACAAATTACAATATCATCCTTTCCATCATTGGTTTACAAAAAATGACACTGTTTCAACTACTTATTTCTTTGCATCTAAAAATGCCTTAATATCAACGTACACCCTTTTCTACACAAAATATAAGGTACCAAATTGTTCTATTCAAGCAACCTTGATATCCTTCTTCTATTGCCTAGAAATCATTACAATCCTATCTATTCCTACGCACAACAAAACACAAAAAGTCTTGTCTGTCATTATGAATAGTTGATAGTACCTGCATTATCCATGACTCCTTAGACAAAGGAAGCAAAATAAAATTTACCTGTTTCCCTTGTTATACCTCTCTTTGAAAGCAAATCTGCATCCTAGTTATGTTCTCTATAGATATGGTCAAATTTTACTTGCTGAAAGGTCTTTTCCAAGGTTTTGATACGATTCATCCAATTAATTAAAATTGGCAGATTGAAATCATTTTGGCCCTTGACCCATTCTATAATTCCCTTGGCATCGCCATAGATCTGTATCTGATTAATCCCTAACCATTTTTCCGCGATCAATACACCCCATAATGCAATGATTTCTACCCTACTATTGGTTCCTTTTCCACCCTCCCACCAGAAATGATAGACTATATCAACCTTGATGTAAATAACAACTCCACATCCACATGCTCTGTTAGCACATGCCCCATCAAAGAAACCCACTGGATATGAATTCCATATTTCTCTAATCTTGATATTCCTGCCACCTTTGTTTCCCTGTATCTGTCCAATTTCGTCAAAATATGCTATTGTCTTATTAATGTCCTCTTGTACCTCCAGTCCTTTGTGTTCAAAGATGATTGCATTACGCCTTCTCCAAATAGTCCATATGATATATAAAGGTAGTGCCCTGAATTGTCGGTCTTTAATAGTGCCCTGAATTGTCGGTCTTTAATCCAAATTCTGATACATGATGACAACTTCTGTACAACTCCCTTTGATGCAATTTAAAAAAATCCCAACACCCCATTCCATATTGCCTTTGCATATAGACACTGTATGAAGATATGATTATTATCCTCCTCACCCTCCCTACACATAAGGCAAATTCTCGGTCCCTGAAACCCTCTCCTTCGAAGATTTTGCCATTGTTGAATTGAGGCTTCTGTGATCCATATCAAATTTATGAGAGATTTTTCGGCGTAAATCACATGAAATTTCATTTGTCGATGCGTTTCAAACCAACCAGTGTGGTTCATCGTCAGGACAAGTTGAAGAATCAGATCTAGCTTTGCATATTAAATAGACAGAGCAGAACATCCAATGGGTCAATATCCTATTATGAAATTCTAACCAACAAAAACATTTTATTTTATTCGAGATGTTCCATTTCCATATGATCTGAAAAATAAGTGGGAATCCATATCCCTTCTCCTCACTTGGCATATTCTTATATATGTCTTTTACCATCGGGCTTCCTTTCTTAAGTGTTCCTGCCCATCCCATCCGATGTAGTAACTGTAATCATCGAATTTAAAGATGAATTATTAGCATGATATCGACTAAAAGTCAATTTTGGTGGATGAAGGTAAGGTTCTGCACACTGAGACAAATAAACATAAGAACGCCTTACCTTGTTGCAACTCGATAAATCCTCAAAAGGCCTTTCCTGAGAAGGATGACACATTGAGTAATAATTCTGTGGGGTTAAATTCGGGGTAACGTTAGGGCGTTGTTAAATTATTTCCATCGATATAAAAGTTGGGAAGGAAAGTATTTTAGGCCCACATAGAAACATAATAAGATGAAGACATGTGCTGCCTTTCAATTCAATAAACAACAAATCCTGAAAAAAAAATAAAAATTACTGGTCTATATTGAAATTTTATTTGAGGAATTTCAAAATTTTAAATTATGAGAGAATATTCTTCATCTAATACATGATGCAACTAATAGTATAGAAAAGTATGTGAATGGTTTTTCAATTCTTTAATCTACTCCAACCTTTACTTTATTAAAAAACCATTAATAAAAAGTGGTTGGCCTTATAATAATAAATTCTTTATCAAACGTTCTTAATTATCAGAAATGATAACCAGGTGATTTCACCTTAAGAGGCACTTGAAGTAATGAAACATCGACTTGCGTTCGTGGTTTCATGCTTGTCGATGCAATTCTGATCCACTCTAATCCTTCTCTTGCTAGAAACTACGTGGAAGAACTAAAGGTCGTCTGCAAACTTGGAAATGCAAGCACCGTGGTCACCATGGATCCAGGAAAACATATGGTTTTTATAATGATTACTAATTCAAGCCAGGAAACAAAATGGAGACCTCTTCACATCTAATGCGATGATTCCAATAGACAGAGAAGCCAATAACATTGTGAACAAGGAAACAAACAACCAATGTGATTCTCTTATAGACTTTATCATTGGCATGTAAATATTAGTAGCATTGGATGTGATTATAGGAGAAGATGGCAAGATTCAACAAAAAATTATTGACGTGGATGTCATTACAAGATAAGAAGATGAGAATTGACATAAATGTGTGCCTATGAACTAAAATATTCCAATGTTTGCTTCATATGGTTTTTTCAACCTTATTATTCTATTTTGCATCATTGTTCTTTCATTAAATTTGATATTGTATAGCCAGGATATTTAAAATAGTTTCTAGCTACTTGCACATCAAAAATGTATCCTTCAAGTCTGGTAACATGATGTTCATTATTTCTTTTCATTTCAAATTATTTTATGATACCCTTTAACTCTAAGTGTTGTTATTGATATTTTTTTTTGTAATCTTGGTGGTACCTTTCCATTAAAGTATAGCAGGTTACTGCAAAATATGCCATCCAAAAACAAAAAAAAATAAGTCTAACCAACCACATTATGTAAGTTTGAGAGCCTTTGTTCTTCCTATTTTGTAAATATCTATAAACATAACTACTAATAAGCATAGAAAGTTTAAACTGTATCATGCAAAACTAGAAGGAAAGATGCATTGTCGCTACTCATCATCAGCTGAATCCACACGTGCAGGATCCTTCATAGTGGAACTTGGCAGCTCCACGTGGGGTATACAGGGGATATGCTGCTCTATTCAGATGAGTCATCCATTCTGCTACTATAATTGAAACTTTATTTTTTAAAATTGTTTGGTGTAATCCGAGTGTCCATGAGGGGCCAAATGCATATCAAGAGGAAACTACTCTAAATATTTAGTGAGAATGCTCTTCATCATCTAAAACAAATGGAATATCTACTTGTATTGAGATGATCTGCCACGAGTGTGGTCTGGGTCCGAGATCACAGTTTTCCACTCATCCATATCAAGTTCAAAATCCTCCTCGGTCTGTCGAATCTCAGCCTCCCAATCTACAATAAGTTGCTTGACCAGGTTGGAGCTACTAGCATGATATGCATGAGCCACTTCCTGAATTATAAGAGAGGTCGGCTTGCGTCCCCGACCTGCCCCCCAGGAAGGACTGGGTTGACTAGTTTGATAAGGGGAGGCCTTCCTCTGCTTCCCACAACCACAAACCGCACGACCATTCTTACCTTTACCATCGGCTTAGACCATGATTTTTTTGCTGCCTAACAGAGACTGGGCCCTATGTCTAACTCTGGAGGTCGACCTGAACAGGGTCAAAACTTGGATGTTTGGTGCTGCCACGGGTCTCTCCAACGTTGCAGACCTATTAAAGCAATTTCAAACGAAACCAACTAAGTAAGGAACCTACTCCGAATCTTACTATCAACTGGCTGCCAACACAATTTAACTGTTCCACTTTTACCATTTTTCCACCTTTTCCCATTGACAGTCCTGAATTGACTAACAACGTCATCCACATTCAAGACCCCTGAATTATCCAGGCACGTCTCATAATTTTTTGGTACCACCAGCAGAACATTACACAAATAAAAGAAGAGGAATTTGGGCCAACAACTACCCTGAGCCCGCAACCCACAAAACCCCTTCGATCGAGACTCCATACAAAGAACCCAAGCTGTAGAAACAAACCTGCTTGCCCAGAAGCAAGCCTATGATGACATGAATTAAGCCAAGAGCGGCCCCAAGACTAGGACTGTCCCACAACCAAACAAGAGCGCCAAACTCGACATACCCTATATAGTAGGTCCAGAATGACCCTAAAATGGTCCAACAGGGCTCTCCTAACCTTGACTCTATAACAACACTGGTCATGGTGGAGGCTACATACAACCAAGGCTCCAATTTGAGCTTGCCCAAAGCCTAAATACCTTGGAACCAAACAAAATTTACCCCAGCCCCAAATCCTTTCTGGTTCACTTTTACCTGAGCAGGAATACCACCACATACAAAACCTTCTACCAACCAAACACTGCAGGAGCCCATACTGGACAACTAAATCCCATACACTACTGACATCAAGACATACAAAACTAAAGACTCAACCCAAACCAAGAACCATTTGATGCCATGCTCCAGGAAATTCCAATTCCAATCCCACCAAACCACAGACCCATGTAGCTCATAGTTCGAAGGGAAAATATACTAATCAATGCACGCAGAGGAAGCTAAATTAAGGGTGGTAACATACCAGTGATCACTGCCAAGACCTGGAGTAGATGACGACCATAATCTGCCGAGAACAACCAGCTCAGACCAAATCCGCAGAAGCCTAAGGTCGCAGACAAACATACCCAACAAGCTAGAGGGAAACCTCACTTTAACGTTCGTCATAATAACGCTACCACCCTCAAGGAGGGTCATTAAAATATGCATGCACACCACCACCTCTCTAAGTGCAACATGCATGCGGAGGGTGGTTGCAATTTTTTGGTAGATACACATTAAACAATGGGCCAGGACAAGCCCAATGGGGCTAGCTTAGACCTCGATCACGGGATTCTTATTGATATTTAATAATAAAGCATGACATCGTTTCTTTCCATAATATCTCTTACATGTGATAAAGGCACCACTTTCATTGTAAGTTTTGCATATGATCCATTACAGGTAGATAGTATCTCCACGTTATCCGAGACAATTTCACTGTTATTTTAGATGTCATATAATAATTGAATGTGATTTAATATTTTCTATGGTTGTTCTTTTGTTTTCTAATGGAAGGTTACTTTTTTAGTGAAAAGCCAGGCTTCTTCCTTCTAGCAACACCAGGCATTTCTTGTAGAATTTGACGATACTTATGTCTTACTGGATGAATTAATTTTCATATAACAAGATCTATATGACCCACTTATGAAGATTGCTTAAAATTTTTCGTTTTTATTTTTTATTTTTTAAAGTTATTTATTTTCTAATCTAAAAAAATATTTTAGGGTTTTATTAATTAAAAAATTATAATAGTTCATTTTTGGATTATTTGAATGAAGAGTAAATTGCTCATCACAGTTTAATACAATCACAACAATATATAAATGATAGAAAATGATGCCTTCGACATATATCAACCACAGTTACTAATGTGATTATGTTAGTTCAATTTTTGATGATATTGTCGTCATTGTAATTTAAAAATAATAATTAAAAAAACATTAAAAATAAAATAACAAAATAAAACATTTTAAATAAAATAAAAATAAAAACCATTTAAAAAAAAATAATTAAAAAAAAATCGGGGTGGGGGGAAGGGTTCATCTTTTTCTTGTGATAAAATGGTTTTTATTTTATTTTATTTTATTTAAAATGTTTTTATTTATTTTTTAAAAGTTTTTATTTTTGTAATTATTATTATTATTTTTAATAGTTTATAGTTTGTTATTTATTTATTTATTTCTTTCTTTATTTTTTCATTTTTTAATAATTTTTTTTATTAATTAAAAAAATGTTTTAATGTTTTTTAGTTTTCATTATTTTTTATTTTTATTTTCAATTTTTTTTGTTTTTAAATTTATTTGTATTTTTTATTTTCAATTTTTATTTTTAAGGTTTTTTTTTTAATTGTATGTTCTATTTTTTTTTGGTTATTTTTAGTTTAAATATTATCTGAATAAGTGTTTTTGGGAAAAAAACACTTAAAATGTCATCATCTTTGAATATAAATTCATAAAAAAATCACAAAATTTCTTATGTTTTCAACTTTTTTATTCATCTTTTATTTAACATGTAAAAAAACATTGCAAAGAAAAACAAAAAACAGATGTTTGGAAAACTCTTAAAAAATAAACATCTTAGGATGAAAAAAGAAGAAGATGAATAACACAAAACTTGAAAAATGGTACAGTAATCAACATTAAAAAAAAATTATTCACACTTAATACATTATAAAATTTAAAGTGTAAAAAATAAGCCCTTTAAAAAAAGAGGGTTGATGAAAATCACTAACATTTGAAAAAAAAATGTTCATACTTGATACATAAGAAAATTTAAAGTGCCAAAAATATGCTCCAAAAAAAAGGGTGTATTCTGAATAACCACTTTTCAAAATCGGGTGATTTTTTTGCTACCTTAAAAAAAAAGGGTAATCGATAAAGTTCTTGTTTGATTAGTAACTATGTTTAATGTGAAAATGACTTAAACAATGTGAAAGTGACTCAAAATATATGCAAGAGAGATGCAAATGCAATGCATGTAATATAGCAAAGATTAGAACGAATTCTCATGAGCTCCATAGTGAGACTGGCCGCTGGGTAGTTCCTAAAACGCCATGGATGGAAAGGATCTGCCATATTTGTGAGAATAAGAGCATCGAGGATGAAAACCACTTCCTCTTAGAGTGCCCTGCATACAACCACATTAGATCTCAATTTCACAACCTTCGTTACAATACTGACCTTTCTAGCCTTTTACAATGCCAAAATTATAGTGAACTCGGGAGGCTTCTCTCCAAGCTTTTTGAGCATCGGAATAAAATCTTAAATCAAAATATATAATTTGTCTTTTTTAGGTCCGATAGATCATTATTTGGTCTCAGTGGACGTTAACAACCATCATCATCATCATCAATACAAGTTTTGTGATGCTAAAGTGAAGTAAAATATATCAAAAAGGATGCAAATGCAACATTGAAGTGACTTAAAATATGCTAGCATGACACAAAAGCAATGTTAAAGAGATGTAAAATATGTCAAAAAAATCCAAACTTATGTGAGATACATTAAAACTAATACAAATTCATTACAAAATTGATATCATAGACAAACATTTATGCAACATGAGACACAAAATGAAATTTGAGTCACCACATAATACGAATGTGACACAAAAGATGACATAACAATGATTGAAAATTGTGCATGACAAAAAAGTGATGCAAAAATGATAGAAAATTGATGCAAGGTCTAACATTGCTTGAATGTGTCAAATTTTGCGATCATTAAGGAATAGAAAAAGAGGAAAAATAAGAAACAACAATGACACAAAATTTCCATTAGGGAATTTTATTACAGTGATGCATATTCTCCAAACACTGGAACTTGGTTATGCCACTCCAAATTCTCTCCATATTTATCTATTTCCACCAATCATATGTATAGCTCCTCAATCTCCCACATGCAATCTTTATTCCATTGGGATCTTCAATTTGATTCACTCAAAATGTTGGGGCATTTCTTCAACACCTACTATCAAATTTCCTATGTATAAATATCCAAGAAACTTGGGCATCTCCATATTTTACAATTCATCTCAATCTTCTTTATAAGTATACCATTTCTCTTACACTTCATCACTTTTATGTTTTGACACTCTTCCCTTCTATTCTAACTCTACAAAATTCATTATTTCCATCATTAACCTTATCATTATTGCAAGTCAATAAACATTCCCTTCATCTTTTTATGGTTATCTCTTCCTTTACCACTCACATGAATTCTCTTCTTCCAATCATGATATATTCTTCAACATGTCCACTCTCAACAATACTATTCTTTCTCTCGTGGACAACTGCACTCAACACTTTTTCTACAACATCTTCCCCTTTCACAAAATTAATCATGTTTTCTTTTCCCACATCTCTAAAACTCTATATTGTACAACATTGTAATCCTATATAAATTCCACAAATAGATGCACTTCTTCTTAGGATCCATGCACTTTATTTCCAAAACAATTCTACCTATCACTTAACTTTTTGTGGAACGATGTACTATAACCAGGATTATTCAATATTAGGATTCACTTTCTCTAATATCACTTAGTGCAATATCCTAGGTCCACTAACCAAGGTCACACAATGAAAATACCCACAACATATCACAAATTTTAATGCATTAAATAATAAGAGAGATTCCACACAATGTATGTTATTGAATTAAAATTGCAACAAATACATTCAATCGTGATGTATACAAACTTTATGGAATCAATGACCAACGCTTTCAAACCTCGTTACATTCATAGAGCTTATGCATAGGTGTTTGGTATCAACAATAACTATATATACAAAAAAAAATCAATGGCATGCCAAAGCCCCTTGTTCATTTAAACACTTCATATATATATGCTTGTGATCCTTGTCTTTTGACCTTATAACTACCATAACCATACAAATTCCAACTACAACACTTTGCATTCCAAGGGTTTACAAAAGTTCACTAAACACAAGAATGAATGCATTGAATTGCAATTTTAAGGCTAAAATCAATGACAAATTCACTCCAATTATAAATTAAGAATCCATGGTTACATGAAACAATCCAAAATAGTCATCTTATGATCCCTCATGCTTACAATGCATGAACAATGCCAAATCCTCATTTATTGTTCAATATCCAATTTATTGTTAAAAACATGCTACATATATGCTTGAGAGGGTCCATGGATAAGAAAATTGCACGCCAAAACTTCAAAAGTGCATATGCATAACTTATAGTCTTCCAACTTTCTTAGAAAATCCACATCTCAAAAGTTGTATAATTCACTTGCATTTTCCTACAAAAAGCTTTACTAACTTAACAATTTCTAAAATTTCACTAGATTTGACCAACACCCCTTAGCTTCACCAAAGTACACACTAAGATTAATTTCTTGGCTATTTGAGTGATTCAAGTTGGAGAATGAGTACCTTTATTCCCTACCTTCCTACAATCCCATAATTTCAAATTGAGCCTTAAAACTTGTTGCTATGCAAAATAGTCAAAATATGCCCTTGTTTTCATAATGTCTAACTTGTTAATGAGGACTTATTGAAATCCACTCCAAGTCCACTTCATGCAAGACCGAAGGAAAAGTGAATGATTTTTCCATGCTAGATTTAAAACCATTAGCAAAGGTGCTAATAAAGGTGGGCAAGTTACTAATGAATGGGGTTGATGAGGTAAAGTATGAATCCTCAAGGAATTTTACTCAAATATACGACCTTTATTGATGCCATAAAATTTATAGTGTAGGATGGCTTAATTTGATATAAAGCTGAAAAAAAACTTCACATAAATCATCATACTAAAAATAACACAATATGTCATCAATGTTTGGGAACTTCCTGTACACTAGAAATAATTGGCTATAAAAGTAGGAAGCTTGATGCGGGTATTGAAAAGGTTGCACATGGCACATCTATGTAGGGTGTGTTTGTTAAGAAATAGAACACAAGACAAACAAGAAAAGAACTTGACAAAAAAAGGATTTAAGACATTGTCAACAATATATTCATTTCACAATATTAGTACTTGTACTTGACCACCTCTAGATATAGATCTCTTTGAAGAAACATCACTAGATAATGAAAACACCTCATAAGTAGATAAGGATGACTACTCATAATAAAGTGATCTCAAACTTTTTGATTGTATAGGGACTCACAGTCTAAGAGTGTTCCTTAATGTTATCTAAATATTTTGTGTGCTCTTTATTGGTCAAATATGTTAAAATATAGTAAGAAAAGTCTTCATTTGACTTGTGCCTTAGTCAAATGGAGAAATTCAATTTCCGCATCAGCGGGATGGATTGTATTGCAGTTAGGTGGAGTGACATGAATTTGTCTCCTAGTTAAGTCAGTAAATTTGAGTTATAGTCTAGAAGTAGAGTTGTGCGTGAGTTGATTGCTAAAATATAGCAATCTAGTGGAGTTATTGTTAGTTAAACTCAGCTAACCAAGCTCTAGTATTTAGTGGAGTTAGTAGGAGTTTAGTTGAGTAGTTATAACAATTGTTAACTCACTGATATCTCAGTTAACTGATCAATTTACTAAAAATAAACTCAATCATGCATGGAATTTGAATTTCCTAGTTGGAGTGGAGGAAAATACACATTGTAATTATCAATTGTATACTAGTTGAATGTACAATGTTTTTACATTGAGCAGGTGCTCAATTCCTTTAGAATTTATACAAGGAAATAAGGAATTCTCCTATTTTTAGGGGATAATTTCCTCCAGGATTGCGCAAGAAAATAAGAGGAAGGTCGAGGCTTGAATTGAATAAGTTATGGTTTAGAGTAGGAGGTCAGAATTATAGTGCAGGGTGTGCTTCAAGATTAAAGCAAGACAATGTAATTGATCCGTATTCTCATCTGAATTAATGCAAAGCAGTGGAGGGGTTTTTCGCAGTTGGGTTCTCATGTAAAATCATTGTGTTCCTTGTGTTTTGATGGTTGCATGTTATAACATGTGTTTCTATCGCGTGTTTTCCTTTTCATAGAATAGTACAAGAAATTTTTGTCTCTTGATTTTAGTCTGATTTCATTGGCAGTAGAAAATTTCTGAAATTTCTACATGGTATTAGAGATACAGAAGGCTACATAGAAACCTTAATCTATATTTTCTCTCATAGAAATTTTGATATCCAAGTTTTGGTGCAGATTCTCTTCAGTGCCGGAAAAATATCTTTCAACAGATTGAGGCTTGAGTATGCATTGGAGGGCACCTCAAATTTTTTGTGCTTGGAAAGACATGATGGAATCTGTCCTGGATGAAAAGGGCATATGGGAATATACACAAACTGATATTTTGAAACCAACAACATCAAATGCATAAGAACTTACTTAGTGGAAGAAAGACACAACAAAGGCCAGGAGGAGGATTATTTTGGAGGGTGTTAGAGATAATGTGGTTTCGAACTTGCATGGAAAGGAGACCCATTTTGCAATGTGGAAAACTCTCACAAATCTCTTCCAAAGAAGCAGTGATGCCATGAAATTGGCATTGATAGATAAAATCAGGAGAATTCGAATGCAGAAAATGAAACCATATTACAATACCTATCCAGATTCATTCAGGTTCGAGATGAACTTGGAGGAGTAGGAGAAAATGTGCTGTCATTTGAACTTGTGAGCTTAGACTCCTTAGCTTTCTGAAAACTTGGCACAACTATCAAGATTAAGTTAATGGAAGAGATAGGCTACCCGATTGGGAAAGACTTTGGGCTAATTTGGTGGAGGAGGAGATCAGAAGAAAGACTAAAGATGGTTTCGCAACCAGAGCTGAGGAAGAAGAAAAAATTGTCTTGGCGGGAAAGAGAAATAAAGCCAAGGGAAAGAAGGCCCAAGGCAAGCCAAAATACAGCTAGAACCAGGGCAAGAAGAAGGACCTCAATATAATTAAATGCTTTTGTTGTCATGAATATGGACATTATGTAACCAAGTGTTTGTAAAAGAAAACTGGGAAGAAGCCTGCATTAGGAGAAGGAGTTGATGCTCTTGCATCACAATTCGAAGTGGATTTCACCCTAATTGCATGCATGGAAAGTACTGTACAAAGAAGTGCATGGTACTTGGAATATGGAGCCCCATTTCATATGACAATATCTAAGGATTTCTTCAGCAACCTAGAGGAGAAGGACCTACAATAACAAATAGAACTTGGAGATGATGGGTGGTATAGTACCTAAGAGATTGGTATTGTCACCTTTAAGAGGGATTTAGGCTCCCATATTCACCTAAAAAATGTAATATACGTTCCTGGAATGAAGAAAAAATGATTTATGTAGCTCTATTGGAGAAAAAAAGGTTACGATGTGGTGTTCAATAAAGGGAAAGCTTTTTTGAAGCATGTTGCTACTGGACAAGTAAAACAAATTGGTGTTAGAGTGAAAAATATCTACAAGCTAGAGGTGGATGCATGCACTGCATTGAGAAACAAAGCAAAACATGTTTAGAGTCGAGATGTTGGAGAACTCTGGCATAGGCGCATGGGTCACCTACACCATGGAGCTTTGAAAATCATGCAACAGATCACCACAAGACTTCCAAAATTCACCCTTAACCAACATGATGTTTGTAAGGGATGCACTCTTGGAAAATATGTCAAAGCACCCTTCCAGAGCCGAGATAGTAGAGTTGGAGTCATTTTGGAGAGAGTCCACTCAGATGCGTGTGGACCATATTCTATAGTCTTAGTTGGAAAACACAGGTATTATGAAGTTTTCATAGAATTTTCCCGCAAGTGTTGGTTGTATTTTATGAATAATAAAGATGAAGTGTTTGCAAAATTTGTTGGATTCAAAGCATCAATTGAAAATGAGACTGGTCATAAAATAAAGTCTCTGGGAAGTGATAATGGAGGAGAATTTGTGTCTAATGCTTTCAAAGATTTTTGTGTCGAGGATGGCATTAGAAGGGAACTGATTGCACCTCACAACCCATAGAAAATGGCCTGGCAGAGAGGAAAAACAAAAGCATTGTAGGGGTTGCAAGAGCGATGCTGCATGATCAGGGACTGGCACTATATCTGTGGGCATAAGCATGCGATACAACATTTTATTTGCAGAACTGGAGCCCTCACAAAATACTTGGCATGATCACACTTGAAGAATATTTCTCTATGAGGAAGTCAAATGTATCCAATTTTCAAATTTTTGGAGCTATAGTCCATTGGCATGTCTCCAAGAATAGCAGGAAAAATTTGGAGCATAACACTATGATGAAGATCTTTGTAGGATGAAAATGATGAGGACAAATGTCATATTTGATGAGGAGAAGGCTGTGAGAAGCTCCCTAGAGCGAGGAATGATTATTGCACTAGAGAAGGAGCTTCTAGCTCCAAAGGAGGAGCCTCGGTTAGAGCCTCAAGATGTTGTGGAGAAAGCACATATGGAGGAGTAAAGAGCAAGAAAAATGGAGGCACCCACACAACCAGGATATACCATAGAGGGAAGGAAGAGAACCAATGAGGCTGGAAAATTGGTGCAGGATGCATAGGAGCATGTGGGAGCTCCGACATTCTTACTTAGGTAGAGGAGATCACCAAACATGTATACTAGTTATATGGCACTTGTTAACACTCCGTAGTTTACCTAGGCTGAAAAGAGAAACTCAGAGGTAACGAAAAACCACTTGGAAGTTGGAATATAGCCCTTCCAACTTCAAAGAGGGTTCTCTCTATCTGAAATATTCAATCACTTAGATATTAGGCTAGGTATGGTTCTAAGTGGGTATGAGTTTTAAAGGTTTTCTGGCAGGAAAGAAAAGAGATCCATTGGGAAATACAGTCAATAAAATTGATGATTTCCAGTGAGAGGTGATTAGCCTCATCATTGGGTAATTATATGTGCCTTAATTGCCCTTAATTCACCTCCTATCTTAGTTGAACCATCTATTCTCACAACTTTGTGCATACTTTTGATTATATTTTGTTTATGAGATGAGTTAGAATTGGATATTTTGCTTTGTGGTATAATGTGCATATAATGCAGGAATAAAGGATAGAAGCAAGGAAAAATGCAGGCATAAAGGATAAAAGCAAGGAACTGTGGAAAAGACCTTGGTTAAAACTCGAATGGGACAAGGGATAGTAATTATAGGAGGTAAATCCTCCTCATTTACTACCCCTCCATTTGAATATTCCTCCATCAGCTCAGAGTGCAAACAACCATCACTTTGAAGACTAGAAGACAGCTGAGCAAGTGAAAGTGACACAAACCAGTTTATCTTGAGTGGGGAGCCAAGCCTCCCTAAGGGGAAGGAAGTTGTTAGAGACTTCAAATGTATAAATAGAGAGGCTTATGACCTCAGTAGGATTCAGACTTTCATTGTAAAACTATACTTTATTTCTGAGCTGCAAGACTTGTGACAGTTTGTTCTATAATCCATGGTTTTCATAATGAGAATGAGTTATGTTTTAAGCTAGCTTTGAGTTAACTTAGAGGGTTGAAGCTCTTGGGTTAGGGCTCGACCTGAGCAGCCAAATCTCCTCTTTATTGTACATGTATGCTAGCATATATTTCTGGTTTTGTTCATTTGCTTAAGTAGCTTCTTGGTTCTGTTCATTTGCTTAAGTAGATTCATTGTTTTCTGTTTTATTTGCTTAAGTAGCTTCATTTTCATTACAATAGTATAGTGTAGATTATTCATGGTTTTTCTGTTCATTTTCTTCAGTAGCTGCATTTACTGTAGTTTACTTCCATTTGTGCCTTCTTTCAGTTTATAGGTTAGCTAGGAGAAAAGATCACCATAAGGTTGTGCGCAGGTGTATCAGCCTTATTTCCTCCCTCTGGAACCATGACTTGAGGAAGAGACCCTTCAGCAACCCCCAAAAAACAAGTTTCTGGTTCTCGCACGAGCTATGGAGTTTGTTGTTCGATGCAGTTATTTGTTCACCCTCACTAGTTTTTCTGTCGTTTTCCTTTGAAACCTCCTTCATCACGTTCTTCATGCATCGCTTCCTCGCCATCCGATCCACAACAAACCTTCACAATCACCATCCAATTCATTATTTTCTCCAACTGTTGCCTCGCGTGAAGTCTTCCACTTACTTTATGCACTTCAATATCCATCGTCGATCTGTCTCTTGATTCGACAGCTATCGCGTCACCGCAACACTTTATGCACTTTAAACCCCCACCGTCGATCTACCTCGCCTGATCCGACGACTATCGCATCACCCGATCGCTAACTAGCTTGGCCGATCTCGACCATTGATCAACCCCACCTAATCCAATGACTTTCACGCAATCTCACGCGGATTATTGCACGACCGTTATCCACCCGAGAGCATGCAAGAAAAGTGGTTTTCGCGTGCTACATGTCACGCAATAAGGCTAATCGTGTGAAATTTCAGAATTCCACTTACGGCCTTGAGGGCACGCGATAAACTACTTACCGCCTTAGAAACCCACTCCATCATTTCCGCACGTTTCTTTTTCCCGCGATACGATCTCCGTCGTCCATCCTCCGGTTAATATTGTCCGTACATCTCTTGACTTAATCTGCGCGATAAGATCTCTACCGTTCATCACTTCGTTACCCTATCCATCCATCTCTTGACTTAACCTCCGCGATAAGACCTCAATTGTTCATCCTGTGCATTCACCCTGTTCATACATCTAGTGACTTAAGCCTTCGTGATAAGACCTCAGTCGTTCATCATTGCGTTCACCCTATTCATCCATCTAGTCACTTAAGCCTTCGCGATAAGATATTCGCCGTTCATCCTGTTCGTTTGTCTAGTTCGTCCATCTATCCACTTAACCTCCGCAATAAGACCTCAGCTATTCATCCCATGCTTTCACCTTGTTCATACATCTATTCACTTAAGACTTTGCGATAAGATCTCTGTCGTCCATCTTCTTCTCGTTGATCGATCCAACGGTCCCTATGCACTACTGCGTCCTTACGTCCTCCTTTCATTGATTTCAACCTCCGATTGCTCTTCCACTTGAAAACTGATTTAGCTTAAGTTTCTTTGCTTACACCTTAGTATAGTTTAATTCTCTTTACCTCTGCAACTTAGATAGCAGCCTTAGGTTAGTGATTGTTTTAGCAATTTTGCTTAGCATAGTTGTTTAGTTGGTTAGTTAGGTTATGGTGTGATTTAGCATTACATGCTATTTTCTTCATTATTGCAGTAGAGTAGCTCTCTCTTAGAATAGGTTTTCTCTTCTTCCATCAAAGAATTAAGCTTCTTCTGACCCTATAGAATTCTGGCTTGGAACCCCTGGGGTCTCTTGCTAGATAAATAGTGACAACAGGTAGGACCTTCACTTCTACTTATGCATATAGCATTGTCACCTCCAAGTTTGTACGAACCCCGGGTTGATAAGTAAAGCTGGTAGCCCTGGGAGTTGCAACATTCTTGTTGCAATACCTAGGCTCATCACTTTTTGGCATCGTTGCTGGGGAGGTGTCTAAGTAGAGTGTGATTACTGCTTTCTTCTATTTCTAGTCTTCAACTTTCTTTTCTTCTACTTGTTATCCTCAGTTTTCTTCCATTAGTCTATTTATGAAAAAGTAATCTAGTTTTTTCCTTTCTTTCAGTTGTCATTATCTTCTTTCCTTTCAATTCAACAAGTAGTCTTTTTATTAGTAGTTTTCATTCAATCAACAATTTCATTATGCAAGTAATTTCTATCTTTAAAAAAATCTTACAAAAGCCAACCCAAAAACATTTCCTTTCATGCCTCGTAGGAATAGGGACAATTCAGGCAAATTATTATTAAATACCCCACTGCATCCAACAATCAACCTTCTCTCTTCTTCGGTTACTGTGATTTGGAAGAACCTTTAGGTGAGTAACATTACATATTTAAAGAACCTACAGGGGAAGAAGAAGAGGAAGAACCCATTCCTACTGAACCAATGGCTGAAAACCTAAATGACAGAGGAAATAGAGAGAGAATTGAGAGTGCCTTCCCCATCAGGGAGACCAATGGGGACACTAAGATGAAGAATATAAGCCCCTCTACTCTACCTCATTTCCATGGCCTGACCACAAAGGACCCTGACACTTTCCTATTTGAGTTTGTTGTTATATGTCGAACCTATGACTATACAGATGATGAGAAAAAGTTAAAATTGTTTCCATCTACCCTCAAGGATGCAGCATTGCGCTGGTTCATGGGTTTACTTGGAGATAGCATCACAACTTGGGCTCAAATGCAACAGAATTTTAACAAAAAATATAGGGACTACTGTAGGTCAAAGGATACTAAAGAAGATATTTTTTGGATGACTATAGGCCATGATGAATCCTTAGAAGACTATGAAGAAGGATTCTAGCTCAGTTATAAAAGGGCCAGGTGCACAATTGACCCTGAGTCACTAAAGTTGGCCCTGCTTAGAGGAGTAAGGGAGGATCTTCTGGATACCTTACATATGATAACAGGAGGAGATGTATACCAATTACCCTATGAAGATATCAAGATTGTCTTTAGAAACCATTCTAGGGTAGCCAGGAAAAAGGGCAGGGGTAGTCAACCTATGGCCAATACATCATCCTCCAACTTATCCATCAAGGGTGAAATTGGAAATATGATGAAAGATTTCAAAAGTGATATGTTGCAAACCCTTGCCTTGCAATTGGACACCATGAAAATCAAAAGGAAGCAAGAGGAAGCAGAGAGCCTTGGCCATCTTTTGTCCTAGATGCATCAAGAGGCATCCTAGGAATGAATGTCCACTTAACTGCATTAATATTTGCTTAGTATGTAAAGAAAACCACTCCACAGACAAGTGCCCTTCTTTACCTGGAATCAAAGTTGTATATCAAGGAGCTGAAGGGGTCACTCAGCAACTTTGCTACATCAACCAAAGGAGACCTCTTGGGCCTAGACCATACCAGTAGGGTATGCAAGGGTCATCCCATGCATATTACAACCCCAACCAAACCATAGCTATACCTTCTTGGGGACCCCCTGCTCATCCTTCCTGGTCTACACCCCCTCCTTGGTCCTATACATCTCAGTATCATTCCCAGCCAACCAGCCAGTCATTTCAACCTTATGTTCAACCACAACATCAGTGGAATACCCCACCCCAAGGGTGGAGGCCCCAATTCAACAATGTTCCAGCCCTATTGCCTCCACCACCTACCCAACCATAACTCCTACACTCTGCTCCACCTAAGCAACCCCAGATGCCTGCCTAGCCAAATCCGAACCCAAACAATAGGCAGGCTCAACAAGCATACAATGGAGAGACATCATACCCAGCTTATGTTGTAGAAATCCAGGAGATCAACCTAAGATCTGGGAGAATTCTCCCAAACAACTAACCTCCCTCTCCACATAGGGAGGTTGAGGAAGAAAGAGAGGAAAGAAACCTTAAAGTAAATCCACCCTTTCCTGAGAGATTAACCCAACCACTCCAACCTACCCCAGAAGAAACTGAACTTCTGGGAGAATTGAAAAATCTATGTGTAAAGATTCTCCTTCTCCAGGCAATAAAAGATGTTCCCATTTACAATAAGTTGGTTAAGGAAAAGTTCTTCAAGCATCCAGGAAGGAGAAAAAGGGATGCCCCTACCATTAATGTCATTGGGCAATCATCTGACTTATTGTTGGGGCAGGTAATATTCCAAAATATTTAGCCCCTGGAAGCCCTGTAGTAGATGTGCACATCAATGGCACCATTGTCTCACACACTTTGATTGATCTTGGGGCTGCCATTAAGTGATGACCAAAGACATCATGCTCAAGCTCAACCTCCAAGGGTCATTGAGGAAGACCACAACAGTTCTGCAACTTGCAGCCCGTTCCACAGTCACCCCTGAGGCAATTGTGGAGGATGTGATGGTCTCCATTGAGTCGTGGGAGTACCCTGCAGATTTTCTAGTTCTCCAGGCTAAGGCTAAGCTTACCGGTTACCCTCTCATCCTTGAGAGGCCATGGTTGGCCACATTTGATGCTTACATTAGCTGTAGAGATGGGAATATGACCATCAAGAATGGGCATACGTCCAAACAGTTAATTATATACCCTCCTGCTCAACCTACCCCATGATTTACCTTTATGGTTGGAGGAGGAGGAAGAAGATGAGGTTTATTCTGCTCAACTTTATGCTTTAGAAGCAACCATAGGAGGAGGACAAAAAGATGAGGATGACTTAATTGAACATATGCTCCAAAGTCCAACTCCTAGTTCACCACCATTAGAATAAGAAGTAAGGGAAACACAAAACAATCATCCAATTGACTTATGCTTGGCCAATTCCAACCCACTCCACGTCAATACCATAGAATTTGGCCTAGAGAAATGTTTGCAAATTAATCCATCTCTTTCTGCTTTAGAAGAGGAAAATTTATGTAACATGTTGAGAGAGAACCTAGAAGCCTTCGCTTGGAGTTATAATGAAATGAAGGGAGTACACCCCTTAGTGTGTACTCACCACATATACATCAAAGAAGGTTGCAAGCCAGTCAAGCAACCACAAAGGAGGATGAATCCAGCTCTTAAAGACATAGTCAAAGAAGAACTTCAAAAACTGTTAGATGCAAGATTCATTTACCCTATCTCAGACAGTGAGTGTGTCTCTCCTTTAGTGTTAGTTCCCAAGAAAAATGGTAAGTGGAGGATTTGTGTTGATTATAGGGAGTTGAACAAAGGCACAAAGAAGGATCATTTTTCACTACCCTTCATTGAGTAAGTGCTAGATGACCTAGCAGGGAAGAAGTTCTTTTCTTTCCTAGATGGATTCAGTGGGTAAAACCAACTCCAAATCTTCCCAGAAGACCAGGATAAGACCATATAAACCTATCCTTGAGGTACTTTTGCCTATAGGGTCCTTCCTTTTGGCCTATGCAATGCTCCTGCCACTTTCAAAAGAGCAGTCTTGAGTATTTTTGTTGACTCAGTACATGATGCAATAGAAATCTATATGGATGATTTTACACCTTATGGCTGTGATTTCCAAGAAGCCCTGACTAACCTAGGCAAAGTATTACACAAATGCATTGAAATGAACCTGTCTCTCAGTCTAGAAAAATGTGAATTCTTAATGACTAAAGGGATTGTGCTAGGTCATTCAATATCTCAGCAAGGACTGCAGGTTGACCCAAAGAAAATAGCAATCATCCAAAGGGTCCCACCTCCACAAAAGCAAAGATATGTCAGGAGTTTCTTAGGGTTAGTTGGATACTACCGAAGGTTCATAAAGGACTTCAACAAGTTGGCCTCTCCCTTGTTTGGGTTGTTGGCCAAAGATTTTGAGTTTATATGGTCAAAGAGCTGCCAAGAGGCCTTAGACATTCTAAAGGGTATGTTAACCACTGCACCAATCCTTAGAGGCCTAAACTGGGCCCTCCCTTTTCATATTCATGTTGATGCCTCACACAAAGACATAGGAGCAGCCTTGGGTGAGGAAGAGGATAAATTGCCCTATGCCATCTATTTTACTAGTAAGAACCTGTCAAAGGCTGAACTAAATTATACTGTGACCAAAAAGGAACTCATGGATGTTGTGCATTCATTAAACAAATTTAGGCATTACATTATACGCTATCAAACATTTGTGCATACTCATCATGCTGCAATCAAATATTTAATGAACAAACCAGATGTGAATGCTAGAATTATAAGATGGTTGCTTTTATTACAATAGTTTGATCTAACTATTGTTAATAAGCCTGGTAAGGAAAATGTTGTTGCTGACTTTATATCTAGGATGAATCTACCTGCAAGTGAAGAAGGAATGGTGGATGTGATCTGAATGGGAGATGGCATCAACACATGGTATTCATCTACCCATGGAATTTACCCATGGTATTGTAAGTGGCATCCACCCATGTTATTTATCTGCCCATGGTATTGTAGGTGACATCCACCCATGGTATTGTGACATCCACCCATGGAATTGACCCATGGTATTGTGACATCCATCCATGGTATTCATTCACCCATGGAATTGACCCATGGTATTGTAACTGAAAAATACTATAAGTAACAAGTCACATTTTGTAAAAGGACAGATTGTCCACCACAATGTAGTCCTTATAGTTATTATCTGTTTTAATAAAAAAATTATTTTTGGTTGTTTATTGGGCATTCTACTCGTTTTCTTCTAGTAATTTCAAATTTTCAGATCTTGGGGGCCTCCCCCCAAGATCTAGATCAGTGGTATCAGAGCAGGTTATGATTCCATGGGAATGAGGGTTTCATGCATATTTCAGTTTCAATTTTTTTTAGCAATATTCAACAAAATTCAGGCACACGCTCTGACCTCCACAGAGTACTTTCTTGGGCCAAGCACGAAGAATTTTTCTTTTTTCATTTTTTTGCAGGAATTTTTTTGGGCAGCGAGTTTTCAGATCAGATCTGAAACATTTGGTGCAATATTTACAAAAACAAATACCATATCTGGATTCCTTGCGAAAAAATACCCAAATTAAAAAAAAAATTGGCCGAATCAGAGTCTAGATGAGGGAGATATCGCTGATTTAAAATCAGCTATGTTGTAGAATTTTTTCTGATGACAACTCAAGGACGACGACTCTCCTATCATTTTTTGAAGTTCTCTATGCAGAATTTCAGAAAAAGGGTTTTAGATTTGACCTCCTCTTGAAAAATCACTAAATTTAAAAAAAAAATGGGTCGAATCGAAGTTCGAATGTGGGAGATATCGCTGATTTAAAATCAACTATTTTTTCAGAACTTTTGTGATGGCGGAAAACTTGTAGTGTGAATATGAGATTCAAGAGTGTCCAGATAAGGATTTCCAACACATGGGAAGATGAAAAATAGTTCGTCTAATTCGAAAAATAGGTTATAATAAATATTCTGAGTTATATTGACCAAGTTTTGTCCATTCTAATTATGGAGCAGCACTCAAAGCAGGTTCCCGTTCGAGACATGCCTTCCCACCCCACTTTAGTAGGCACCTACTTAACATTCATCAATTTTAGCATAGAAACATTCGGCTTGGGTTATTTGGAGATGTGCCCTCCCACCCCAGGCTATGTAGGCACCTGCTACTTCATCAACAACCAACATCACAGTTATGGGTCAACCACACAAAATCCTTGTCATTGAAGTCCATTTGATAGGTCGCACACTGTTAGTATCATAGTTGGTCACAAGCATTATAGGGTATCTCTATCCTCGGATCTTCGTTCATCATGGTTATGGGTCATCCACAAACCCACACTTCATCGAAGTCCATTTGCTAGGCCGCACACTGTCAGTATCACAGTTGGTCACAAGCATTACAGGGTATCTCTATCCTCGGATCTTCGTTCATCATGGTTATGGGTCATCCACAAACCCACACTTCATTGAAGTCCATTTGCTAGGTCACACACTGTCAGTATCACAGTTGGTCACAAGCATTACAGGGTATCTCTATCCTTGGATCTCTGTTCATCATGGTTATGGGTTAACCACATAAAACCCTTCTCTTAAGTGGCTCTTCATATTCAACAAAGGCTTCACAGTAGGGGACTTCACGCAATGGGGACCATTGCTTCTTAAGGAGGGATGAATGATCCGAATGGAAAATGGCATCAACAAATGGTATTCATCCACCCATGGAATTTACCCATGGTATTGTAAGTGGCATCCACCCATGTTATTTATCCACCCATGGTATTTATTCACCCATGGTATTGTGACATCCACCCATGGTATTCATTCACCCATGGAATTGACCCGTGGTATTGTGAAATCCACCCATGGTATTCATTCACCCATGGAATTGACCCATGGTATTGTGACATCCACCCATGGTATTCATTCACCCATGGAATTGACCCATGGTATTGTAACTGAAAAATACTATAAGTAACAAGTCACATTTTGGAAAAAAACAGATTGTCCACCACAATGTAGTCCTTACAGTTATTATCTGTTTTAATAAAAAATTTCTTTGTGGTTGTTTATTGGGCATTCTACTCGTTTTCTTCTAGTAATTTCAAATTTTCAGATATTGGGGGCCTCCCCCCAAGATCCGGATCAGGATGACCAGTTACCAAATGAGCATTTGTTTTCTATTTCAGTTCTCTCCCCATGGTTTGTTGATATACCAAACTATTCGGTATTAGCACAGTTCCCACCAAACTTGCCCTCCAAAGAAAAGAGCAAGATAGTAAGGAAAAGCACCCCCTTCACCTGGATTGGGGGAAATCTTTTCAAACTTGGCCCAGATCAAATCTTGAGAAGGTGTGTAAGGGAAGAGGAAGTCTTTGACATCCCTCTGACCTATCATGATGGGCCTTGTGGAGGTCACTTTGCAGCGAAGAGGACAACATTCAAAGTGTTGCAAGAAGGCTATTATTGGCCTACTCTTCATTAGGATGTGAAAAAGTACATTAGTCAGTGTGATCGGTGCCAGAGGATGGGAAAGCCTATTCTAAGAGATGAAATGCCCCTACAACCTCAAGTGACTTTCGAGCCATTTGACAAGGGGGCATGGACTTCATTGGGCCTATCAACCCTCCTTCAAAGAAAAAACAACACATCATTGTGTGCATTGATTATTTGACTAAGTGGGCTAAAACCAAGGCAATTAAGACATCAACAAAAGAGAAGGTGGCTGAGTTCCTAAGGGAGAATATATTCTACAAATTTGGGCACCCTAAAGAGCTAATCACATACCAAGGCAGTTAGTTTACCTCCAGCATGATTGAAGAACTGCTCAACCATCACAAAATCAATCATAGGATCTCCAATCCCTATCATCCACAAGCTAATGGGCAAGTGGAGGTGACCAATAAGGCACTGGAGAACATCTTAACCAAGGTAGTGAGCAGCAACAGGAAGGATTGGGCAGAGAGACTAGTTGAGGCCACCTGGGCCTATAATACAACATGGAAGACCACCACTGGATTTACACCCTATGAGCTAGTCCATGGGTAAAAGGATTTGTTGTCCATTGAGTTTGAATAGAACACATTGAGGATGGAAACCCAACTAGACTTGGATCTCAGTCATGCACAGAAAGAAAGGTTGTTCCATTTGAATGGCTTGGATGAATTCAGAATGTAGGCCCTCCTACATACAAAGATAGTTCAGCTTCAGAGGAAGATCTGGCATGAAAAACATATCAAGGAGAAACAATTTCAAGGGGGAGACTGGGCATTGTTATATTATTCCAGGTGTAAAAACTTCAAGGGCAAGCTAAGGACAAGATGGCTCGAACCTTATGTGGTGGAAAGATGCCATGACAATGGTTCAGTGCAAATCAGAACTATAGATGAAGAAGCCATTCCATTGCTAGTTAATGGACACCGATTGAAAATGTACAAGAGGCCTTTATCAAAAAAAGAGTTCATTGACAGTATCAATAAGACAGTGATGATGGTAGAGCAAGTTCCAGCTCCTCCCTCATCAGGGCACTGAAAAAGAGAAAAAAGAATAAGGATTGAGGTGAAAACCTCCATGAGGTGCCTGAGTCCCATATTTTTGTTGAAAACCTCATGAGGTAGCCCAAAGATGAGAAAAAATGAAAAAGAGTGAGAAGATCCCTGGGTGAAAACCTTCCTGGAGGCAACTAGGGCAGATATCTAGGGTGAAAACCTCTATGAGGCAGCCTAGGTGTTAAAAAAAAAAACATAATTGTTATTTGCATGTGGGTGAGAAAGACAAGCAAGGAGCAAAGAGAATATCCAAAGGGAACCCTGCCTCACATATATTCATCTCCTCCACTCCTTACCATGCACCCCTCCATCAATTCCATTATTTTTTACTTCATTGCTTCAATTCAGGTGAAGATTGTGTTTTCTACAGAATCACCTCAACCATTACCATCATCCCTGCATCCACACACACTCCTACTCCCTCTGTCCATTCATTACAGCATCCTCACAGCACCAGCCAACAACATGATCAAGAAATTCTAAGGGAGACACCAAACATTGCCAAGGGGTAATCTAAGAGCTCCACAACAACAATAGCATCAGATCACCGATCATAAACACCTCCAAAAGCCAAGAAACCATCAGCATATAGTAGAGGAGGAAGAAAAATGAGCATGCAGCAAATAGGCAATGCAACACCTCTGATCTTTGACAATTGTAGCATAGCATCAATACCACAAGTAAGTATCCCACTCACTCACTCATATGCATCATTTGATCAAAAGTTGTAAAGGTTAAGAGGTAGTTGGTTTATAAGTGAAAAGGTGGAAAAAAGGAAATTCTTTAATAAATCAAAATAGAATGCAAGAGTCCATAGATACATAATTGTTATGGAAACCATTTGAGAATGCTTGAAGAATTAAGACTTGGGGTAGAAACACCAGTTCACCAAAGACTCATCATACCCTATTTCTTGATGCAATCACTCATAGACTCTAGAGGCAAAGTAAAGGAAGGGAATTCCCAACAGTTGGCTCACCATGGGTTGATCAAGATCCTCATTAAGGATGCCCTCCAAACCCTCAAGATCCCTATAACATGGTCAGTCTTCAGAGACTTACCAGCAGAGGATGACATCAAAACCTTCACCTATGATGTTAATCCTTCTATCAGTGAGGAGGAGGCAAAATAAGAAAAAGAAGATATAGAGCTAGACATGGATGAGATGGATGAAGAAGAAACTAATACTGAGGAACATGATGAAGCAAAAGAGAAGGAGGATGATGTTGAAACAGAAGAGGAAGAAGAAACTAATACAGAGGAACATGATGAAGAAGAAGAGAAGGAGGATGATGTTGAAACAGGAAGAGGAAGAAGGCATTGAAATAGAGGAGAAAGAACAACAAAAGGCCATCTAGTGTAGGATGCCAGCTAAATCCTATGCTCCTTACCTCAGAGAACAATGGCTGCAATTTCTGATTAAAACACTAGCACAAAGGGGCACCATGCCATTTCAGGACTACAAACACTTTATTGATCTTTTTTATCAGAGTGCACTAAAGGATAGGGCTAAAATGGTTGAGTTTTACTTGCACAACATGGCCCTCACATACATGAATATTTGGGATCTTAATGCAAAGCTAAGAGATCTACAATTAATGGTTTTGGCATCATTGATAAACCATGAGAAGTCAAGGGCTACAGAAATGAAAAGAATATTGGCCAGAGAGAAAAATGAACCTCTTTTCATCAGATTTGAACAAACAAATCCCATGGCCCTAATCAACACCCATAATCTAATTGCAAATGATCCTCAACTGGCACCTAGATATCTTGCGGCCCAAGAGCAATCAATTCCACATTTCAAGGATATGTTTAGGCTGCTAAGAGATGATAATATACATGCCTGCTAAAAGAGATGGAACACACTACCACACAACTTGAAGATCAGAGAATATCACTCCCCTCAAAGGTTGATAAAGGAACTTAACACGACACTTATGTATAAGCAATCAATGCAAAGGATGAAGGTCAATTGGATAGGCCTAAAACTCAATCCACCACTACTCCTAGGGATGCTAGAAGGGAGAAAAGAAGAAGAGGGCGAGAAGAAGTAGAAAGAAAAGCAAGCTTCTATAAACAAGAAGAAGAGACCACGACAGAAGAATGGGATGTTAGAGAGGCTACCAGAGCCATGGAGGACATGGACATGGACTAAGTTTCTTAGAGGATGAGCAACACTTTCAGTAGGGGGTTGATGATGAGCCTCATCACTGGGTAATTATATGGGCCTTAATTGGCCTTAATTCACCTCCTAGCTTAGTTGAACCAACTATTCTCACAACTTATTGCATACTTTTGATTATATTTTGTTTATGAGATAAGTTAGAGTTGGATATTTTTCTTTGTGGTCTAATGTGCATATAATGCAAGAATAAACGATAGAAGCAAGAAAAAATGCAGGCATAAAGGATAAAAGCAAGGAACTATGGCAAAGACCTTGGTCAAAACTAGAGTGGGAAAAGGGAGAGTAATTATAGGAGGTAAATCCTCCTCATTTACTACCCCTCGATTCGAATATTCCTCCATCAGCTCGGAGTGCAAACAACCATCACTTTGAAGACTAGAAGACAATTGAGCAAGTTAAAGTGACACAAACCAATTTATCTTGAGTGGGAAGCCAAGCCTCCCTAAGGGTAAGGAAGTTATTAGAGACTTCATATGTATAAATAGAGAGGCTTAGGACCTCAGTAGGATTCAGACTTTCATTGTAAAACTCTACTTTATTTCTGAGCTGCAAGACTTGTGACAATTTGTTCTGTAATCCATGGTTTTCATAATGAGAACGAGTTATGTTTTAAGCCATCTCTAAGTTAACTCAGAGGGATGAAGCTCTTGGGTTAGGGCCCAACCTGAGCAGCCAAAGCTCCTCTTTACTGTACATGTATGCTAGCATAGATTTCTGGTTTTGTTCATTTGCTTAAGTAGCTTCCTGGTTCTGTTCATTTGCTTAAGTAGATTCATGGTTTTCTGTTTTATTTGCTTAAGTAGATTCATTTTCATTACAATAGTATAGCGTAGATTATTCATGGTTTTTATGTTCATTTTCTTCAGTAGCTGCATTTACTGTAGTTTACTTCCATTTGTGCCTTCTTTTAGTTTATAGGTTAGCTAGGAGAAAAGATCACCATAAGGTTGTGTGCAGGTGTCTCGGCCTCATTTCCTCCCTCTGGAACCATGACTTGAGGAAGAGACCCTTCAGCAACCCCCAAAAAACAATTTTCTGGTTCTCGCACGAGCTATGGAGTTTGCTATTCGATGCAGTTATTTGTTCACCCTCACTGGTTTTTCTGTCGTTTTCCTTTGAAAGCTCCTTCATCACGTTCTTCATGCATTGCTTCCTCACCATCCGATCCACAACAAACCTTTACAATCACCATCCAATTCATTATTTTCCCCAACTGCTGCCTCGTGTGAAGTCTTCCACTTACTTTATGTGCTTTAATATCCACCGTCAATCTGTATCTTGATTCAGCTATCGCATCACCTCAACACATTATGCGCTTTAAACCCCCACCGTCCATCTGCCTTTCCTGAACCAACGACTATCGCATCACCCGATCGCCAACTAGCTTGGCCGATCTCCACCGTTGATCAGCCCTGCCTGATCCAACGACTATCACGCAATCTCGCACGGATTATTGCACGACCGTTATCTGCTCGAGAGCACACAAGAAAAGTGGTTTTCTCGTGCTACGTGTCATGCAATAAGGCTAATCGCGCGAAATTTCATAATTCCGCTTACGGCCTTGAGGGCGTGTGAGAAACTACTTACCGCCTTAGAAACCTGCTCCATCATTTTCTCACGTTTCTTTTTCCCGTGATACGATCTTCGCTGTCCATCCTCTGGTTAATCTTGTCTATCCATATCTTTACTTAATCCGCGCGATAAGATTTTAGCCATTCATCACTTCGTTACCCTGTGCGTCCATCTCTTAACTTAACCTCCACGATAAGACCTCAACCATTCATCCTGTATGTTCACCCTGTTCATCCATCTAGTGACTTAAGCCTTCGTGATAAGATCTCAGTCATTCATCACTGCATTCACCCTATTCATCCATCTAGTCACTTAAGCCTTCGCGATAAGATCTCATCGCTCATCCTGTTCATTCGTCCATCTATCCACTTAACCTCCGCAATAAGACCTCAGTCATTCATCCTATGCATTCACCCTGTTCATCCATTTATTGAATTAAGCCTTCACGATAAGATCTTCACCATCCATCTTCTGCTCGTTGATCGATCCAATGGTCCCTATGCACTACTACATCCTCACGTCCTCCTTTCATTGATTTCGAACTTCGATTTCTCTTCCGCTTGAAAACCGATTTAGCTTAAGTTTCTTTGCTTACACCTTAGTATGGTTTAATTCTCTTTACCTCTATAACTTAGATAGTAGCCTTAGGTTAGTGATTATTTTATAAATTTTGCTTAGCATAGTTTTTTAGTTGCTTAGTTGGGTTATGGTGTGATTTAGCATTACATGCTATTTTCTTCATTACTGCAGTAGAGTAGCTCTCTCTTAGAATAGGTTTGCTCTTCTTCCATTAAAGAATTAAGCTTCTTCTGACCCTATAGAAGTCTGTCTTGGAACCTTTGGGGTCTTTTACTAGATAAACAGTGACAATAGGTAGGACCTTCACTTCTACTTGTGTGTATAACACTGTCACCTCCAAGTTTGTATGAACCTCAGGTTGATAAGTAAAGCTGGTAGCCCTGGGAGTTGCAGCATTCTTGTTGCAATACCTAGGTTCATCAAGAGGATAAAGAGAAAGAGGGATCTTCTATAGGGGCAAGGTAGATAGTCTTTTTCGAGTTTTTTTCAGTCAAAATCATTGTAGGAGGGTGAGTAGAAGATGAATGGAAAATGACATACAAAGCATCAAGCAACAAGATGAATTCTAAATGGAATTATATAAAAAAACATAAATGTTTAGCAAACTGAAACAAAGCACCATTTAAAGTGAATCTTGAGTCAATATCTTTGTTCAAATAAACAAGAAGACACATTTCAAACCATGAATGATACAAAAGATAAATTACAAAACCAATAATCACATCTCCAAAGCAACTAACACAGGAATCCCTGTAAAATTCAGCGTTTGTCCTATCATTCAATGGAAAAAGTAAGAAAATTCAATACACACAATGTTCTTTCTTCTCAAACATGACCAACCCTTTTCTCAATTATAATTGCATTATAAATAGATGAAAAAAATAAGTTCCCACATCTAGGAACCAAATTCCCTAATAGGATTTTTTTGCTTGCTAATGCAGAGAATATAGAACTATTTTCTAGAAAAATAGGAACTATTTGACCAAATCTTTTCTAAGCATATTTACATTAAATACTAAGTCTAAATTGAGCTTATAAGTCCTTAATTGCCTCATAACATTTACCATGAGCATACAAACAAATTACAATAAGTTTTGGCATGAAAATCTCAGTCAAAAGGATGACTGTGTGGAAGCGCAGCGCCGACACTATGCAACCTCTTAGTTCAGCAGAAACAAAAAAAAAAAAACGCAACAGAAAAGTGCAACAATTGTATTTTTTTTTAATATCTCCAAAATAGTAAGCCAAATTGAGCTGATTTTTTTAACATAAAATTAATAGATTTATAACCATTCTCCACACAAATTTTGAGCCAAATTCGACTCACGGATCTTAAGAAAATCTAAAAGTGGTTGTATATGATGGTAGATCATTTCTCGAAAACCATGAATAATTTTGACCTGAAATTAAGTGGGTTTATTCATCTCACCCCCATGCATCTCCTGTGAAAATTTCATGGAAAATAGGTACAAGGTTTAAGAGATACAATGAAAATAATGTGACTATGTGAAAGCGTAACACTCCAAGATTATACTATCTCCGGCCATCATCTGACATGATTAGGGTACTGGGATGGTATGGAAATGTCCATACAACATTTTAAACCTGTGAGAAAACTTCTATGCCGTACACAAACCTTTAAACCCCAAACATTCTTCTTGTAGAAGAAGTGCAACATAATTGCACAACACATTAATAGTTGATTTTGCTCTGGTCACTCCCCGAGTTGCTTGATGACACCTGCATGTTTGAAAATGCCTAAACATCATAATATTCCTCCTTAGAAACTTTCTTTCATCACACCAAGCTCCCACCTCTCAAAATTTCACCTACATCAAAAGCACAATGCAAGTGAGAAAGCACAATACTACCTGTTCTTCATGGTTTTGATCGATGCTGAGATTGTTGATAAAGACACTTCCTATTGGTGATGTTGACATGATGCTGATGCTCCTTTTCAAACCTCCACTCACCAAAAAGATGACAAATTTCTTGTTTTTCAACAAAATCCTAACCTTAATGCTTAGCCAAAATACAACGACTATTGTTTAAGATACTCTTTAAACAAAGTTTCATGGTTTCTCGAGTCTGATTGATTGTACTCTCAAGAAATATTCAAACAGTATATGACCTCCTTATACAACCTCATTCAACCAAAAAAGATCTCTCAATCCCAAAACAACAACTGAAATGTTGCTTGGTCACAATGGCAAAATTAAAAACACATGCAC